>CM053772.1:99874783-99939851 GCA_028658325.1 Potorous gilbertii | reverse complement strand
AGAAGATGGGGATAAGGGAAGGGTGGGGTGTGATAGAAGGGAGGGTACGTTGAGGGAAGAAATAATCAGAAAGCAAGGTATTAAGAAGTGGGGGAGGGGGGGGAAGTGATAGGGAGAAAAATTGGACATGTTACAAAGTGAGGTAAAAGCAATTAGTATTAAAACAACTGACTGAATTAATTACGGAGAATAAATCAATGACATCTTTAGTTTGGGGAAAAGAATTTTAGTCTAAATTTCCTAGAGGAAGGTAACCTCAGGTAATATTTGGCATTGATGGAAAAGTTAAGGTTTTAATGGTAAATTTGATTTTATGATTGCTATTTAATCAGGAACTAAAAGATGTTCCTTAGCCAAAGTGAAATTATAATCATATTTGAAACCTGGTTATTGGAACTTGTCATTTTTTAGATGTTATGTTATTAAGTGACTGTTCTTCTGAATCTAACTCCAGGCATGGGTAGCAAGTAAGGCGATCTGAGCCTCCAACCCATGAAGTGGGTGAGATGCTGGTATGAACTGCAAAAGGTGATCTCATGGGAAGGGTGGGAGAGCAGCTGTTCAGCCTGGGCTGAGGTAGGATTCTCCTGACTCAATTTCCCCATTGACACTTGGCAGACCTTAAGCCTGACTGAATGCAAGTGGATAATCTAATCCTGCCTGGAAATGACATGAAGTTGGAGAGAAATTGTATCCCTGCAATGTCCCTACTCTTGGTGACAATTTTCTATAGTCAAAAGGTTTGCAAGCTTAATAACAGATCTATTCAATTATAGATTATTGGTAGGGGAACATCTGAGGTTAAATCTAAAAGTAAACTATTAGGACTTTAGACCAACAACAATAAGTTAGGGTCCTTTAATTCTTAGTAATACTGTGGACACAATTAGGTCAAGAGCTTGTGAAGTTAGCAACTTAAATATTATTTGTGTCTCAGTTGGTTAATGTTTAAAAAAGAAATTCTTTTGTGGTCCATATTGTAAATGCTTTAAAAAGAAGTATCACTCGACCAAAAGTTTGAATTATTTTATCTCTTATAAACTGTGTTAAAAAATGAAAAATAAAAATTTTAAAAATAAAATGTATCAGATCGCTAGTAATTAATGAAATGTGTGTGCAAATGAAAGTAACTCTGCCTCAACAAAGAAGGAGAATGGGTGGAACAAAGACTGGGGATTAGCAGGAAGAAATACAATTTAGCTCTCCAACAAACAAAGATCTAGAAAACATGCCAGACTGAGTCATGATCAGGAAATCCAAGAGAAAAAAAAACATACAGAGATATTTCCAGTCTGGGTATGCATAAAGAGAGTATGAGAGGTCTGTGGATACTGACAAATGGGGTCTGACCCAGGGCCTGTGAGCACAGAGCATTCCACTACAAAGTAACAGAAACATAACTGAAATTGTACACCAGGGAAAGAAATGGTCCCAGACTTCGCCAGGAAGACCCTGATCTTGATCTTGGTCAGAAGGCAGGAAAAGGTGCCAACTGGCAGATTTATCAGTCACTCAGTTCAAGTTCCCAGATACAGGTCAGACTGAGGTGGGGACCTATGACTAGGGTTGAGGATCTAATAAGAGGGGTGATCACAGAGGGCTATGTATTGATTTAGGATTAAATTCAGAAGCAAGCAATAGCTATAGGACTCTGATCCCAGGAACTAAACAGTTCCAGTCTGCAACCCAGTCTGAAGCCCACAGAAAAATAATCAGGGCAAGAATCCAAAACCAAAGAGGAGCCTTTGTTTTGTGCAGAGCTTCCCAATGGCTGATAGTACATGAGTCTGATAGCATCTTAGTAGAACTTACAAAAGTGCTGTGTAAACCTAAATCCAGGTCAGAAAATTGTAGAACCTACATGAGAAGGGTTGTGATCAGACTTTGACCTAGATTTCATCCCTTTGGGAGCATTCAACACTGACAAGTCATGGCCTGTTGCTGTGATCTTGGAATACCACAAAAACCAATATCTCCCCCCAAAACAGCAGAAAAATGTAAGAGAAAAAAAGTCAACTCCAGAAATTCCCTCAGAAATGTCCAGAACCTGGTACATGTAAAGACTGAAATCAAAAAGTAGGTTAAAAGAATGAAGGGGGGGGAGGAGCCAAGATGGTGGAGTAACAACATGGTCTTTCTCAAGAGTGCTCCCACCAAGACCAAGACTGTAAAAAATGGCTCTAAAATTCTGGAACTACAGAACCCACAGAATGACAGAGTGAAGCAAATCTCTAGCCCAAGACAGCCTGGATGGTCACAAGGAAGTGTCTATCGTGCCATGCAGGGGGCAGGGCATAGTTCAGCAGGGGGCAGGGCATAGTTCAGCATGGGCCGCCACAGCACAGACAGGACCGGAACAGACCTTGGGGAGACAATCTCTCACACCTGTGGCAGATTGCAGACCTCATGACCCCAAAAGGCTGTGGACAAATTGGAAGGTCAGTGGAAAAAGTCTGTGGGACCAGTGCAGAAGAGTGGAATGGTCTGTCCCCAGCCCCAGGGTGGCAGAGGGGGGAAGGGTGGAGGAACCTGGGGCAGCCATAACAGCAGCAAGGGCAGCTGCCGTCACTGTTTCTGGAGCACTAGGCCCACAGATTGAGGGGGGGATTGAACAGTTGACAATACACTCCCCAACCCTACTGTAAGCAGAAAACTACCTTGACAAAGGGCTCAAAATTCAAGTAAATGGCTGAGGAAATGAGCAAAAACCAAAAAAAGAATCAGACTATAGAATCTTACTTTGATGACAAGGAAGACCAAAGCATGCAAACAGAAGAACATCAAAAGTCAAAGGTCCTCCATCCAAAACCTCCAAAAACAAAAAATACAAATTGGTCTCAGGTCATGGAGGAGCTCAAAAAAGATTTTGAAAATCAAGTAAGAGAAGTAGAGCAAAAATTAGGAAGAAAAATGAGAGTGATGCAAGAAAATTATGAAAAACAAGTCCACTGCTTGCTAAAGCAGACCCAAAAAAGATGCTGAAGAAAATGACACTTTAAAAAATAGGCTAACCCAACAGCCCATAAAATACCTGTAAAAAAAGACTCTCAACAAATTCTAGAGCAGCAGAAGTCACAGAACAACAGAGTGGAGGAGATTTCCAGCAGAGGGTGACCTGAAAGGCTGATGGAAAACATCTGTCACACCTGACACAGAGCCTAGCCCAGCCTTGGCCATGTGGTGAGGCTCCGGGAGGAGGATGAGAGCAGGCCTTGGGGGCAGAATCCCCAGTCCCAATAGCAGATCCCTCAACTCACATGAGCCAAAGGTCAGTGAGAGGGTTTTTTCAGCCGGCCAAGAAGGGAGAAAGGCCTTCCCATAACCTCAGGCTATAGCCAACAGAGGTCCCATCAGGCAGGCTACAGCAGCTTCCACAGCAGTCCATATCCATTGTTGGATGGTAAAACCCCTGGGGGCACTGAGCAGCTAATTCTTACCTCAGTCCTGTGTAGAGGCCCTGGCTCCACCAAATACTCCTGAGGGATTTGAGCAGCTGATCTTTATCTCAAACTGAATGCTGGCCCTTCCCCTGCAAGTTATCTGAATCTCAGCCCCCAGTGGTGACTTGGCAGAACTGGAGGCAAGATGGTTGTGAAGAGGAAACTCTACTAAGATTCTGGGAACAAAAACTTCTTCTTGCTCCCAGATCAGTATACATGCTTGATTGTACCACCTTGGAGGAACTGAGATCTTACAGATCCCCAGAATATACTCTACTCTTGACAAAGGACCAAAAACTCAAGTAACTGGTTGGGAAAATGCCCAAAAAAGGGGGGAAAAATAAGACTATAGAAGGTTACTTTCTTGGTGGACAGATATCTTCTCCCAACCTTTCTGATGAGGAAGAACAATGCTTGCCATCAGGGAAAGATAAAAAAGTCAAGGTTTCTGTATCCCAAACATCCAAAATAAATATTCAATGATCTCAGGCCATGGAAAAGCTCAAAAAGGATTTTGAAAATCAAGAGTGGTGGAGGAAAAATTGGGAAGAGAAATGAGAGAGATGCAAGAAAATCATGAAAAGAGGGTCAACAGTTTGCTAAAGGAGACTCAAAAAAATGCTGAAGAAAATAACACCTTGAAAAATAGGCTAACTCAATTGGAAAAAGAGGTTCAAAAAGCCAATGAAGAGAGGAATGTTTTAAAAAGCAGAAAAGGAGGTTCAAAAGCTTACCGAAGAAAACAGTTCTTTAAAAATTAGAATGGAATTTATGGAGGATGATGACGTTAGGAGAAACCAAGAAATAACAAAACAAAACCAAAAGAATGAAAAAAATGGAAGAGAATGTGAAATAATCTCATTGGAAAAACAACTGACCTGGAAAATAGATCCAGGAGACACAATTTAAAAATTATGGGATTACCTGAAAGCCATGATCAAAAAAAGAGCCTAGACATCATCTTTCATGAAATTATCAAGGAAAACCACCCTGATATTCTAGAACCAGGGGGCAAAATAAATATTGAATGAACCCACTGATCACCTCCTAAAAGAATCCAAAAAAAAAGAAACTCCTAGGAACATTGTAGTCAAATTCCAGAGTTACCAGGCCAAGGAGAAAATATTGCAAGTAGTTAAAAAGAAACAATTTGAGAATTGTGAAAATACAATCAGGATAACACAAGATCTAGCAGCTTCTACATTAAGAGATCAAAGGGCTTGGAACATGATATTGCAGAAGTCAAAACCACAAATATTTCAGGGGGAAAATGGTCTTTCAATGAAATAGAAGACTTTCAAGCATTCTTGATGAAAAGATCAGAGCTGAAAAGAAAATTTTACTTTCAAACACAAGAATAAAGAGAAGCATGAAAAGGTAAACAGCAAAGAGAAATCATAAGGGACTTACTAAAGTTGAACTGTTTACATTTCTACATGAAAAGACAATATTTGTAACTCTTGAAACTTTTTTTCAGTATCTGGGTAGTTGGTGGGATCACACACACACACACACACACACACACACACACACGGAGTATGTGTGAGAGAGAGAGACAGAGACAGAGAGCACAAGGTGAGTTGAATAGGAGGGAATCATATCTTTAAAAATGAAATTAAGGGGTGAGAGAGGAATATATTGGGAGGAGAAAGGGGAAATGGAATGGGGCAAATTATCTCTCATAAAAAAGGCAAGTAAAAGACTTTTCAGTGGAGGGAAAAAAGGGGGAGGTGAGAGAAAAAACATGAAGCTTACTCTCATCATATTTGACTAAAAGAAGGAACAAAATGCACATTATTGCGGTATGAAAACTTATCTTACAGTACAGAAAAGTGGGGGAGAAGAGGATAAGCAAGGTGGGGGGAATGATGGAAGGGTGGGCAATGGGAGGAGGGAGTAAATAGAAGTCAACATTCTTGGGAAGGGACAAGGTCAAAAGAGAGAATAGAAGAAATTGGGGGGAAGGATAGGATGGAGGAAAATACAGCTAGTCTTACAGAACATGACTATTATGGAAGTCATTTGCAAAATACACAGATATGGCCTACATTGAATTGCTTGCCTTCCCAATGGGGATGGGTGGGGAGGGAGGGAGGAAGAGAAGTTGGAATTCAAAGTTTTAGGACTAATTGTTGAGTATTGTTCTTGCATACAACTAGGAAATAAGAAATATAGGTAATGGGGTATAGAAATTTATCTTGCCCTACAGGACAAAAGAGAAGATGAGAATAAAGGAAGGGAGGGATGTTAGAAGGGAGGGAAGATTGGTGACAGCGGTATTTAGAATGCTTGATGTTTGGGGGTAGGGGGAGGGGAGGAATGGGGAGAAAATTTGGAACTCAAAATTTTGTGGAAATGAATGTTGACAACTTAAATAAATAAATTTAAAAAAGAAAAAAAATAGACTAATGCAAATGGCAAAAGAGATCCAAAATGCCAATAAGGAGAAAAATGCCCTAAAAGCAGAATTGACCAGATGGAAAAGGAGATCCAAAAGCAAACTGAAGAAAATAATTCCTTAAAGATTAGATTGGAGCAGATGGAAACTAATGACTTCATGAAAAATCAAAAAAAATTATAAAATAAAACCAAAGGAATGAAAAAATAGCAGATAATATGAAATCTCATTGGAAAAACAACTGACCTGGAAAACAGATCCAGGAGAAATAATTTTAAAATTATAGGACTACCTGAAAGCCATGATCAAAAAAGAGCCTAAACATTATCTTTCATGAAATTATCAATGAAAACTGCCCTGAGGCAGAGTGTAAAATAAATATTGAAAGAATCCACCAATCACCTCCTGAAAGAGATCCAAAAAAAAAAAATAACCTCCTAGGACTATTGTAGCCAAATTTCAGAGTTCCCAGGTCAAGGAGAAAATATTGCAAGAAGCCAGAAAGAAACAATTTGAGAATTGTGAAAATACAATCAGGATAACACAAGATCTAGCAGCTTCTACATTTAGGGCTAGAAGTATGATATTCCAGAAATCAAAGGAGCTAGGATTAAAACCAAGAATCACCTACCCAGCAAAATTGAGTATAACACTTTAGAAGGAAATGAAATAGAGGATTTTCAAGAATTCTTGATTAAAAGACCAAAACTGAATAGAAAATTTGACTTTCAAACACAAGAATCAAGAGAAACATGAAAAGATAAACTGGAAAGAGAAATCATAAGGGACTTACTAAAGTTGAACTGTTTACATTTCTACATGGAAAGATAGTATTTGTAACTCTTGAGACTTTGCTCAGTATTTGGGTAGTTGAAGGGATTATATACATATAGACAGAGGGCACAGGGTGAGTTGAATAGGAAGAGATGATATCTAAAAACATAAAAGGTGAGAGAGGAATATATTGGGAGGAGAAAGGGAGAAATGGAATGGAACAAATTATCTCTCATAAAAGATGCAAGAAAAAGCTTTTTCAATGGAGAGAAAAAAGGGGTAGATGAGAGGGGGAAATGAATTACTGTCATCTCATTTGACTTAAAGAGAGAATAACATGCACACTCAATTTGGTATGAAAATCTATCTTACACTACAGGAAAGTAGGGGAGAAGGGGAGAAGTGGGGTGGGGAAGGATGATAGAAGGGAGGGCAAATGGGAGGAGGAGGTAATTAGAAGTAAACACTTTTGGGGAGGGACAAGGTCAAAAGAGGAAATAAAATAAATGGGGGTCAGGATAGGATGGAAGGAAATATAGTTAGTCTTTCACAACATGACTTTTATGGATGTCTTTTATATAACTACACATATATAACCTATATTGAATTGTTTGTTTTCTCAGTGGAGATGGGCGAGGAGGGAGGAAGGAAGAAAAGTTGGAACTCAAAGTTTAAAAAAAAATGTTAAAAACTGTGTTTTTACCTGCAACTGGGAAATAACATACAGGCAGTGGAGTATAGAAATCTATTTTGCCCTATGAGGAAACAGAGGAGATGGGGATAAGGGAAAGGAGGGCAGATTATGGGAAAAGGTAATCAGAATGCATAGATAGTGTCTTGGAGTAAGGGAGGAGAGAGATGAGGAGAAAATTTGGAACTGAAAATCTTGTGGAAATGAATGTTGAAAACTAAAAATAAGTAAATAAATTACAATTTTAAAGATAGAATGAAAAGAAAATGAAATTTTAAAAAGAATCCTATCATAAAGAGCTATTATGATGACAGAGAAACTCAAACCTAGAAGATGAGAATGACTCCAAAATGTCTATAAGCAAAGTTTCAAAAAAATACAGCTTATGCACAAATCCACCCAGAATTGCTGGGAGATGAAATAATTAAATTAAAATATAAAACAAATTTAAATTATTCAAAAATATGAGCTAAAAACAATTTTAAAGCCAAATAAGGACCTTAGAAGAAGGAAAATGAAATAAAGAAATATGAATGATGAAAAAAATATTTGGGGGGAAAATGAGCAATTATGAACAAGAGGCATAAAACTTTCACCAAGGAAAATATTCCCTGAAAACTAAAAATTGAACAAATAGAAGGCGATGACTCCATGATAAAACAAGAAATGTTTAAGGCAGTTGACTGAAAATGGAGGGAAGGAGGAAGAAGGGATGAATGTAAGGTATCTCAGAGCAAAAAATAAACTGACATACAAAATAGATCAAAGTGCAATAATTTAAGAATCATTGGATTACCTAAAAACTGAGACTGGGGAAAAAACAGATCCTAGACATCATATGTCAGGAAATTATAAAAGAAAGCTGCCTAGATTTCTTACAAGCAAAGAGCAAAATAAAAATAATCCACTGGTAATGTCTTGAAAGAAATTCCCAAATGAAAATCCCCAGGAATACTATAGCTAAAATGCAAAGTTTCCAGGTCAAAGAAAAATACTCTAAACAGCCAGAAAGAAAGAAGTCAAGTACCCAGAAGACACCTTAAGATTTACAAAAGATTTAGGAGTCACAATTCCAAAAGAGAGAAGAGTTTAAAAGATGATATTCCAGGAAGCAAAAGATCTATGCCTATAATCAGGAATAATTTACCCATCAAAACAGAGGACAATCCTACAGAGGGGAAAATGGAGCTTTAATGAAATAGAGAACTTACATACATTCCTGATGAAAGGATCAGAGTAGCACTTTAAAATACAAACTTAGGAGTCAGGAGAAAAATAAAAAGATACGCATGAGAAACAATCATAAGGGACTGAACTGTTTACAGGGAAGATGAAAGCATCTATGGTCACAAGAGGAGTTTTATTAGACGGAGGACTTGAGAGTGGCCCTATTATATTTTGATTATCCTAAAAGAAGAATGGGATGGGCAGTAAGCATTTTTGAGTCTTCTTGTACAAAATTACTAATATGGAAGTGTTTTACATGATTGCATATGTGTAACCTATATCAGATTGCTTACTGTCTCAGGGAGTGGGGAATTGAAGGAAAAAGAGATAGAATTTAGAATTCAAAACTTTAAAAAATGCTTTAAAATGTTTTTACATAGAATGGGGGGGAATAAAACAAAAGAATGAATTTCAATAATTGATGAAACAAAAAAAATTATTTGAAACTATTTCCCCTATTATATGCCAATAAAACTGACAATCTAAATGAAAGTGATAAATATTTACAAAAATATAAAATGTTCATGTTAGTAGAACTGAAAATAGAGCACTTAAATAACACATTAGGAAAAGAAATTGAATAAGCCATAAACAAACTCAGAAGGAAAAAAACAGGGTAGATGTATTTACAAGCAAATTTTATCAAATATTAAAAGGATAATTAATCCCAATACAATGAAATTTGTGAAAAAATAGGGGGAAAAGTTTCTAAAAGTATCTTCTATGATACAAATATGATCCTGATATTTAAAGAGACAAAACAAAAAAGAAAACTATAGTCTAGTGTCCCTAATGAATATTTATGCAAAAAATTTTAATAAAATAATAACAAGAAGTCTATTACAACATATCATACAAATTATACACAATGATCAGGCTAAACTTATATCAAAAATGGAGGACTGGTTCAACATTAGGAAAGCTATTAAAAATAACTGAATATATAAATCATACTAAAAAAGTTGCATTAATAGATGCAAAAAGTTATTATAAGATGCAGGAACTTATTCCCATTAAGAAAAAAGCACTAGAAAACATAGGAATAAATATCTTGCCTTAATTTGATAAATAATATCTACCTATAACCAAAAGACAGCAATAGCTGTGATGGGAATAAACTAGAGGCCTTTCCAATAAGATCAGGGGTAAAGCAAAGATGTCTATTTGTCATTACCATTCAAAATTGTGCAAAAATGCATCCTATAACAATAAGACAAGAAAAAGAAATTGAGAAAATAAGTAAAGAAAAATTTAAGATGTCCAAAAGGTGTCCAAAGGACATACTTGGAAAATGTAGAAAAGTAGATCATAAGCAGACCTGATGGTAAATAAATAGCTCTTGGAATCACCTGCAGAAAGAGGATATTTGAACACATGGGTGCTGATGAAATTTCTAAGCAAGATAGTATTAGAAGAAGAATAACAGAAAGCCCAAGAAGGAGCCTTTAGACATACTCGTGATTACTATATGCTACCTGGAGGAATATACATCAGTATAGACAGAGGAACTGCCATATACGTAGGGTGAAAACGAGGAGACAACGGAACAAGGAGACAACGGAACGAGGATACCATGGTGTCATGAAAACTTAGAAAAGACAGAGTGAAGAAGGGAGAGATCAACAGTGTCAAAGACTGAAGAGAAGTTAAGAAAAATGAAGATTTGTCAAATAAGAAATCATTTTTGACTTTGCACAGAGCAGTTTCACTTTAATTCCAAGGTCAGAAACTAGATTACAAAGAATATAGAAGCAAGAGAGGAAAGGAGGTACCTAGTGTAACTGACTTCCTAACAAGGATAGCCTTTAAGAAAAAAAACCTATACATTAATTATTGATCTACTATTTGTAGCTATTTTGTTTTTAGTACTTTGGCTGCTAGTGCTATTGGTATGGCTCAACATTGTATAAAACAAGAGCAAAAGAAAATGTTAACATTGCTTTATAGGGAAAAATATTAAAAATATGGTCTTCTATGTTCTCCAAAGTAAAGAACAACCGAACCAGAAATGCCATAAATCCTATTATTTTTAATCGTTATATTAGCTAAATCATAAGATTATAAAGTTTAAAGCTGCAAGAGACCTTGGAGATCATCTAATCCAATTTGTGTGTTTTATATATGAAGAAAAAAATATAAAACTAAATGCTTTGACTAACATAGCAAGTATCAGAGTCAACTTGATCCCAGTTATTCTGAACTCTTTAGGAGGTTTTCCACTATTCCACGATGATGCATATCTAGAAACTTTGCCAGTGTATATTTTAAATATGGTGTGATTTACTGAAAATTGTAATTATGTTAGTATTCTGGAAATAATCCACCCTGGTATTAGTTTTCAAACTAAGTTCAAAATTTATGTCTATTTTATTATTGAACAGCTATATAATTATTATATATAAAATAAATTATTCAAAAATAGTTAATTTCAAAAGTTATCATCTGCCTGTTTTATGATTAAATGTCATTGGTACCAATATAGACTGATTCATTTTAAAATACAATAATAATACATTTTAATATAAAACTAAAAATAGTGAGAAAAAGCCTATTTGCAATACTCAAATAGCTGGTTTTACAGAAAACTATTTTATCCATACATGATTCAAAAAGTAACTACTTCAATATTTTTGGTCCTCAAAAATGATCATGAGAAAACTCTGTTTTGTAATAAAGAAGTCGTGTAAAATGAAATTTGAAGTAATCCATTCTAAACTCTGTATTCAATCATCACTTAGGAACAAAAATCCTACTGGTTTTTCAATGTCATATATGGTAGTGAGATAAATTGTGTTTCATTTCCTTTCAAATAAAAAACAGTACTTTGAAATAATACTTTAGCAAATTTTTTCGGCCTAGATTTTTAATCAAGATTTATTTAAAATGTATTCTAGGAAAATTTGCTAGAATGGCTAAACTGTTAAGAATTGGATTGTACTTTTATAGCTATTCTACTGGAAAATATAAACTAAACTCTTCTGCTAGCTTTCTTAAGCCCCAGTCCTTCCAATCTATTTAAACCAAGCTTTTAAATGCTTTCTGAAGATAATAGCAGCAAAATTCCATCCAACATCCAAGTTTGGCTGTTCTGAACACAAAACATAAGTGCTCAAATGAAATACACACACACGCTAAGAAAAATCCTGCTATTTGGGAAACTCATTCTCTCATATAAAGCATTTTGCTCCACTAAGCAAAGATAATTCTCTTTATGGGGAAGAAAATAAAAGCACCAACTGACTTGGCAAACCATAACTGATTACAGTGACAATATGCTTTATTCCATTTCATTCAAAAAGATTACCATAATTATTTCTTTATAGACATTTTTTATTTTAAAACCTGCTAGATAACAAATAAGTCCTTTCTATATGCAAAGGTAAGTCTGCTCCTTAATGAGAAATTTTTGCAGACATACTGAATAACTATGTGACAAGGAGATATAAAAATAAACTACACTAAATTAAAAGCTTAAATTTAGTGAAACAGTTATATATGTAAATATATGCATATAAAACATATGTGTGTCTGTGTAATTGAGAAGACACTTCTGCATTTCTCCCAACACCGCTGCAAAAACATGCTGACTGCTAAAGAGTTAAAGTACATATTTCCCCTTCCTTAATGTGACAATTAATGCTAATTTTCCTAAGGCTGCTTTTCTGTACTTCTAACCTGTGCAGTATAAATGGAAAAATAATAGGTAAACACTGATTATTGCAGCTTCACCAATCTATCCTGAAAGCTAGCATGGACATTTTCATTGATAAAAAAAGGGAGAAGGGAAAGAAAGCAAACCAACCTTCACTTCAAACGTCACACCAGGTCCCAGGATCTTTTCATTTGAATGCAGCCACCCTCCTGAAGGTTTATTGACAAAAATGTTATTTGAATTGCAGACTTCACCTCCTAGTTGCATCTCCTCTGATTGAAATTTTTTCCCTGTGTTCATCTTGCTTGTGTTCTGCTGAGAACACAGAGTGGCAGAGACAAGGTTACATGTGTTGTCTGAAGCGCCTGATGCTGAGCTAGGAACACTCAAGCTGCCTGGCAACTTGGAAACAGCAAGGTCCTTCACTGCAGAAGGCAGGTTTTTGATGCCCAAAAGGTTGCTGGAGCTGGAGAATTTCAAGTGAGATACTTTATGTTTGAGAGTACAAAGCGTGGTGGGTCCATCCTCCTGGTCTTTATGGAGAACCTTGGTTGAGACCACATATGAGGATGATATTGCTGAGGTGGTGGCAATTGTTGAGACCTTGCTGGTGTTCGTGGACAAATTGTGGATAAGTTCATCAACTGATGTCACTGAATCATTCCTGAAGCGGTTATACTTGGTATGTTGACGCATGCCCTTCTATCTGGTTTCCTGTATATGTTTTGGCAGAGCTGATGCCAAACCAGAAAACACCTGTTCTCTCATAGCAGACAACACATAATAATTGAGTAAGGACAGTAAAATTGGGATGCTGCCCCCAAATGCCTTCAA
This sequence comes from Potorous gilbertii, assembly GCA_028658325.1. Classification (NCBI taxonomy): domain Eukaryota; kingdom Metazoa; phylum Chordata; class Mammalia; order Diprotodontia; family Potoroidae; genus Potorous; species Potorous gilbertii. Next base: position 99,926,835 of record CM053772.1, on the reverse strand, counting down.
AGGAAGGAAGAAAAAAAGAAGAAAATTGTTCCCTTCATCAAAAATAAAACAAAAACCACGAAAGAAAACTGCTATGGTTCCTTAGACTAGGAAAAGTAATAGTTTTCTGATAGAGATTCCAATCCTGCTTAGCTGCCAAGTCTCACAGTAAAAGCATGACTCACACAAATGAGGAGACCCTCTTCAACAAAGGCTCAGTGAACACAGCAAATCACTTACAACTTCCTGTAGCAAAAAAAAAGCACATCCACCCACTTACAGCACACCAGAACCAATCAATTCTCAAAATTCTCCAATTTCCTTTTTTCCTATTTTTCTCAAAAGATATTTCCTTCCAATTTTTTTTTATTTCTCACCTTCCTTGAACCCTCATTCTTTTGATAACAGAAGTAAAGCCAGTATCTCAGTGAAACATGCCCACCCAGAGATCATATCATATTAGAATAATTTAATTTGTTAACTTCCTAAAAAAATCTGTAATTCTGCCTCAGGGGTTAAAACTATCCCATTCAACTCATCTTTACAAGCCATAGAAACACTATACTTAACACTATACTTAAGAATATGAAAAGTACTTTTAAGAAAAAGTCCTTCCTCAAGCCCTGACGATTAAGAATCACAGTTTTAAAGTAAAAGTATGGAAAATACTCTACGAGTGGAAAGTATGGAAAATACTAACTGCCTTCCCCCCACATACCACACCCCGAAATACCACAGCAGCCATAACAAGTATCTTGTGGCAATGCAGTTTCTTAAGAAAATGTCTGCATCTGACCATTGCACAGCACTTGTCTTTCTTAACAAGCTATAGTAGTCCCTTTTTCCTTATCCAATGAATTAAATACATATATCGAAAGAAAAACATTTCCTAAATATGGCAACAAGCTTCAGAAATAATATGCCTTTTCTCCGCAAAAATCCATCCCAAAGAAAAAATTTTATGTGGAGCTCAATACCACTTGAATTTTTTTTGTTGTTTTTTTTTGTTAACCATAAAAATTACTAGGAAACAAAAATTTTTAAAATTCAAATTCTTTTCAGTTATGGTTTGTCCTGCAGTCAATAGTGAAGAAAAATGTTCTTGCTTTCATTATGCATATAATCCACAGGAAAATTCTTTCTCTTGAAAAGTCAGATGTCAGGCTTGAGATAAAAATTTGCATTCCTTCTTCCATCTGATAAAAACAAATGGGAAATTCCCTCTACTGGAAAGATCCAATGCAGGTTCAAAAATTCCCCACTAATTTCTGACATGGAATTAGCTTTGCTAATTTTGAGCATGCAGAGCACAGGCAAAAAAATAAAAATATTCTTTAAAATGAGCAATTTCCTTTCAAAATAAGTAAGACTCACCACAGCATGTTATTAAGTCATTTTGAGGGTCTCCTCAATAACTGTGAGCAAAAAAAACTGCAGTATATAAGCCATTTAAACAGTTTTAAATAATTGTATTTAATTGGTATAATTTGCAGCACAGTAAAGGAAGCCAACCAGTCTGATTCCAGGATTGATGAATAATAGAAATGTCCTATTCAACCTAAAAGCAAGTTTCTAGTGAGCTGCAGAATCACCTTTCATCATCATGTCGCAAACCTCCTACAGCATAGGCACAGAATTCATTTTTTCCTTCCCCTTGCTATCATAGCAACAGCAAATACACACACACGAAAGATTATTTCTACTGTTATCCAAAGGGAAAACAAAATTCCCTGTCTCTCCCAAACAGTTCTCTTCATTAGAAGCAGATAAAAACAACAAAATGTGAATGAAATTCTGTTTCTGTGAATGAAAGGGCTAGCTAGCAAGCCAATATTTCTGTGAATGAAGCAGGGTCTTGCAGCCTCTGCCAGGCAATCCCTTGGGAACTAACCACCTCAGCCAATAAGAGGCAGCTTGGATGACTCATTCAACAAAGACTTGATAAATAGTGGAAGATTCCATTTCAATCAAAGGCAGAGATCTGCTCTCCAACAGCAACAAAAACAAAAAAAAAAATCCAGACCAATTTAAAGGATCCACAGATTAATATTGCAGGAATTTTATGGGAAATAATTTCACAGGCAAATTAAAAATTATTTATAAGGTGAATATGAGGAAAATCATTTTACCCAAGGTGTGCTCTGCCCTCACACTTTCATTCAGCTGATTCATTTACATCAAGGAGACAAACAAGACTGTTCATCTGGTTAGATGTATATCATGAATATGCCTATATAGATCAAAAATGCAATTAATATAGTTTCCTATAAATTTCATTTTATATAAGCAAAATATGGCATGGGTTCAGGTTTTTGCTGGCTCTTCCAAAAGAAAAGACAGTGACATAGTTAACTCTTGGCCAAACAAGTGATATTTTTTAAAATGAATAAACCTAAAGGAAGGAAATGATGAATTGTATCTGTAAACTGTTATTTATTTACTATAACTGTTACATAAGGAAAGAAATACAGCCGAAAAAAATTACTAGTGAGGATTGCTACAGCCTGAAAATACTATTATGAAAATCTTCCTTTTGTCTAGAGGTCTCTAATACGACAAAGATGAACACAGTAAAGAGTCATAAAGTAGATAGAAAAGACTTGTAAATAGTCCAAAATGATGTAACAAAGGTAAGACATTAAAACTCATGCACTAATATCCAGAGAAAACTTGCCTTCTCTCTCCAGGCTCTTAATTAGAGAAACAACATGCCACCAGACCACTAGTTCTGGAGGCTGAGTGTGAGGTGCTTAAACACTGGGTCTTATGTTCACTGTCTGTGCAACAGTGGGGAAAGTCAATTAGCTTTCCTGGGACTCAGTCTCTTCCTATGTAAAATATGGGGGCTGGAGTAGGTAGCTTCAAAGAACCCTTCAAGTCTTATCAGGGTTCCTTGAACTTTATTTTTGAATATTTTTATGACTTTATTTCAATATCATTGACTTCCTTTGTAATTCTATATATTTGATAAAAGAAGACTGGTTTTTTTTATTTTGCATAACTACACAAATCTGTAACAGGTTTTATTTTTCTTACTTTCTCAGTGGATAAAGGAATAGAAGGAGAGGGAGGAAGAGAATTTAAAACAGCAAATAAAATAAAATTGAACTTTTTTGTAATCCTCTGTGTTTTGCTTTCTACATTTAAAAACCATTATTCTAAGAAGAGATCCACAGACTTTGCCTATGGCTTTGCCAGGCTGCCAAAGGTCTGTATCACACAAAAACGGTGAAGAACGCCTGTCTTTATAGAATAGTGTACCTGTTAAACCCATGGATGAGAGAAGAATTTACGATCAAACAAGAGATAGGAAGCATTACAGGATGTAAAATAAATAATTTTGATTACATTACATTAAAAAGGTTTTGCAGAAACAAAACCAATGCAGCTAAGATTAAAAGGAAAGTAGGAGACTGGAAAAAATTTTTACATCAAGTTTCTTTAAGGATCTCATTTCTTAAATATATAAAAAACTAAGTCAAACTTGCAAGACTATGAGTCATTCCACAATTGGTATTTGGTCAAAGGATATGAACAAGCTGTTTTCAGATGAAGAAACCAAAACTATCTACAGACATAAGAACTCCTGCTCTAGAACAACAATCCTACTTTTATTTGAAACATCATTTCAAACAATTTTGTTATCTGAGTGCCCGGTCTACCTTAAATAAAAGAAGGCACAAGAAAACAGAAACTTTCTCTGCCTTGGACAGCAGCCTACTGCACTGCATCAGTGTTTAGCCTGAAAATTAAGGAACAGAGGCTACTACAGCAGGTTGCTAGCATGTGGGTGGAGCTATATCAGAAAACTGTTATCTGGATGAAGCCAATGTTGTCCTCCCCACCCCCAACCCTTCCATCCCTGCCAGATGACTCTTGAGGCAGAAACAGGCTGGTGAAAAATGAATTCCCCAAAGTAAGAAGAAGATAAGACAGCCTTGATGTCCATCCTTTGATGATCTACCATTAAAGGGTTAGGAATCAGAAAATAAGGGGAAAGATCAGAATAGTCAAAGATCTCAGAAGGAAGAAAACTCAGTTAAAAACTTAGTCCAGTGGGGATGAAAGTAATAACAGAAGGGAAGAAGGTTTCTATAACACCTCATTTCTCAACTATTTTGAATTAAGTCAAATTTATTTTAAAAAATAAGAGGCATTTCTCAATTGATAAAAGGTCAAAGGATATGAGCAGGCAGAAGAAGAAATCAAAGCTATCAAGAGTCACATGAAAAAATGCTCTAAATCACTATTAATGAGAGAAATGCAAATTAAAACAATTCCAAAGTACCACCTCACAACTCTCAGATTGGACACGATAACAGAAAAGGAAAGACAGATGCTGGAGGGAATGTAGAAAAATAGGTACACTAATGCACTGTTAGTGAAATCATAAGCCAAACAATATGACTAGCAATTTGGAACTATGCCCAAAGGGCTACAAAATTTTGCATACCCTTTGACCCAGAAATATTGCTACTAGGTCTGAATCCAAAAGAGATTTTGTTTAAAAAAGGAAAAAGACTGTACAAAAAATATTTATAGAAGTTCTTCATCAATTGGGGAATGGCTAAACAAGTTAGTTGTATGATTAAGATGGAGTACTATGTGCTATAAGAAATTAAAAGCAGTATGCTTTCAGAAAAACCTGGGAAGACTTATATGAACTGATGCAAAGTTCACTTCAGTGAACAGAACCAGGAGAACATTGTACACAATAACAGCAATATTGTAATGATGAGGACCTGTGAAAGATTTAGCTACTCTAATTATTACAATGATTAAAGACAATTCCAAGAACCTGCGATTTAAAAAAGGCTACCTCCAGAGAGAGAACTTATGAATTCTAAGTGCAGATTAAAGCAATCTTTTTTCACTTTATTTTTCTTGCTTTTTTGTAACATGGCTAAGATAGAAATATGCTTTGCATGACTACATTTATAATTGTTATATTGTTTCCTTTTTCAATGAGTAGAGGGGGGGCTAGAAAGAAGGAAAGAAGTTGGAACTCAATTTTTTTCAATGTTAAAAATAAAATTTCTAAAAGAAAATGTAATTGGGAATGTGTAACAAAATAAATAAAAATACAATTCAACAAAGATTTTAAAAATTAGTCCAAGCATTTCAGAGTAAACATTGCAAGGCAAAGGAAAGTGAATTAACACTTGAAGAGGTAGAGAACATAGTTAATTTCCAAAAACAGTATGATTTTCTTGATTGGTTCAAGAAGGAAATAAGTATAAGCATCCTTGACCTTGCACAGGCCTAGAACAGCTAAGAGGGAAGAATTTGTTTCAGCAAAAGGCTATTGTGCATTCTGCTGTCATACTGATGGAAGCAGTCTCTTTCTATTGGCTGTTATCTAAACAGCCTTTGTCTTTAATACTACTAGCCTGGAGCAGTTGTGCTCTATCCCCAATCCACATCTAAGTGAACAACAGGGTGAATGTTCACACCAAGAACTGAGCTGAGTCAGGGGAAAAACTACCTCTCCTTCTTCTGGTTGGTTTCTGTGACCCCAAGAACCACACTTGGGGTTTTCCTTTCTTTCTCTTGTCTTTTCGGTTCTAAGCCCGGATGATAGAATACTCTGACATGGGAGACTGAGTGATATTAGGATTCAGTCAACCAGTTATTCAATGGTCCTAATATGTGCCAGGCACTGTACTCAGCACCAGGGGATATGAAAAGAGGCAAAAAATAGTATCTGCCCTCAAGGAGTTCACACTACCACCAAGTCAGATGTTAGTGTCAGTTCAGCAGGGGAGTCTTGAGAAGCCAGGGTGTCAGGATTCAGTCCCAGGATTGGGGTATTAGACTTGGAACTTGGTGGAACTACATTATATAGGAACTGAGTTGAGCTATGAACCTGACTCTTCCTTTCTCCAGACGCTGTTAGTCTCACTTCAGTCCCCCTCACATATTGGGTGGGGAAGGGGGAAAGGATTTTTATATATTTGCTCTTATACTTTTAAAGTAAATATCTCTTTGTAAAAAATAATGACTAACTGGTTAAATGGAACTGGGTGCAGGAAATTCCCAAAATTGTGGTAACACCATTGACAAGGGTTTGAATCAATCACAGAGAGAATAGATGCCCTCCAATCCCTTTAAGGAGACCAGAAAATTCTGGGGGAGGTGTAAAATGTAACCCATTTGGTATTCAGGTAGTGGGAGCCAGGGCAAGCACTTGTTGCACAAGAATCATGAAAGCACAGTTTGTGACCTGCATAGTAGAAATAATTGGCATGAAAGAAATATTTAAATCCAAGGTGGCAAATCTTACTCAAGAAATAAGAGAGAACAGTTGATTGGAAAGTCCAATACACAGAAGTGATAATCTAGGAGAAGAGAAGCAAAGAACAATAATATTAAAAGAAAATATGACTACTATACAAGCAAAGCATATTGATCTCAAAGACAGGGTGCATAGAGACAACTAAAAGATTATAGATATCCCAGAACATCAAAAATCAAAAATCTGAATACCATAATGAAAAAAAATAACACTAGAGAACTGCTCAGAATTTCTGAACACTGAAAACAAAATGTCAATTGAAACAATTCATAGGTCACTTTCATAAAAAATTAATTTAAAAATTTTAATATGCTGGGAATATGCTGCATACTCCCAAGGTGGTTAAATTTAACAATTCAAATAACAAACTAAGCAACTAGGAGAAAGACTTTCAAATATAAAGGAAAGAAAATCTGAACAAAACAGTACTATTATGTATTTAAAAGAAATTGCAAAGGTCAAAGACAGAAATAAAGGTCCCATATAAGCCAAGATAAGCATACTAGTCTTTTTTTGTTGTAGCAGAAAACTAGAAACAAAGCCAGATCAATTGGAAAATGTCTAAACAAATTGAGGTATGAGGAGAAAATGTTATTTTATCCTTTATGCTTGAAGAAAACCCAAATAACCTCACAATGGACTGGCTATGGCTAATCATACCAATAAGAGAACAGAAGGGTCCATCACAGATCAGACACAGGGTCTATATGACCATTTGGGAGGGAGATGTTTCTAAATTTGTGCATCTTCAGTCCAGTGAGAAGACGACTCTATGGCCTGGGCCACCCATGAGCAGGGTTGTCTCTACAGCTCCTAGTGTATCTTCTACTTTTTCACTAGCCTAGTCACAACACTTCAAGGGAGATAAAATACTATGGGTGTAAAACCTTTCCACTTGAGGATAAATTGCATTTAAGTAAGGCAGAGCTGAGGAAAGTCATCAGCATCACTCTCTCCTCCAGAGTCATCAGAGTTTAGTGGTAAGACAAAAGATGAACACTGATGGCTCTGAACGTAGTGGATGACCCTGGCATCATCAATGTATGACTAAACTCTAAGCACTCTGTAGCACCTACTTCTACCATCTTCACGGCCCCTTGAAACAAAATGTTCACATCTGCTTATTCACTTAGGGAAGTCTTCACATGCTTGAGGCAGCCACCTCACAACTCATAGACAGGTTGGGGGCCCATTGGTTATACACAATCTGGTTTGGACCATCCAAAACAGTTTAGCAGGGTGTGTTCACAAGGCAAGCTACAGCTTCTTGGATATACAAATGAAAGAGTAGCCCTGAAAATGGCTGAGCAAGCCCTCGCACCAAGGTTATTAGTTCTCCTTTGAAGACTTCATCTACTCCATGCAGCAAACTATTATTTTTACCATAAAAAATGATAAATATAAAAAAGGAAGAGAAGCATAGATTTATATGAACTGATACAAAGTGAGGTGGAACCGGGAGAACAATACACATAACAATTACAACCTCTAAAAATGAAAAGCAATTAAATGAAACTGAATACTATGTAATTCTGATGACCAAGATTGGCCCTGGAAAATAGTTGAGAAATGCACATCCTCCTTTATTTGCAGAGGTGGGAGATTATGCCTGTTAAATAGGGGGTTTAGTGACTAACTCAGCTGATATATTGGTTGGTTTTGCTGGACATAATTTTTAATCTATAAAAAAAAGACAATTTGATGGGGAGGGAGAGATATGTTTGGAAGTGAACATGATATAAAAACAAAAAGCATTGATAAAAAAAAGATATAATTTTAAAAAACAAAGGATTTCTATAAAGATTCTAAATACTTTGTTCTTCAGTCATGTCCATGTTCAGTCATGGTTTGCCATGAGGAACTGAAGCACACAGTTGCCCAGGGTCACACAGTTAGTAAGTGTCTGAGACCAGATTTGCACATAACAGATTTGCAGTTTCTTGTGCAATCACCTTTTTTATTATGCATTATGGAAATACTTGTTTTATTCCATAAAATAAAGGTAAATGTCTGAGGCTAGATTTGAACTCATGAAGAAGAATCATTCTTGTTTTCAGGCCCAGTACTTTATCCCGTGTACCACCTCGCTGTCACTTTCTATGTACAGAAATGGAATGGAATGGCATTATGAAGAATGATTAATATGAGAGGTTCAGAGGCATATTAGAAGACTTGCATGAAATCATGCAATGAAAACATAGAGACAGAAAAAATATACATATGTACAACACAGACCACAGCAATACAAAAACTCAGAGTAAAAAAATCTAATCAAATAGAATTTTGTGTTAATATCATACTATTAAAGACAAAAGGTATATCTTACCTTTCTCTTAATAATAAACCTCATTTAAGGGAAAATACCTTGAAAGAAGAGGGTACTTTTTTCTGTTGTTGAGAAATGTGTCTCAGAACAAAATATAAATAATTTTCAATATGTAACAATTGCTTGCAAATAAACTACGTGTGAAGATCATTTTGGCTTAAGCTGGGGTCATTTTACACCTACCTAGAGATATAAGGCTTTGAAAGCAATTTAGCCCTGGATAGGAAGTTATTTCCTAAGGCCCTGACACATAGATTATCTAGACCAGTTTTTTTTTTTCTTAAAAGAAACTGAAACTGTCCTGGAAGCTTAGTTGACTGAGAGGACTACAGAGCAAGCCACTGATATGATTTCCTTGATGCATAAATACAAAAAAAGCCAAGGGTAAGAGAAGCTCCAGTTCTTACTTCAACCTCTGGACCATAGATCTTCATAGGCAACAGAGAGTCAGGGAAGCCATGTTCAAGTGAATTAAGCTTATATCCTTCTTAAGAATCTTTTCCAAATGGGAAAAGGTCCCACATGTACAAAAATGTTTATAGCAGCTGTCTTTGTGGTGGCCAAGAACTGGAAAATCAAGGAGATACCCATCAACTGGGGAATGGCTGAAAAAGTTGTGGTATATGAATGTAATGGAGTACTAATGTGGTACAAGATGATGAACAGAAGGACTTCTAAGAGGTCCGGAAGAACTTGTATGAACTGATGCTGAGTGAAATGAGTAGAACCAGGAAAACATTATACACAACAACAACCACACTGTGTGAGGACTGTTTCTGATAGACTTATCCTTTCATATCAATTCAAGGATCTAAAAAATTCCCAGGACGCTTGAGGCAAAATACCATTCACATCCAGGGAAAGAACTATGGAATTGGAACACAGAATAAAGCCAAATATTTTCTCCCATGTTATGTTTTGGTTTTTTTGGTTTTTCTCATGGTTTCTACCATTAATTTTAATTCTTCTCTGCAACAAGACCAATGTGAAAATGTGTTTAATAAGAATATATAGGTGTAGAACCCACATAAGATTGCATGCCATCTTGAAAGGGATGGGGGAAGGGAGAGAAAATTCAAGGCTTACGAAGTAATTGTTGAAAACTGAAAACAAATTAATTAATTAAAATTTTTAAAAAGTGAAAGTTGAAACCTAATAATAAATACATTTTTAAAAAAGAATCTTTTCCAGGACCCACATGTAAAAAAAATATTTATGGCAGTTTTTCATTCCAAAAATGGAAATGAAGGGGATGCCCTTCAATTGGAGAATAGCTGAACAAGAAATAATGAGCAAACAGATTTTAGAAAAACTTGGAAATATTTATATGAGCTGATGCTGAGTGAAGTGAGCAGAACCAGCAAAACATCGTACACAGTACCAGCAACATTGTTGGATGAACAACTTTGTTAGACTTATCTCTTCTAAACAATATAATGAGGTAAGACTCAAAATGGAAAATACCATCCATATCCAGAGAAAGAATTATGGAGTCTGAATGTAGAGTGAAGAGTACTATTTTCTTTTTTTTGTTTTCCTTTTCATGGTTGTTCTGATTTTTCTTTCACAACATGACTAACGTCGAAATACATTTAATATGATTGCCATCTTGAGGAAGGGACAGTGAAGGGAGGAGGAAAAAATTTAGGACTCAAAATCCTATAAAAGAGAATATTGAAAATCTAATAATAAATATTTTTTTAAAAAATAGTCTTTTCCATACTATAACTATGTAAACTTACTTTTGTTAACTCCTGTGTTTCATTTCCTTTCGATCTCAAAACTGAAATACTTGATCCAGGTCATATTTATAGTGTAGAAGGAATTTGAAAGGATCCCTTCTTTGCCTATTTTTGCAAATAGTTTGCATAATTTTAGAATTGCTTTTTAAATGTTTCATGGAATTTGCCTGTAAATTCATCTATTCCAGGGTTCGGAATATTCTGTATTGTATATTATTAATATTATTACTACTGGAATGGGATTGTTTACTTAAGGCTTATTCAACTTCATTTTCTGTTTTTCTCAATTTATTCTATTAATCTAAGCACTTTACATTCTTGAAAATATTCACCGATTTCAATTAAATTGTCACTTTCATGGGCATATATTTAAGCAAAATATTTTCTGATCATTTCCATTATCTAAAGTCTTTTTATTTTTGATAATTTGATTTTTCTGGTGTTACTTGATGATTTGTCTATTGTATTGTTTTAATGAACCAGCCATAGTTTCAATAACTTGAGGTGCTTGAATGGCCGCCTCTACTATTCTCTACGCTAGGAAAACTTAATGATGTCTGGAAACATAATTTGGACATTTCATCCTCAAGTTAGCCTTACCATTGGTCCTATCATGATTTTGCATGTCAGTTCCAATAATCTGGTTCTTGCCTTGCTCTTCGTGACAAAGAAGATCCAGAACAAGGTATTTGTGTGCCTCCAGACATGTTGTTAAAATATCTTTCATCTATATTACCATTAACCAGAGACTTTGTCCCTTTTCTATAATAACTACACTTTGATGTATCATAAAATAAAAACCTATGAGTCATAGAGAACCAAACTTTCTGAAACTAAAAATGTTTGCATTTTTTCAGATCTAGGTATTTTTCTACATTTCCCCCAGCAGTTTTCTCACTCTGGAAATGCCTCTGCCCTGGCAGTTCCATTCTCTGATTGGTAATTTCCTGCACAGGACCGTGATTTAAGGAAGCCAGGCTATCAATATTAACTTCTCTCTCAGTTCTGTCCTCACACTCCAGACATTCCCTCCTTGCTCTACCCTGCATCTTGTGCCCTAAGTAGCTCCCACTCTGACTTCCGTGATTAATCTTCAACTTTGCATCACAGTTTCTAGGTCTCTTTCTTCCTGACACTACCTATTTGCCTTCCAATTCTACTTCTCAATGACTGCCAGATTTCATTCATGCTCTGCTCACCCACCTACTACTGTACTCCCTGAACCCTAATGCTTCTTAAATTTCTGCCTATCACTGCTTCTGTAACCCACCTTACTCAACTGTCCTGGAATTCAGGCCTGTCCAACTTCAATCAGACCTAACCCACTACTGACAGAACCCTGATTCCCATATTTTGCCACAATTAATTTAATTCTAGCGATGAGTTCTATTGAGAGATGACCTCTTAGGATCCATGTTACTTAAGTATCTATGCCATGTCAGTTGCATAGACAAACTCATGAGGAAGATCCGATAACAATTTAAATATTCTTCCCAAAAGACCTGATAACTTGAATGATCTGTCTAAAACAGAAAAGAGTCACAATTTATAATTAATTTAAAAGATTAAAAAAATGTACCTTGAAGGCTCAAAGCTGCAAAGAAGTAATGCATTAAATTTTGGGGAGTATAATTTATTGGAATTATGTCTGCTACTATTCTATTAATGCTTCTGGTGCAGCTGTGCCTCATTCTTGCAGGAACAATATCACACTTCCTAAAAAAATACTTTTCTGACCATAAAAAAACTATGAGGCCTACAGATTTGAGGCCACTATCTGGATGCCCTTTAACTGATGCATGAATTACATGTCCTTTGATCTATACATATAATCTTCCAAGTAGGACACATGCCAATCTCCTGCATATGATTGGTTCTGACAGAATGACTCCTGGAATCTCCTTCCATTCTGAGTTTGTTTCCCTGGCAACAAGCTCTCTACTCAGTTCATTACCCTAAAACATTGACCACAGTTCAGTGTCCTCACCAGCATAGCCAGATAATCTTCACCCATTTTGCAAAAGACAAAGTGAAGTTCACAGAAATATTAAAACAAATATAAGCAGGAATTGCTGAATTGCAGACCCTATCTGTTTGCTTGACTCCCCATAGAAAGACTGGGAACCAACGGAAAAAAAAGATTAGTACGGTGCAGGTGTGGATATTCTGTAAATCCTGGTCCATCAACCATCTGGTAAAGAAGCTGCTTTTTTATTTCTTCTAGATGTATTGAATAAGGTCAACCAGCATTAGCCACTTTCTCTTCATTTAATTTGGTGACTTTTTATGTCATGGCATCAAGTGAAACACTCACTATAAGCTATAAGGAGAAAAGCCTTAGGGCCTTCTCCCCTCTGAAGTCATGTGGTCCTGAGAAATAGGCCTTGATCCTTGGTTTTAAGTATATTATTTTCCATTCTAGGTGAAGGGTGTGGAATGTCTAAGACCTTGTGAGTTTTCAGAGGTCTGGACAGCAACTTGATGCCTAGGTGTTTCACTGTCTGGAATCCAGAGTCAGTGAAGCAATGTTATATCCTGAGGAGAAAGGAGTGACCTTCAAGAGTGACCTCCAGGGTCCTAGCCCAGTTACAGTTGAGAAAAAGATTCACTCAGCAAAAATGCTGCATATGGACTTGAACTTGGAGGGATCAATGCTATGTAAGAACTGACCTAAGTTGAACTTAGTTCCTCAGAAACTGAAATGGTCTGAGAGATAATATGCAGTTAACTCTTGCTATATTTTAAAATAAATATCCATTTGTAAAAGCTAATTAATGTTAAGTAGTTCAATAGAACTCAGGGCTAGTTGCTGACCTCTAACAACTGAGCTAAGGACATTAGAGAAGAGACAACTCCAAACCCCTCAGAGCACTTTAAAACTCCAAGGGAAAGATGTAATACCCTTTCCTGAGTCTGAAAAGAGCTAAAGTAGATCATTGAATGAAAGAAGAGGCTGTTCTTTGCCATGGCTTCTGGTTCAAAATAGTTTGAGGAAACTGTGTGTACGTTTTGATCCAGCAATACCCATACTAAGTCTGTATCCCAAAGACATCATAAAAAGGGGAAAGTATCTACATGTACAAAATTATTTATAGCGGCCCTTTTCACGTGGCAAAATATTGGAAATAGAGGGGATGACCATCAATTGAGGAATGACTAAACAAGAATGTAATGGAATATTATTGTGCAATAAGAAATGGTAAGAAGGCAGATTTCACAAAAACCTGGAAAGACTTGTAGAAACTGATGCAAAGTGAAATGTGACGAACCAGGCAAACACTGTACACAGGATCAGCAACATTGTGTGATAATCGACTATGAATGAGTCAGCTCTTCTCAACAACACAATCATCCAAGATAAGTACAAAGAATTCACAAAGGAAAATGCTATCCATATTCAGATAAAGAATTGATGGGCTCTGAATGCTGAGCAAAACATTTTTTTTTACTTTAATTCTTTCTCACGTTTTTTTTCAAATCTATTTCCTCTTTCACAACTGTGACTAATATGGAAATATTTTTACATGATAGCACATGAATAAACTACATCAAACTGTCTACCGTTTTCAGAATAGGGGAGAGGAGGGAGGGAGAGAGAAAAATTTGGAACTCAAAATCAAGTGAAAATGAATGTTAAAAATTTTCTTGATGTGTAACGGGGGGAATAAAAAACTATAAAAACTAGTTTCAGAAGGTAAATGGAAATACTACCCCACTCTAGGGAAGAAGTTGCTACCAGTAGAGAGATAATCTAACTGGACACCACAAAGAAAGTGCTACTGGAGATGAGTGAAGAAAAAAATGAGCTATCAGAGGTGGTAAAACCATAAACAGTAATGACACTATGGACATCTGGTGGTTCTCTTGCCACCAGACTGTACCGCTACAATATGCAAGCACTGCTTCTTCCTTCTGATCACAAAGAAAGGATTATCTATGATGATCTTCCTCCTTTTGCTGACTAAGCAAGCCATGGATATTTAGAATTTGTATTTTTTTCCATATCTAGAACTTACTTTAACTTCTGTAATATTATAAATTATGTTTATGTGCTAATAGGTATCTGTGTTTGGAAGCAGCATAGAAAATGAAGCCCTAGAAGGGAAAGAGAGTCAGACTATGAGGTTTTCCAAATATTTGCCAACAATTGGCTGGTTGGGGACTCAGAAATTCTGACAGATTAAAAAGGTGAGTTTTCCTGGGGAGGGAGGGAGGGAGAGGGAGAGAGAAAGAGAGAGAGAGAGAGAGAGAGAGAGAGAGAGAGAGAGAATTTTCACCAAAGTTTCTTCCTCTGTACATCAAAAAGTTAGAAGCTAAATAACTGGCTAAGCTAAGTAGTCAGGCACACTTCCTTAGTCTGGTTGAACAGGAAACTGCTCCCACAGAGTGGGGAAAATACTAGAGAGAAAGCCATGTTCCAAAACAGGCATAATTCAATCCACATAAATGTTGGGGGTAATAAAAGTGACTCTGAATGCCAGTTTAGCAACCATTACATTTGTTATTTGAGTTCCCATTGGTATAGGATTCCTTTTTCATTGGTGGGGATCAACATCCTATGCCAGAATCCTGAATGGGATGGAGTTGAGAAGAGAGAGAGGAGAGCTCCAATCTCTTTGGTCTCTTGCCTTGCTCCAAATATCTTGAGTCTCTTTGGTTTCTGCAGTCACTTCAGGTGCTCCTGGCTTCCAACTTGTAGAGAGAAAATAGAAAATGCCAACCCTACTTCAGACTGCTGAAGGGAGAATAAAACTGAGAAGAAGCTAACATGAGAGGCAATGACAGTCTCCATCAGTCCCTACCCTCAGTTTCCTATCCTAGAAACTTCACAGAACGTCCCCTTGGGTAAGATCCGAGATTCTGTCTCTTAGAGGAGCTGAGTGGTCTCACTCTCAATAGATGGACTCCTTCACTCTATATTGCCTGGTATATATTCCTTTATGCATTCTTTCACTGATTTCTGTTTTGCTCCGAATTTAAATAAATGTGTTTCTTTGATATTTACTTTTTGTATCTTCATTGTAGAACTGGTCATTGATGGGATCAAGCCTTAGCTATAGAGCTTGGGATCTTGCTTTCCCCAATAATGAACAATGACCAGAAGTTTGGCTGAATCTGAAAACCATATATAATTATATATAATATAAACTATGTGTATCTCTGTATGTGTGACCTAAAGTCATCACATTCAAGAGAATATAAAGATATAATTCTAGCCTGGAACATCCTCTCTCTGAGGGAGCAAAGTTTCTGGTCCCAACTCCTGATTTCCTTCCTGGAATGAAAAAAAGTCTCCCTTGGAGAAGGGTGGGGAGAAAGAGTCTAAATTTGTCTATTCTGCCTCCTTTTGAGCCATGATACCTCTATACTACATACGGGGAACAGACTTTACTGCACATTTATATGAACTGAAGGCTCCCATCAAAACCAAGAAATTTGGCAATGATATCACAAGGAAGGAAAACCAAAGTTAAGAAAGAGCAGGTTTTCATGTAATAACACCTCAATATTTCAAAAATCCATGATTTCATCAGTGTGTGTACTCCCTTCAGTGGCAAATACTGAGAGAGAGAGACAGAGACAGAGACAGACAGAGACAGAGACAGAGAGAGTCAGAGAGAGAGGGAGGGAGAGAGAGAGTACACATGAGCAGATCTTGAGTTGATAGGGCTAAATCAACCTCATGATGATCCTTTGTGAATTTGGGAAGGCTGTTCCTCAGATCACAAACTCACCCTGGGAGAAAAGAATGGAATAAGCATTTATTAAGCACACACTCTGTGCTAGGCATTGTGCTAAACACAATCTCACTTGATCTTCACAACAACTCTCTGGAGTAGGTGCTAGCATACCCCCATTTTACCACTTACATTTTACAGTTGAGGAAAGTGAAGTTCAGTGACTTGCTGGGGGGTCACACAGCTAGTAAATGCAGAGGTTAGTTTTTAACTCAGCTCTTTCTAATTTTATCCCTGTACCCATTAATATCCACACTGCATTACTAGACCCACATCTGAAGGCTTTTCATATTGGTAGAACCTTCTAGAGCATTTATTCCACTGACATAGTATTTGAGAACCCAGGATTGCCTTCACATCAATGAGAAATCATTGTAGAAGAAAAATGGTACTAACTCACATTTACATAAAATTTTGATTTTTACAAAGTAAAAACAATTTTCTTTAAAAAAGTAAAAGTACTTTTCCTACAAAAATTTAATATGGGTGATGTATTATTGTTATATCATCATCCAGAGATTTTTAAGATAAGTCACTTATTCATGGTCATGCAGCTAGTGTCAGAGGTGAGATCTGAACCCACGTTTCCTGATTCCAATTCTATTACTCTTTGTACTACAATATGATATTGTGGTGTAATGTCCTTAATTTCTAGTACAGTGATATTCATTCTGTCTTCAATCAGTGATATTATATTATGAAATAACTCCATCAGTTTCCAATACCTTCTCTTTACTATTTCAATACTTACATGATTATTTCCAAATTTCTCTTGGTTTATTCCCCTTTGTTTCTATCTTTTTTTATTTTAATAAAATTTCCCAAGAAGTTAGCTTTCCCTGTTTTGGCTCACAACACCAGTATTCTTCAGAGTATAAAGGTCTTTCAAGAAGACATTGTTAAAATCCCATTTGCAAACAGTTGTTTGCTTAAATCATCCAAGAGAGATAACTATCTACCTTTTTTTGAAAGTTTTCCTCAGATAAAATTTCTACAGCTTCTGTTTATCTTTTATTGGTAGCTTTTTTTATTCCAGTATCCTCTCATAGTCAAGAAATTCTTCCTAACAAAATGCCACTGCAATTTAAGAATATTTAAGAATAAACTAGATGCTATTTACTTAATACTGCTTTTTATATGAGTCAGTATTTCTTCAATCCATATCAGTATTTCCTATAGCATAGTGGGAATATCTTAGTCTCCAGTTCAAGTGACCAAATGACCAGCCAAATGCTACTGAGCTTCTGACCTAATCAAGTCAGAGGGAAATTGAACAGTAGGGAAGCATTCAATCAAACAAAAGTGATGATACACTCACATAAAAACCATGGGCTCATAAAATCACAGATTTAGAGATTAAATGGCCCCTAAATGGTAATGGTGCATCATTTTTAGTTAATATAAGATATTCTTGATAAAACTATTATAAAAATAAACTGTCATACAATATAATACACAAATTCCTTCTGAAAGGATTGAAATAATTGATGTAGGGCAGAGACTATTGTGATTTTGTCTTTGCATCCCCAATCTCTACCTCAGTGCCACATAGCAGGAATAATTACTGATTGAAGCAAGTACTAGTTCATATGCATCAAAAGAAATATTAGTCACTGTGTTCTGTCAAAATCTACATTCATATGCTGCCAAGTATCTTTAATTGGTTGCATAAAAACACAATGCTAGGCAAATACACACATACACACACATATACACAACAGTCCTATAAAACTATATTATAAATGAGTAATTAGTTAAATATTGCTAGAGGGGGGTTTCTTGGCTTCATTGTAAGGTTTGATTATATTGTATTATTGAATTATGGCAAAATTATATTGTTCTAAAAAACCTTATGCAGGGGATACCTGCACATATTTTAAAGCATATGGTGAATTCTCTTCATTTCAACTGTAAAATAAAGTATTTGAATTAGACTTGAGTGATGTAGCACTGCAATACATATATTTTTTAAGGAAAGGAGAAAAAGTCAGTGTACTTTTTTCTTTAACACAATGACAACCAATTATTTCAGTAAAAAAATTTCTGCAAATTCTCCTCCTCCTTGCTCTATCTCTCTTAGTAAGTCACAGTGTGTTTCCATGGCAATACTGTTGCTAAGGGTGTACCCTGAAAGCACATCAATATGTTATCTGTAGCTCCTTGATGTTGCTACTACCAAAGTCCCTGTTCACTGGAACATTGTAATTTAAGGTAGAATTGCATTCTCCTTTCTATACAGTTATATCATATTGACTAGGAACAATCAATAGTCAATGACATTCTTTTTCCCCCCTAAAGAATAATGAATTCTGGGGCATTTCCTGGAATATACTATGAGAACTACAATTGCATTTGTGTCATTTTAAAATTTTGTTGCTGCCCTGCTATAATTTTTAATGTGAGAATTTTATGAATGACTACAATTTCAAATATAAATAAAAGGCCAAGAGACTGATTTTTTTCCAGTCGTGTATAAGTGAAAAACATAAGCCAAAGAAAACTTAAGTTGTTTGAGAGGAACATAAAATAGTGGACCATCAATTATTTTATTCTTTAAGTATATAAACAATAAATGTTTAGGAAGATTAAATGATGAAAATTGAAATACTTGTGAAATTTTCATGATTAATATCCCTAAAATTACATTTTATACAAACATACATATGTTCATTAGAAATCCAGGAAAATTAAGAATCTTTTAGCAAAACAACTTTTGATGGAATACTTTTTTTTCATAGAATTGACTTTAATATCGCAAGTAAATTTCCTCAAGATGACACTGAGGTTTCCAGATCCTCTTTTCTGTCTATTTATTTTATTTCCATAAGCATAGGAACCATGCTTACTTAATTCCCTTTGTGCCTATCTCTGAATGCAAGTAGATAGTTTGGTAAATGCGTTTTGTTCTTAGTGATTGCTAATTGTTCTTTGCTGAAGAGAACTTACTTGGCAAATACAGTTAGCCAGATACATAAAATTAGTATGAATTAAGGTGATTTGCACCTCCCTAGCCATGTTCTTCAGGCACCTGACTGGGTGAAAGTCATGTGACTACATGAAAGGCTAAATGAAGCAGAAAAGTGAGAATACAGCATTGTTTTGTGGTAAAAGCATTGGACTTAGAGCCAAAAAAACTAGAATGAGCTCCAGCTCTTCTGGTTGCTAGCTATGTGACAATGGATAGGTCACTCAATCTCTCTGGGCCTCACTATAAAATGAGGAGGTTGGGTGATTAGATAAACTTTAAAGCTTCCTTCAGCTATTAAAATTCAGTAAGTTTATGATTCTCAGTTGAATGTGAAGGAGATGCCCATCTGTTAGGTGCCCTGGATCCTTGGAAGAGATGTGCCAAATCCAACAGTACTATGTAATGATCATAGGAAGCAAGAATTTGGATGTAAAAGTCAGTGACAAGGAAAACAAAAACTTGTATGAAATTTGAAAGTTGTCCAGACAAAGGAAATTATTTAGATTTGCAGTGTCTAACAGCCTATCAAACGCCATGCAATTGCCCACACTGTAAGTCAATTCTAAGGCTACAAATTAAAGGCAAGGAATTCCAGGAGCATGATTCCTTGCCAGTTAACTCTGCATGGCCCCAAGACAGTTACCTTACAATCGTCCTGAATAATTTCAGAACAGATATAAGAAATAGGTACATAATGAATTTAGCATCATGGGGTTCACCCTGATTCTCCTGGGAATAGGAATCTGATACTTTTCCTTGTTCTACTCTTGCAAATCCAATAGGCCACATTTAGATTATATTTAGGTAAGAAGGAGGAAAGGGAGAAAAGTTAACTATACAAATGCTTTCCTGTTCCTGATATTTGTTTCAATGGTATATTTGTGATGCCCATCTACCTAGCCTATTGAATTCTTTTTAATGTGGCTGTGTTTTCACCTGGGAGTGCTATCTAAAGATAAAGATTCCATTTTATTTATACTTATTTTCATGACCAAAAAAGAAGAGGAAGCAAATGCTATGAAATAAGGGAAGGGTGTGGGTATGTGGAATCAGGAGCATCACCTGATGCCAGGGGATGATTTGGTGGATCTCTGCTGACAGTTTCTTCCTTCTCCCTCTAGCTTCAATTTAAAGGCTTCCTGACTAGCTTCACAAGGTTATAAGCAAATATATTTTTATCCATCCTTCTTAGTTAAACTCTAGCCCTGGCCAAGAAAGATAGTATGGGAGTAGTGGCTCTTGTTCCGGATCTAAAGTCAGAAAGATCTGGGTTCAAATTCCTCTCTAAGCTACTTACTAGCTATATGACCTGGAGCAAAACCTTACATTCTCTGAATCTCTGTTTCCTTATCTGCAAAGTGAGGAGATTGGACTCCATGACCTCTACGGTCCTTTCCCACTCTAAATTTATGATCATATCGGTCCTATATTCTAAGCCATAATTTATAAATCCAAATCCTATTGTGTCCTTTTTCACCTCATATTTACCTTTCTCTTCTCAATCCCCAACTTACAAAAATATCACCCAGACTTAAATTCTGTGGTCTTTTACCCAGGATATCATTACTCTTAACAGTGTTCCCTAGGTTCCTTATATAGGATAATGGGAAGTACCAAGGGAATTGATAAATAACTTAAGGCTCCCACTTTAAACTGGAAGACCATGTCTATTGGAATACATACATGTATAAGATGCTACCTTGTCTATTCCATCCCTTTTACAACATCACTGCCAAGAAGTCACTCTACCTCCACTTAAAAACCTCCAGTGAGGTCTATTAATTCTATAAGAACCACATTCTACATTTAGATATTTCTAATTACTGAGAAATGTGTCCTTACATCTCCTTTTCATCAAGTTGATCTTGGAATAGATGAGACTGTTAAGAGAGCATATAGGAAATATCAAGCATTCTTGTCACTTATTTGCTTTATGAATATGTCCCTTATTGAGCAAAAGGCTACTCTCCTGATACAAACTATAATATAATTTCCAAGAATGTATCATATCATGTCTGACTTTTCAAAATAACTGTTGGAAACTTACTCCATTTCCCCTTCTGTTGATCATGTCTCATCATGCCAGTCTTCCTTTCAGCCATTATTCAACAACAAAAGCCTCAGTCCCTGTGGACTAGCACAAGAATCTCTTCTTTCCAACATTCCCATGATACTCTTAGAGAAGCACCTAAAAACTGAGATGCAGTCTCAAAAAGGTAAATAATTTAGATGATAAATATAGATGATTCACAAATAAATAGTGTGAAGGTAGGTTGATTCCTGACTCACTGTAAATGCATATTCACTACTTCGCATGACTGCATAGATTTTAAAGTTGACAAATGTAAGCCTGATGTAGTCAGTTTCTACACAACTCACCTTTCAAGACTCAGTTAAATACATCTATTCCATTAAGTTTTTCCCAACCCATTCTTGTTTCTATTATTCTGGAGCTTTGCTGTGTTTATAATAGGTAATCATTTTTCTTTCTTCATTTTTTAAGGGGACCAGTGATGTCTCAATGTTGGGGTAAAATAGTAGATGATGGGTAATGTCTTGACTTGTATGTGAATTGAAGTGAGGCATAGCTGCACAAAATCATCAGCTTTACTCTGTCTTCCAGAGTCATCAAAGTCCAATGGCAGAATTAAAGTCAAGACAACAGGCGATGGTCCAGGATGCAGTGGATGATCTTGGCATCTTTGATGTCTCAACAAGCTCTAAGCACTGCACAGCACCTGCTTCAGTCACTTTCATGGGCATTAGAACAAATTGTTCTCATCTACCTATTCCATTACAGCAAGTCTTAAAATGAGAGAAGAAGCAAAACTATGAAATGGGCACCTCAATTACACTGGGAGTACCAGAAAGTTAAAATTGCCTATCGAAAATTCCACAGGTAAAAATACTTTGGGGTTTTGCTTTGCTTTCAGGCAAAGTTTGCATTATTATATAATGCCAGAAAAGCAATCTTTGAGTTCAAGATACTTAACCATTTTATGAGAAGAAAATATACCTTCTTTTTGAAATACACTTCTTTGCTACAAGAAACATTTTTCAGAAATTCTAATAGGGTTTTAAATATCTGGACCTCTTAGTGACAAAAAAAAAGCAATTTATTCATGATATCATAGGAGTCAGAGGGGCAAGGAAATTTAAAGATCATCTAATCAAACTCCCCTCTTCCTCATTTTACAGGTATGGAAACTGAGCTTTAGATAGGTTAGGTTACTTGCCCAACATCATTAAGGGAGCAGATTTGAAATTTGAATCCATGATTTC
Source organism: Potorous gilbertii (assembly GCA_028658325.1). Lineage (NCBI taxonomy): Eukaryota > Metazoa > Chordata > Mammalia > Diprotodontia > Potoroidae > Potorous > Potorous gilbertii. The sequence continues at coordinate 99,904,505 of CM053772.1, read as the reverse complement.
CTGACTCCAAACCCTCTGTCTCCAGATGTTATGGTTAAGAAACTAAAACACCTTGGCAAACAAAAAATAATTTAGTATTTTAAAAATAAGGAATATTGCCAAAATGAGGAAAAATCTTAATTTATAAGATATCAGAAATTAGAATTCAAATTAAAGATAATAGTTCCTAAAATATTTCTACATTACTTACTGATATTTTAAAAATTATTTCAGAATGTTGCCTAGTAATTTTATCTGAAACATTCTTCCATAAGAATTAGAAAGCCTCTCTTGTATTCTGAGCAAGCAAAAAGGGAAGTATAAGCTAAGGAGAAAATTTGCCTTCAATAGGAATCTATCTTAAATATAGGTTAAAAGAAAAATGAAAATGAAGGGGCTAGTTACCCTTTTATAGTCTCTATAAAAGTTGTATTTTGTGCCAATTAAGTTGAAGAAACATAAACTGCCATAATGAATGAAATGAAACTGGTTCAATTCAAAAAGCTATAAATAAGAGTCAACTAACTGGCAGCTGGGTGACACAGTAGACAGAGCACCAACCCTGGAGTCAGGAAAACCCTGAGTTCAAAAAACCAGCCTCAGACACTTACGAGTTGTGTGATCCTGAGCAAGTCACTTAACCCTGACTGCCTCCAAAAAATCCCCTAAAAGCTATAAATATAGTCAAACATTGCATATTGCATATAAATTTTAAAACACAACCATGTAAGTGAACAGAAAGCAAAACATTTATACAACATTTATACTGATGCCTTGCCACTTCTTTTTCTATAAAAATAGAAACTGACAAAATAGATTTCTATATTAAAAAATTTGAATTTTTTCACTTTATCATGTTCATAACTCTTTTTCAGTCGATCAGCAAATAATTACTTATTAATCATCTATTATGTGCCACACATTACACTGGGGTACAAAGAAAAGTTTTTTTAAATAGTACCCTCAAGCATATCATCCCCTAATGGGGAAACAACATGCAAATAGCTAGGTCCAAATAAGCTATTCACAGAATAAATCTGAAATTATCAACAAAAGTAATAGAATTAAGAGGAATGGAGAAAGGTTTTCTGTGGACGATTGATTTTAACTGGCACTTGGAAGCCAAGAGACAGAGATGAGGAAGGTGAACCATTCCATGCATGGGGAATAGTAAGTGAAAATGCTTGAAGTCCGGAGATGGGCTAGTGTTACCGGATTTGTTTTTTACCATCTTTTTTTTTTAAACAGATATATGATTTTCAATCCAACTAAGACAATTTTAGTATAAATACTACATTTCTCAAGAGAAAATTAGCAAACTTTCATTTCCATATTATTTCTATCCTTGTTAATACAAAAAATATTATGGCAGGCAATTAGTTGCCTATTTCAGTATGTAAATTTAACTGTTTTTCCTTTCATAGTGGGATTATCCTCTTCAAAGCATGTGCACTATTGAGGTCCACATCAATATTTGAAACAAAACTAAATTATTAAAAATATACAAATTAAAAATAATAAAAGTATTAGATCAATTTGAATTTCTCAAAAATCATCCATTCAGTTTGTAAAACTTTAGTCCTGATTTATTTTCATTTTCATTTAGGATTGCTGTTGCTTCAGAATTAAGTCTGCATTCTAGGAGTCAGTTGAGCTATGATTATGGAAATGGAGCTGTGAATTTATAGGGTTAACTTTCTGAGTCGTGACTGCTTGTAACTGTCAAATTCTCTCCAAGATAAATAATGAAAGCTTTAGGATGAAAAAGCACCCATGAAGCAGTGAAGAATGGTTGAACGTAGGTGTTGAGGGCATTCATTTTTCTCCAATAGCTGAATAAGAGCACAATATTCATGCAATCTTGTTCATTCACTGCTACGTGATCTGCACCATGATGGAGGACTGCAGCAGACCTTTGAAAGATGGTGCTTTTAAAGCTGAGCAAAAGGCAGAGCCGTAACAGTAATCACTACTATATTTCAGAAACAAAAACAAAAACAAAATTCAGCCTTGTAGATGTATACATATCCTATGGTTAATATTATCCACTGAGACAAGTTGTGCTGCTCATGGATTACACTTGAAATACTTCCTTAAAAAATTATATTCATTTTTTTTACTCAGCAGATAGATTTTCAATTCTTTTATCTTTCTTAAACAATACCTGTGGTTAAATGTACTATTATACTCTCTAAAAAAAGTCCAGTACATTATAATTAGCCTTAGAAAAGATGAACATGATCTATCCATACCATAGCAAGAGCTCCACTGTACATTAAAATTACACATGTCCAATTATAAAACATTTACCAAAATAAAAAGGATGATAGTCTAATAAGACGTACTTTGAGATAATGAACTGTTACAAGAGATTCTTATCTGTAGAGGATGAAAAATAAAATCTATTTTTTTAAATAGAAAAGGGAGAGAAGAAAAAGAGAATGGTGGAAAGAAAGGAAGATATGAAGAAAGAAAGACTTTCCTTTCTTTAAATAAATTTCAGTTTTTTCTATTCCTCTTGGAGTACTTAACACTTTCATAGTAAGCACACCTAGAACCATAATTGTCTTTACAATTCATCTTTGTTCAGTGTCCTTATGTGACCTTTCCAATGTTGTTGCTCATTTAAATGCTATGTTTTAAACAAACAACTTTTAAAACCCACAAAAAATTACAATTTCTTTGTGACATGAATAAAATAATAACATAGCTTCATCATGGCAAGAAAGCAAAGTGTGACTAAAAATAATGAGGTTAATTTCTTCTGCTTTATGAACTTAAATCTCATGAATTTATAAATTACGTTATGTATACCTATGTCATCTTACTCACTAATTTATATTAAGACAAGTGAGCTGTCAATCAACAAGAATTTTTTAAGCGCTTCCTATATGTCAAACACAGTACAAGGCACTGAGCATACAAAAAGAAAAATAAAATTGTACCTGTCTTCAAAGAGCTTGCATTCTGTTATATGCATCTAGGTATTAAGAAAGGGGAAGGGTTAACAGAGGTACTCAGCATTCCCCAAGTTCCAGTAGTCTGATTCCTGACATTGGACTTGAAAGGACTTGTGAAAGGAAGAATTTGGAGGAGTCTTTGAGCACAGTTTCTGTGGAGCTAACCAGTGACTAACAAGAAACTGAGAAGTCTGGACTGGGTACCTTTCAGGTTTTGTCCTGAAACCTTAAATGCATGACGAACGGATGAATTTGGCTTCACTCATGAGCTCCCCCTTGGGTTCAGATTTGATTTTTTTTTCTTTTTTTCATTTACTTGTCCTTAACAGAATGACTCATTAAACTACACAAGGGCTCTCTTATTATGAAGATAAAATAATAAAAATTCTTTTTTCCTAGTTGAATAGAATTTTAGTCTGACATTTCTGGATAGTTTTTAAAGGAAAATTTCCCTTACATTATCTTTTTAAAAGATGTTCATATTTAATATTTTTAAAAAGCACATGATTATTCATTAAATTTTTGTCATGAATTTTTTCCTAAGAAATTATTTGCTATTTTTTTAAATTTTGCTTTTGTTTCACTTTATATACTTTTTGATCTTTTATATCTTGTTTTAAAATATTTTGCCTTATGTTTTACTTTAATCTCACCTAAGAGTGAGGGCAGCTAGTTAACCCAGTGGGTAAAGTACTGAGCCTGGATTCAGGAAGACTTGTTTTCCTGATTTCAAATCTGACCTCAGACACTTACTAGCTATGTGATCCTGGGCAAATCACTTAACTCTGTTCATTTCATTTCCTCTATAAGATGTGCTGAAGAAGGAAATAGCAAAGCCCTCCAGTATCTTTGCCAAGAAAACCTCAAATTGGGTCACAGAGTTGGACATGACTGAAAATTGAACAATGAATGGGTGAGCTCCTTTCTCATTATCAATGTGTGGCATTCATAATGAATACGGTCCTGTTCCTATACTATGTTCCTCTATGATGCTGTTAATTATTGTTTAAGTATGTATTGATGAGGTAACATGAATATGAAATTAATTTTTGTTTTTTGGGTGTTGTCTGGTTACATACATATTACTGGTATGTCAGCATCGTTGCTGTTGATACTTTCTTGGGATCCTATGCATGTCAAGTAATATCACTAATTTGTGTCCTCATTTTATTGTTTTATCTGCTGTATATTGTGATTAAAGCATTGCCTCATTATATTTAAATATAAATCTAACATTTGTTTAGTTGCTTTTCAGTTATATCCAGCTGTTCCTGACCCCATTTGAAGTTTTCTTGTCAAAGATGCTAGAGTAGTATGCAATTTCCTTCAGCCCATTTTACAGGTGAGGAAACTGAGGCAAACAGGGTGAAGTGACTTTCCAAGGGTTATATAGCTATTAAGTGGTGTGAGGTCCTATTTGAACTCAGTTCTTCCTGACTCCAGGCCCAGAACTCCAAGCACTTCTCCATCTAGCTGTCCTATGTGCTAACATGTTTGGTGTTAATTTATTTCCATTGATTTTCTGAATGCTATAAGCATGGAACAAACTCTTGAAAAACATGAGGAGGCTAATTGTGTTGAAACAAATTGTCATATTATAGATGTTGAAACTGACAGAAGTCTTCTGCTATTAGGGAAGGACATAAAGAGTCAGAATAAGGACATTTGAAGAGTATTGAGAAGAAAAGTGAAAGACTTGGGGAATAACAAGATAAATTTTAGTAAAGATTGAGGAGAGCATTCACTAAGTGTTTTATAAATAACCCAAATACAGTAGCTGGCAACTAATTTTCAAGTTTGCCCTCCACCCCTACCCCAGGAAGGAGCAATTGGTCAAGAAAATAAAAGTCATAATGACCAAAGGCGACTTGCCAACAGAGAGAGAAAGAAAATTATTTAAGTCAGAAAAAGAAAGTTCACCTATACAACGTTCACCTGGAAAAAGTACACTTCTCCATGTATAAGTCTAAAGACCCTCCTCCATTTGACTTTGTAGAAAACATTCTCCATAACAGTAGTGGCAAGCTATCCAACTAAATATACATCTTTCCATTTTATCCTTCATTTGTTCCCAATAATAAATGTACTATTTAATAAAGTTATTTTGTGACTTGCCTCTATCAAGGGCTTATATCTGATATGTATATGCATGAGAGATTCTTGTTAGTGGAAAGTTTTAAATGCTATTTGGTTTCATTGAGTCAACATTTTTCCCATAATAAGCAGATAAAAATTCTCTATACCACTTAGTCAACTGTGTCACTAAAATTTTGGTCTGTTGTAGAGTATCATCTGCAAAAGTCTTCTGGGGGAGGCGGGGTGGAGTCAAGATGACAGAGTAAAAGATGGGATTTGCTTGAACTCTTCCCCAAACCCCTCCAAATAGCTGTTTAAAAAATGACTCTAAGCAAATTTTAGAGCTGCAAAAACCACAAAATGATGGAATGAAACAAATCACCACCCCAAGACAGCCTGGAAGCTCAACAAAGAGGGTTTATTGCACTGGGCTGGAAGTGGAGAGCAGGCCATGCTGGCACAGATAGGGCCAGAGCAGGCCTCAGGGGACTGAATCACTGGCAACTATGGCAGTTTCCAAACTTTTCATTTTCATCCCACAAATTCCAAAAATAGCATAGAAGATCAATGGGAAAACTATGTCAGGCCTGGGTGTGAGAGGAGTATGGTCTGGCACCAGCCCTGGAGAGGTAGAGGTTGTGGCATCAGGGGCTGCTTCTGAAGCTCCTGTGTCACAGACTGTGCAGGGATTGAGGAGTTGATCAGAAGATGATTGCAGGGATCTATTTGCTGGCACTGAGGCAGGATTCTGTTACTTTGACCTACTTGGATCAGGGTTGCAGTCCTAGGTGGTGGTCCTGGGATAAGGAAGAGTACTGATATGGTGGACCTTGTGGTGCAGTGGAAAGGGAATCCTCCCCACAGTTCCAAGACAGAAGAGAATGCTTGTTGTTATTCACAGACCAGAGCACAGTGGAAGAAAGGAGTAAATACCTCTCCTTTGAGCATACTACCTTGGAAGAACTGAAAATTTAGAAAATAGCTGCACAAAACCCCTGAGATTTGGGAGAGTAAACCACCCCTCCCCCACTGGAAGCACAGTTCTACTTTGACATTGAGTTAGAAAGTCAAGTATTTGGATGGAGAAATGAGCAGACAGTGGAAAAAAAATAACTCAGACCATAGAATTTTACTTTGGTGACAAAGAATATCAAAACACACAACCAGAAGACAACAAAGTCAAAGCTCCTAAATCCAAAGCTTCCAAGAAAAATGTGAATTGGTCTGAGGCCATGGAAGAGCTCAAAAAGGATTTTGAAAATCTTGTAAGAGAAATAGAGAAAAAATTGGGAGAGAAATGAGAGTGATACAAGAAAATTGTGAAAAATCAAGTCAACAGCTTGTTAAAGGAGGGCCCAAAAAACAGTGAAGAAAATAAAATAGACTTAAAAATAGATTAACATACATAGCAAAAAAAAGTCCAAAAGGGCAATGAGGAGAAGAATGCGTTAAAAGGCAGAATTGGCCAAATGAAAAAGGAGGCCCAAAAGCTCATTGAAGAAAATAATTCTTTAAAAATTAGAATGGAGCAAATAGAAGCTAATGACTGTATGAGAAATTAAGAAATTATAAAACATAAGCAAAAAATGAAAAAATGGAAGACAATGTGAAATATCTCATTGGAAAAGCAACTGACCTGGAAAATAGATCCAGAAGAGATAATTTTAAAATAATTGGACTACCTGAAAGCCATGATCAAAAAAAGAGCCCAGAAATCATCTTTCAAGAAATTATTATGAAAAATTGCCCTGATATTCTAGAAGCAGAGGGCAAAATAAATATTAAAAGAATCCACTGATCACATCCTGAAAGAGATACAAAAAGAGAAACTCCTAGGAATATTGTAGCCAAATTCCAGAATTCTCAGGTCAAGAAGAAAATATTGCAAGCAGCTAGAAAGAAACAATTCCAGTACTGTGGAAATACAATCAGCATAACACAAGATCTAGCAGCTTCTACATTAAGGGATCGAAGGGCGTGGAATAGGATATTCCAGAAGTCAAAGGAACTAGGATTAAAAATAAGAATCACCTACCCAGCAAAACTGAGTATAATACTTCAGGGAAAAAATGGTCATTTGATGATATAGAGGACTTTTAAGCACTCTTGATGAAAAGACGAGAACTGAGGAGAAAATCTGATTTTCAAACAAGAATCAAGAGAAGCATGAAGAGGTAAACAGGAAAGAGAAATCATAAGGGACTTTCCAAAGCTGAACTGTTTACATTCTTACATGGAAAGAAAACATTTGTAACACACACACACACGTATATACAGACAGAGAGCGGAGGGTGAGTTGAATAAGAAGGCATGATATTTTAAAATAAAATTAAGGATAAGAGAGGAATATATTGGGAGGAGAAAGGGAAAATGGAATGGGGCAAATTATCTCTCATAAAAGAGGCAAGAAAAAACTTCTTCAATGAAGGAGACAAGGAAGGAGGTGAGAGAGAAAGTGAAGCTATTCACAATTGCCTTAAGGAGGAAATAACATGCTCACTCAATTTGATATGAAAAATCTATCTTAAACTACAGGAAAGTGGGGGAGAAGGGGACAAGTGGGGTGGGGGTACGATAGAAGGGAGGGCAAATGGGAGGAGGGAGTAATTAGAAGTAAACACTTTTGGGGAGGGACAAGGTCAAAAGAGAAAATAGAATAAATGAGGGGCAGGATAGGATGGAGGGAAATATAGTTAGTCTTGCACAACAGGACTATTAGGGAAGTTCTTTGCAAAACTATACATATATAGCCTGTATTGAATTGTTTGCCTTCTCAGTGGGGATGGGTGGGGAGGGAGGAAGAGAAAGAAGTTGGAACTCAAAGTATTAGGAAGGAATGTTGAGAAATGTTTTTCCATACAACTGGGAAATAAGAAATATAGGTAATGGGGTATAGAAATCTATCTTGCCCTACAAGAAAAAAGAGAAGATGGGGATAAGGGAACGGAGAGGTGTGATAGAAAGGAGGGCATATTGAGGGGAGGGTAATCATAATGCAAGGCATTGTGGGGTAGGGGGAGGGGAGAGATGGGAAGAAAATTTGGAATTCAAAATTTTGTGGAAATGAATGTTGAAAACTAAAAATAAATTTAAAAGTTTTATCAACAAAGGAAAAAAGAGAAGTGATGAAAAATGAAACATGCATTTTTGGACATGGCCAGTACAGGATTTTGTTTTCCTTGAATACACTTAATTATTACAAAGTTTCTATTTTTTCTTTTATTTTTTCCAGGGGATGTGGTGTGTTAAAAATGAAAAAAAATGTTTGGCAATTGAAAAAGATTAATTTTAAAAAGAAATTGGGGTCCTGTAGTCAGAAGACCTGGGTTCAAATATCCAAGTGTCAGCTAGGTGGTACAGTAGACAGAGTACTGAACCTAGAGTCAGGAAGAGCTGAGTTCAAATCTAGTCCAAGATACTTATTAGCTATACAAACATAAGCAATTCACTTAGCCTCATCTTTAAAATCGGATAACAGCATCCTCCTCCCAAAGTTGTTGTGAGGATAAAATGAGATAATATTTCTAAAGTGCTTCACAAACCTTAAGTCATCAAATAAATGCTAACTATTATACTGAGCATACTTCCTTTGGCACTTTAAAAAAAAAGATATTCCAGAACCAGAGAGGAAAATAGATATTGAAAGAATCTCCTGATCACCTTCTGAAAGAAATTCCAAAACTGGAAACACAATCAGGATACACAAACAGCTTCTACATTTAGGGACTGCAGGGCTTGGAATATGATATTCGAGAGGTCAATGGAGGTAGGATTAAAACCAAGAATCACCTACCCAGAAAAACTGAGTACATTGTACATTCAATGAAATAAAGAACTTTCAAGCATTCTTGATGAAAGGACCAGAGCTGAATAGAAAATTTCGCTTTCAAATACAAGAATCAAGAGAAGCATGAAAAGGTAAACAGGAAAGAGAAATCATAAGGGATTTATTTAAGTAAAACTGTTTATATTCCCACATGGAAAGATGATATTTGTAACTCATGAGACCTTTCTCAATACTAGGGTAGCTGGAAGGAATATGTGTGTATGTGTGTGTATGTATATATGTGTATGTATGTATGCATGTATATATACATATATATATGCATATAGACAGAGAGCATAAGGTAAGTTGAATATGAAGGGATGATATCTGAAAAAAATAATTAAAGGGTGAGAGAGAAATATATAGGGAGGAGAAAGGGAGAGATAGAAATTATCTCACATAAAAGAAGCAAGAAAAAGTTTTTATAATGGAGGAGAAGAGGGGTGAGGTGAGGGAATGAGTGAATCTTACTCTCATCAGATTTGGCTTAAGGAGGGAATGACATACACACTCAATTGGGTATCTTACCCTACAGGAAAGTAGGGGGAAGGTGATAAGAGGGGAAGATGATAGGAGGACAGAATGGGGGAGGGAATAGTCAGAAGCAAGCACTTTGGAAAGAGACAGGTTCAAAGAAAACAATAGAATAAATGGGGGTGGGATACAATGGAAGAAAATATAGTTAGTCTTTCACAACATGACTATTATGGAAGTGTTTTGTAGAACTACACATGTATAACCTATATTGAATTGCTTACCTTCTCAATGAAGGTGGCTGGAAAAGAGAAAAGGGAGAGAGTTTAGAACTCAAAGTTTTAAGAATAAATGTTAAAAATTGTTTTTACATGCAACTGGGAAGTAAAATGTACAGGCAATGGAGTATAGAAATCTATCTTGCTCCACAAGAAAGTAAAGGAGAGGGAGATAGGAAGTGAGGTGATGTGATAGAGGGGAAGGCAGACTCGGGGAAGGGGTAATCAGAATGCAATTCATCTTGGGGTGGGGTAAGGGGAGAGATGGGGGAAAATTTGGAGCTCAAAATCTTATGGAAATGAATGTTGACAAATAAACTAATACAAAAAAATCTTACTGTCCCTTTCTCATATTTTCATCAAGATTACCTAAGTATACACATAACTCATTCATACAAACACTTCATAGGAGAAAGGAAAAAAAGGTACATGAATGTGTAATTAATTAACATCTTTCCAGTCATATTTTTTGGTATTACTACTACCTATGGTCTTTTTCATTCTTTTAGACACTTCCCCTCTCCCTTTAAGATATCTTAAAGTTAATCCCTAAGTGCCTTTCAAGTTATGTTGCCTCCAGTATGGTTTTCCTCTATATACATATATATGGAGAGAGAGAGAGAGAGAGAGAGATACACAAACACATACAAACACACATACAAATGCATGGTCTTGTCAATGACTTTTGCCATTTTTATTTTCTTGAATTTCATGTTCATTTCTACTGATAGCACAACTGTTACTGAGATATAAGAATCAAATATTTCCTGTTTATTAATAGTAAAAATAGAACACTACAAAAATTCTAGCAAACCTGTTCCATTTCATATCTACCTGTTATCTTTCCAGTTTCATCTTAAAAATGTCTTCAACATCATCTAGATTAGCTGGGTCATGTGCTGAGTACTCTTCAGGTTCAGTTTCACCTATGCTGCTTTTTGCTAATATATGAGACAATATTGTTCATAATCTCTCATCATCATTCCCATAATATTTTGCAAATGAACTTGTATTCTAAATAAGTTTTGCCCTTGGCTACTTGCCAAAAAAGGCAAAGTGCTTGCTGAATAAAGCAGTTTCTTGGTTTTAATAATCTCTTCTTTGTGGTGCTTATTTTACATAAATTTAGCTTCCTTGAGAAATAGCAATAATTAGAGTCAATGTCTTTACATGGCTACTATACCAGCACTAAACAACCAGTGACACTGTATTTCTAAAGATCATCTTAAATGTGTTAATATAGCACTGAAGCCACAACACCTTACCAAAGGAAAGAAGTCTCAGCGATCTGTTGCATTGCCTAAATGGGATAGGTATAATAAGCAATCAATCAATTAATTTAAAAAATTATTATGTTCGGGCAATAAGGATATAAAGAAAAAAATGAAAAGCTCTGCATTCAAGTAATTCTCGTTCTACAAAGGAAATCAACATATGTAATATGTAAACATATAAGTATTTATAAAGTAAAACACAAATACACACATGTATATTGATGAAATTATAATGTCACAATATAGTTATTAGAGTCAAGTTGCAGCTGATATATAATCTTTGTCTAATTTAATTCCACTTAACTGAACCTTTAGTGAAAAGAGAAAGATTATATATTAATGCCCATAATTACCAATTTCAGATATAATACATAGGCAAAAGAGAAGGAAAAAATACTGGAGGAAGGGAATTGAGTAAGAAATGAAGAGAGAAAAAAAAGAAAAAATAGAGGAGGAAAAAAGAAACATGGTAGGGAATCCAACTCACTTCAACCAAGTTACTAAGAACTTGCTTCATGCAGAACATAGGACTAAGCAGAAGCAAGAAGCTTAGATAAGATGTGGAGCTTAAAGACTAGCAGAAGGTTATGACTTTCAAAAAAACTAATGATACTTGCTAAGCGTACGGCAGGTACCATACGGCAGGTACCATACGGCAGGTACCACGCACTTTAAGGTGTTTATATACTTACAAGGGCTACAAGAATGATTTACATGAAATCTTATGACATACAAGACACTTTCCATGTAGTATTAGCACCTGATCCTCATAACACTCCCGTAACGTAAGCAGAGCATTACTTTACAACTTTGTAGACATGGAAACTCAGAGCTGAAATTCCCTGCCCACGTACACTATTTATAAGCAGCAGACCTATTTCTCCAGAATCTATTTCTGGTGTTCTTTGCATTATACCATGCTGCTATAATGGTCTGAAGAGTTAAATGATTTACCACCTGGAAGAACCAAAGGGAAGATATTCCAGGGATAAAGCAAGTATATGTAAAGACACAGAACCAGACATTCACACTGTGCTCAGCAAGTAAAGTTGTCCAGTTCGGTTTAAGCATAAAGTACCTGGAGAGAAAATTTGAGTAAGCCTGGCATGGTAGATTTTGAAAGACCCTGAGTGTGAAGCAAAGGAAAATGGACTTTACTCAGCAAACAATAAAGAACCTCTGAATATTTTTAGCATAAGGAAGATAACTCTGACTTTGTTAAACCACAAGCATGACTAAAGAGAGAGGAATGAGGCAGAAAAGTCTGTTAGGAAGATATTTCAAAAGTTCAATTTGGCAGTAATGGAGGCCTACAATAGGACAGTGGCATTTATAATAGAAAGGAAGAAATAGACCCCAGAAACATACCGGTGGTAAAATTAACAGAACTTGATAACTGAATGAGTATGAATGGAAAGAAAAGGGAAGAGAGTTAAAGACAGTTCTAAAGTTAAAATCATGAGAGACCAGCTGAATTTTGCTTCCACGGAAAAATGCAAAAATATAGAACAGGTTATAAGGAAAAGCAAATAAATCCATTGGATAGGTAGGTGAGACCTAAAAGGTCAACTAGCTTAAACTCTCTGTTTTGTAGGTGAGGAGACAGGGGCAAAAAAAGGTTAAATAGTTGCCTAGTATCATACAGGCTATAAACAACAGTCTTAGGATTCACACTCAGAACTTAGAATGGCAAATAAATTTCCTTATGCTGCAGTTAATGATTTGCTAAGGTCATAAAAGTAATAAGAAAGAGAGTTCAAATTCATTTTGAAACCCAATGCTCTTTCCATTATACTTCTTCTTTCAATATATGTTCATCTAGATTATGGTTAAATATATACACACACACACACACACACACACACACACACATATATATATATATATATATTTCTGTACTTGTTCTTGAAACATAAAAAAAGGTTGGATGGAGTAGAGAAATAAGCAGGTGATATTTTCTTCAGATATTGATTGAGGTTCTCATAGCTCAATTTGGAGCATATTGAATTTGAGATGGCAGGTGAATATCCAAGTAGAGATATAATGTAGATAATTAGAGATGTAAGCTGAGGTTAGGAATTAAAGAGTCAATTAGCACAACTGTCATTAAGATACAAGAATAAGTATTTCCTGTTTATTAATAATGAAAATAGAACACCATAAAAATTCTAGTAAATCTGTTCTACTTCATTTCTATCTGTTATCCTTCCAGTTTCATCTATAAATATTCTTAGGGTATAAGGTATATTCAGGGGGGACTAGTATGTCTGCTGTCAGGGTTACCAAAGCCTTTTCAGGGCTGTTTTCCAACTTTTGTGTCCACCTGATTCACCCAACTCTCATCTGTGACTCTAAGAAGCTGTGGAATATACAGTGTCCACAGACCAGTAAACCATTTTGGCAGACAAGGTTTGAGAGTAACTGAGGGGTATCAAACCCTTCAGTGAGTTAGGGGGGTATCTCCCCAGGTAAGCAAAGACTTCTTCTGGTGGAATAGGTAGAGGAGAACAATTTTTTCCAATAGGTAGCTGAAGCAGGCCACAACTTAGAGCTTGGTTGGACATCAAAGACACCAAAGTCATCCACTCCATCTCGAGCCACCACCTGTTGTCTTAACTTTATCTTGCTACTGGACTCTGATGACTCTGGAAGAGAGAATAAGGCCAACCAATTCCCACAACTCTGCCTCACTTGAGTCCAATTTATGCACAAATCAAAAGATAACACCCATATCATTTTGGTGCCAAACTCCTTTGGCAAATAGGCAAGTTATGAAGCTAAAAGTGCAGATACATTGAGAGCTGTAGTCACAACTCTGCACACAGGCAGCCCAGGTTCCAGGGTCATCTCACTGGAAGAAGCAGTGGGATTTGGCATCCCTCTGAGTATCTAAGCAGCCTTTTAGGGGCTATACTGCTTATCTCCTGGTGGGAAGAAGGAAATAGAAAAGGTAACCTAAAAATTATCTGCTTCACCCAATCCTGGCCTACTTACCACAGCAGGAAGAGATCCCTTCGTGAAGTCAAAGCACAACAAAATGTACAATAAATTTTGCAAGATGATTCCATTCAGCACTGGGTCATAGAATATGGGCACACATATAGAAAACACAGAATTCAGCAGATCTGAAAGATGAACAGCTGTTGTTGTAAGAGAAGTCAGCAAGTATCACATCCAATTGACAGACTTGAGTGAAACAAAGGTGGTAAATAAAGGCCTGTTTACCAAAGTCAAAGCTGGATGCATGTTTTTCTGCAGTGGCCACAGTGAAGGAGAGTGCCATGAAGCTGGTGTAGCTTTTGTAGTCAAAATTAGTCTATCCAACAAACTTATATGCCTACCAAGAGAAGTGAACAGACTCATGACAAAGAGATTGCCATTTGCAAAAATCTGCCATGCCACCATCATCAGTGCATATGTTCCCACCATGAAGAGCCCTGATAAAGTCAAAGAAAATTTTTATGAAGACCTGGAGATCCTCATCATCAATGTGCCAAAAGAGGACAAGCTTATAATTCTGGGTGACTTTTATGCAAAAGTAGGCACAGACAACAAGACATGGTAGTGAGTCCTTGCAAAAAAAATATTGTCAGAAACAGCAACAACAATCACTTACTACTGAAGACGTAGTAGCTTATGATCTCTTCATTATCAACACTGTTTTCTGTTTGCCTAAATGCAATAAGACTTTATGGATGCATCATAGAAGCAAACATTGGCATTTAATAGACTATGCCATTGTAAGGAGAAGAGACAGATAGGATGTAAGAGTGATAAAGACAACGTGTGGCACAAAGTGATGTACGTAGACTTATCCCCTCCAAGTTAAATATCTGCATTCAAAAGTGCTGGCCCCAAGGAAAGATAACTACTGGAAGACAATATCAACAAATTGGAGTGTTTCTCTGAGTGAGAAAAAGTTCACTGCTAACTTGGAGGGAAAGTTGAGTCAATACATGGTTGGCAACAGTGGAGTAGAAAAAGGGTAGGCATCTTTCAGAGATTTAGTGTACAGCACTGCATTTACTCATTTGGGCCAGAACTCTTACAAACATCAAGATCAGTTTGACAAAAATGATGGGAGAAATTCAGAAACTACTAAATGAAAAATGAGAACTCTACAGGGTCTACCAGTAAAATAGTTCACCCATCTCTAAAAGAGAAGTATTTAGCTCTACCTAAAGTAAAATACAAGCAAAGCTTGGAGAGATGCAGGATTCTTGGCTTTGTAAGAAGACAGATGAAAGTCAATTTTATACCGATAGTAACAATCCAAAGTGCATCTGTGATGCCCTAAAGGCTATTTATGGGCCAAAAACATATGGTGCTTCTCAACTATTCTGTGCTGATGGAGCTATATTGATTACTGACAAGGAAATGATGCTGGAGAGATAGGGTAAACATTTCGATAGTGTTCTCAGCAGAATGTCATCAATCAATGCTGAGTCCATTGACCATAGATATCTCAGGTAGAAATCAATCCCAGCTCTACAAAGGTAAAAGAAATACATTGAGCTGTGACAATCTGAGTGGAGGGGGGGGTGGGGATAGTTCTCTCTTAGCCACTGCTGGCAAACTATTTAACTTGAAAAGGCTACAAGCCAAAACTAAAGTGGAAGAGAATTGGTGAGCAACTCTTTGTTCATAAATGCATTCAATGTAGCCTCCCACTGAGATGCAACAAAGTATGGATGAGAGCAGCTAGGTGGTACAGTGAATAAAAGCCCTGGAATCAGGAGGACCTGAATTTAAATCTAGCCTCAGACACTTGATACTTACTAGTTGTGTGACCCTGGGCAAGTCACTTAACCCTGACTGCCTTGCCAAAAAATATCAATTCTCTGCTTCTTGTGCTAATTTTGGTCTAATAGCACCAAGAAAACAAAGGTTCACCATCAACTAGCACCACACCATCTATACCTTTGGTCAGCAAAATTCTTATACATGGTGGAAGTATATTTAAAAACTTTTTAGTTTTTCTAGAAATACTGAGAAATAATATTTCTACAATCTAAAACTTTTCTAACCTTTCCCTGCAGGTAAGTGGGAAGAACAAAGGTTAGGGACTGCCTTTGAAATGGAGTAATAGTAAAAATCAAACTTAAATCTTGTCTGAGACTATTATTGCCTTCACACACCCCTGAGTGATTGGCACTGGGATCCAACCTAGAGACAGTATTTTCTCTTTTGAAATTGAATGGTGACTATTCTGAAATGTTAACCCCAAAATGTATTTTAATATATTATGATCTTGTCCTTGTTCAAGACTCCTATAAATACTATAATACAAACCTTTGTGCCCCATGTACTCTTTGATCCAGTGACACTTTTTGCAAGTTTTGGTAGGGATGCAATATAATATTATGGTGCTATAAGAAATTACAAGCAGGCAGATTTCAGAAAAACCTGAAAAGACTTACATGAACTGATGTGAAGTGAGCAGAACCAGGAGAAGAATGTACACAGTAACCACAACATTTTGTAAAGATCAACTATAAATGATTTAGCTTTTCTCAGCAATATAATGATCCATGACAATGTTTTCTTTTCCTTTTGGTCTATTTCTTCTTTCACAACATGACTAATATGGGAATATTTTACATGATTGCACACATATAACCTCTATTAATTTACTTACCAGCTCAGGGAGGGAAGGAAAAAATTTGGAATTCAAAAAAATGAATGCTAAAAATTGTCTTTACATGTACTTGGAGGGGAAAATAAAATACTTTTTAAAAAGAAAGCAAATAGGACAGAGGGAAATACACAACTAATGATAACTATGAACATGAATGGGATGAACTCACCAAAAAAGGACAATAGAATGGATTAGAAAGCAGAACTCAACAATATTTTGTTTATAAAAAATATACTTGAAGCAGAAATATGCACAGAGTTAAAAGAAAGGGAAAAATGGATCATGTTTTAGTTCTTGAAGTAAAAAAGGCAGTGGTAGCAATCTCAGTCAAAATATCAGCAAAAGTTAACTTGATCAAAAGAGATTAAACAAAAAAAAATTACATTTTACTGAGAGGTTACATAAGCAATGAATTAATATTAATACTAAATATACAGCACCAAATAGCATAGCAAAAGAAAAGTTAAATGAATTATGGGAAGAAATGGACAGTAAAACTATAATAATGAGAGATTTAAATTTATTCCTTTGTGATCTAGATGAATCTAGCCTGATTAATTAGCTAACAAATATAGAGATAAATGAATAAATATATAAATAAGAAGTTAAGGACCTGAATAGAATTTTAGAAAAATTAGAAAGAAATAAAAATTTAGAAAAACTTCTAGAGATTACTGAATGAGAACAGAAAGGAGTATGCAATTTTTCAGGCATATATGAAATATTTACAAAATTTGACCACGAATTAGGGTATAAAAACCTAAAATAAATGTAGAAAAGCAGAAATATTAAGTGTATCTTTCACAGACCACAATATTAAAAACTACATTCCATAGTGAAATACTGGAGAAGTTATTAAAATTAATTGCAGATTGAATAACAATGCTAAAGAATGGATAGATCCCAAAACAAAGCATAGAGTCAATCCATAATTTCACTGAAGTTAATGACAACCACAAGAAAACATAAAATTTGAAGGATACAGTTCTAGGGGAAATTTTATATCTCTAAACACTTTCAACAACAAAAAAGAGAAAAATCCAGTCATGAAAATGGGCATGTAACTAAAAAACCTTGAAAATCAACAAATTAATAGACCCTCAATTAAAGAAACAATGAAAATCAATGAAGTGAATTAAAACTTAAAAGAAAAAAATATTGAATTAAATATTGAATTAAAGTTATGAGTCATGTTTCGATGAACAATAAAATAGATGAACCATTAGGTAATGATTAAAAAGAAGGAAAACTAAATGGCCAGTATGAAAAACTGAAAGGTGAATTCACAACCAATGAAGAAAAAGAAAATATTAGAAACTATTTTACCCAAACATATGCCAACACAATTGATCATCTTTGTGAAATGGATGAGTATTTATAAAAATATGAAATATCCACCAGTTTAACAAAATAAGAAATAGAAGATTTAAATGTCCAGTCTCATGAAACGAAATTGAGCAAGTCATAAATGAACTTCAAGTGGAAAAAACCTATAATGGTTTTATCAAACATTGCAAAGAGTTAATCCCAATATTACAGGAACTGAAAACAAAGGAAAAGATCCTACAAAATGCCTAGTGAGAGACTGATACAGAGTCAAAATAGATAAAGAAAACTGAAGGTCAATATCCCTGATAAATATCTATATCATTTTTAAACATTTAAATAAGTTGTTATTGATGTCATCTGTTTTTATATCAGTATAATTTCTTCTGTTTCCCGTCCCAGAGAACCATCTCATATAACGAATACTATTTCTAAGACCAAAAAAAAAAAAAGAGCAAAGAATCAGCATAATTAATTAGTACATAAAAAGGCCAAAAATACAGGCAATGCACAATTATGGAGTTCTCATATCCTCAGAGGGGTGGAGTATGGGTTTTTTCAAATGAATATCTATTCATTTGAAACATGTTGCTCTTTATAGTTTTTCAACATTAACTCTGGATTTTTATTTTGCAATTGTTCTTTTCATGTTGTCATTTTTATGGGGGAGGGGATGCTGCTCTGCTTATTTGCCTCTAAATAACTTTATGTATATATTTCCATGTTTCTCTGATTTTATCACATTTGTCATTTCTTATAGTAAAATAATATCCCATTAATTCATAAACCATAATCAATTTAGCCATTCCCCAGTCAATGGGGAATTTTTGTTTCCAATTCTTTGCTAACACAAATAGTGCTACTATAAATATCCTGGTAAAGCAGGGGGAAGAGGATAAGAGAGAGGGGGGAATAATAGAAGGAAGGGATGGCAGATTGCAGGAAGAGATAATCAGAAGCCACCACCAGTTATCTTAACTTTGTCTTACTACTGGACTCTGATGACTCTGGAAGAGAGAGTAAGGCCAACAAATTCCCACAACTCTGCCTCATTTGAATCCAATTTATGCACAAATCAAAAGATAACACCCATACCATTTTGTTGCCAAAGTCCTTTGGTAAACAGGCAAGTTATGAAGGGAGGAGATGGGGAGAAAATTTGAAATCCAAAATTTTGTGGAAGTGAATGTTGAAAACTAAAAGTATATAAATTTAGTTAGAAAACAAGTAAATATCCTGGTGCATATGAGGACTTTCCTCTTAGAAAGTAATCTGGCAAAAACTAGCTATAGACTAACACCTCACTGATGACCAAAGTAATCTCCAAATGGATACATGATGAACATAAAGGTTGACATCATAAAGAAATTAGAGGAATAAGGAAAAATTACTTGTTAGTTTTCTAGAAAGAGGAAGAGTTCATGAACAAACAAGAGATAAAGAAAATCCCAGAAATTAAAATGAACAATTTTGATTACATAAAATTTATAAAGATTGTGCACAAACAAAACCAATGCAGCTAAAATTAGAAGAAGAGCAGGCAACTGGGAGAAAAAAATCTTTGCAGCAAGTTTCTCAGAAAAAAGTCTCATTTCTAGGATATATAAAAAGAACTAATTCAAATGTATAATAATCAGAACTATTCTCCAATTGATCAATGGATATTTTTTAAAAAAGTAGTTTTGAGAGGAAGAAATCCAAGATATCAAGTTATTTTTCCATTTATCCTTTCACCCTGTCCCTCCTCAAAAATGTTTTGCTTCTGATCACCATCTCCCCCAATCCACCCAGCTCCCTCTTCTCTTATCCCTTTTCCCTCCTACTTCCCTGTAGGGTAAAACAGATTTCTATAGCCAAGTGAGTGCATATGTTATTCCCTCTCTGAGCCAATTCCAGTAAGAATAAGGGTCAAGTATTTTGTGCCATCCTTATCTTCCCTTCCACTGTAAAAGCTCTTTTGCACGTCTTTTAAGTGAAATAGTTTACTCCATTCTACCTCTCCCTTCTCCTTTCTTCCAGTGCATCCCTCTTTCTCAGTCCTCAATTTAATTTTTTTTCAAATATCATCCCATCATAATCAACTCACACCTGTATCCTCTATATATGTATATGCTTTCTAAGTGCCTTAATAACGAAAAGGTTCCTAGGAGTTACAAGTATAATCTTCCCATGTCGGAGTATAAACCATTTAACATTATGAGTTTTCTTCCCTGTTTTATCATTTTATGTTTCTCTTGAGTCTCGTATTTGAAAGTCAGATTTTCTATCCAGTTCTCACCTTTTCATCAGGAATACTTTAAAATCCTGTGTCATTAAATATTCCCTTTTTCCCATGAAGCAATAACACTCAGTTTTACTGGATAGACGCCTGAAGTGTTTTTTCCTTTACCTGGGAGCTCTGGAATTTGACTAGCATATTCCTGGGAGTTTTCATTTTGGAATCTCATTCAGGCTTCATGCTGTGGATTCTTTCCATTTTTATTTTACCTCTGGTTCTAGGATGTCAGAGCAGTTTTCTGTGGTAATTTCTTGAAACATAATGTCTAGGCAATTTTTTTGATCATGGCTTTCAGGCAATCCAATAATTCTTAAATTATTTCTCCTAAATCTATGTTTCAAATCAATTGGTTTTCCAATGACATATTTCACATTTTCTTATTTTTTTCATTCTTTTGATTTTGTTTTATTGATTCTTGATGTCCCATGGAATTATCAGCTTCTACTTGCCCAATAGTAATTTTTAAGGAATGATTTTCTTTGGTGTACCTCCTTTTCCATTTGGTCAATTCTAATTCTAATTTCTTCAATGGATCTTTGTGCCTCTTATTCCATTTGGCCTATTATTTTTTAAGATGTTGGTTTGTTTCAGTATTTTTTGTGTCTTTTTCAATTAAGCTGTTAACTCTTTTTTCATTATTATCTTGCATCACTCTCATTTATTTTCCCAATTTTACCTCTCTCTTATTCGAGCACTTCTAAGAATTCTTTTAGGGTCTTTTTCAATTAAGCTGTTAACTCTTTTTTCATTATTATCTTGCATCACTCTCATTTATTTTCCCAATTTTACCTCTCTCTTATTCGAGCACTTCTAAGAATTCTTTTAGGGTCTGACAGCAATTCACATTTTCTTTGAGGCTTTGAATTGTAGCTGTTTCAATTTAATTGTCTTCTTCTGAGTTTGTGTCTTAATTTTCCCTATCACCACAGTAACTTTCTGAGGTCAGGTTCTTTTTGTTGTTGTTTGCTCATTGTTCTAGCCTATTTCTTGACTTTTAACTTTATGGTAAAGTCGGTCTCTGCTCCTGAGGCAGAGGGGGACATTGTCATAAGCTTCACACTACTGTTTTCAGAGTTAGTTCTGGGGACCTATAAGTTTTCAGGTATTCCAAGGCTGTATGATATAAGTAAGGAGAGATATGGTTACTGCTCTCCTGGCCTGAGCTTTGGTCAGTAAGCAACCACAATTACTCTTTTCTACCCTCTATGACAAGGACTCTTGCTCTCCTGAAGCTGCAAACTCTAATGTGCTAGTTCTCCTCCTAACCCTGGGACCGTGACCCAGTACCACGTATGGACAATGCAACAGAGTTGTACACCAAGTGTCAACAAAGGATCTCTCAACTAGTTGTCTGACCCCCTTATCATCTGTGGACGGAGGACTCTTTCCAATTTAGTGGCCTCAAGGTCTTCTGCTGGTTTGCTGGAGTTTAGTCTATGCTAGACTGCCCTCTACTCTTACCCCAGTGAGACAGACCTTTCCTGCCATACTTCTTAATCATCTTGGGTTAGAAAATTGTTTTACCTTATCCTTTTGTTGGTTCTGCTGCTCCAGAATTCATTTTGAGGCCTTATTTTGACATTGTTTGGAATGGAATTTGGAAGATCTCAGGCTGCCTTTACTCTACCCTCTAGGGTCTCTCCCCTGTTGGAGAAGTTTTGAATACTGTGGATAAATTCACTTACCTTGGTAGTGTACTTTCCAGAGATGTACACATTGACATGAGGTTGATGCACACATTGCCAGAGCTAGCTTAGTGTTTGGGAAGCTCTGAAGAAAGGTTTGGGACAGAAGAAGTATTAGACTGACAACCAAATTGAAGGTCTACAGAGTCATTGTGCTGATCTCATTATAGGCTTGTGAAACATGGACAGTCTACGAGCACCATACCAGGAAACTGAATCGCTTCCAATTGAACTGTCTTGGGAAGATTCTGAGGATCACCTGGAAGGATAAGGTACCAGACACTGAAGTCCTTCCTCGAGTTGAACTGCCAAATATTCAAACTATGCTTCAGAGAGAGCAACTCTGATGGGCTGGCCACATTGTTCGAATGTAAAATGTACGCTTGCCAAAAAGACTATTTTACAGACAACTTGCATGGGGCAGGCAATCACATGGTGGCCAGAAGAAACAATACAAGGACAGTCTCAAGGTCTCTCTCAAGAACTTTGAATTTGACTGTGCAACATGGGAGACACTGGCACAGGACCGCTCAGCATGGTATGCCCACATAAGAAAAGGTGCTGTGTTCTTTGAGCAAAGCAGAATTGAGACAGAACAAAGTAAATACAGAGTGCACAAATTTGGGATGTACATCCCAAATATTCATACAGACTATCTGCCCAACCTGTGGTAGAGCATTCTGAGATTGTATTTGTCTGATCAGCCACAGTGGGACACACTGAAATTTCACTTTAGAATGGTGATGTCATTTTGGTCCTCTTCAAAGATGAAGGACAACAACCATTTTCATATCATTGATTATCTAAGGAAGTGTTAGTTTCCTCACCCTCTTTTACTGGATCATTACCTATGTCCTGCCAACATATATATCCCCCAAGGGTCTATCCTGGAGAACAGGACTTCAATCTACATTCCCTCTTGGTGGTCTCATCAACTTTCTTGGGTTCAATCACCATGCCTAATGCAGATTACCAAATCTAACTCCTCAGTCCTAGTCTCACTATACCAAAGATATCTTAACTTGGGGTCCACAGAGCCCCAAGAATTCCATGGACAGATTTTAGGGGGTCTGCGAATTTGGATAGAAAAAAATACATTTTTACTAACCCCTAATTTATATCAGTGATGTTGGCATTAATCCAAATAATTCTGTTCCCCTTTAAAAACTGTCTTCAGAGCTAGTTTTTAGGCCATGCATGAAAATTAGTCTAGTCACTTGAAAAGAAAACTTAATATTTTTACTTAAGTACCACCTCTTTGGTCTCCCCCAACTCAAATCACAAGTTATATTTTCCACGGGCTGATTATTCCAGGTTCAAGGCACTTGTAATGGTAATTTAAATGGGAAGATCTTTCCCACTCATTAACAGGCCTGATGACAGATAGAAAGATAAAGGAACCCCAAGTCTGGAGTTACCTGCATGGGCCATTTGGAAAAGAATTCATGGACTCAAGCATTCTTGAAGTCAAGGTGGTAAATATTTATTACACTTTCCAGCAGGCAAGAGTTCTTAGGGCACATGCAATCTTACAAGGATACAGTTAAAGTTTATATAGGATATTCTATATAGTAAAACATGTGCCAAATATGCTATCTAGGTGATTCAGGGTGGGATTATAGAGTGGTTAAGGAGAGATCAGTTCTTAAAATATCTACTTTAGTATCTACTGCACACGTATTGTACCCAGAGTTCAATGGGAAATAGACCAAGGGGAGGCTACATGGAGTTGTGGCTTTAGACCTGAAACCTCACTAAGTCAACTAACAGTCAGGACTGACTAAGTAATAGCCAGGCTGCTCTCATCAATGTCTTGTTAGACATAATATGTATGTCTAAGTTTAGGATACATATGATTGGTCAGTGAGTAGTAAATGTCATTATCATCCAGTACACAATCAGTTCAGCCAGTACACAATGGGTTCACACTAATAAATTCTATAGATGCAGCTGGTTACTGTATCAGGAAGGGAGATCTAGGGCAGGCTGTGTCCTTGGGTCGGGGAGAAACTGCCTGGGATAGCATTTTGAGGCTAGGAAGAAATGTGACTTTTAGAGAGAAATGTGATTTTAGAATTGGGATCCAAGCACAAGCCCTTAAATACCCTATCAGGCTATGTGACCTGCCTGGGTCACATGGAAGTCTGAGTCACATGGAACCTCTGGTGGGAGGAGTTTGCTGGATGGGTAGAACAGAAAAAGGCAGAGCTAGAGCAAAGTTGAGATGAAGTTATTCAGAGAGCAGTCAGAGCCAGGAAGGATGCCATCAAACAGGCTGTTGACTAGTGTGAGTGAAAGTGATTGTGATTTGTTTAAAGGAGTTGGTCTGTGGGAAGTCTAACAAGGAGAAGACTTAGGGATGGTGTTGTTTCTGCATTGTTATTATGTATAGATTTTTGTTACTATGACGGATTTGACTTCCTGGTGTCTGAATAAATTTTTGATTCTGTCTTCCACGTGGAGAGTCTATTGTATTTCATGATTCAGAATTGTGCAGGCATATCCATGGCTACCATAGGTGCTGTGAACATCACATTGGTGCTACAGCACTCTATATATAGCTCATGAGCCTCTTCCTTAAATAATCAGTCAGTTCATTCAATTATCTCAAAACAGAGGCATTTACTGAAATGGAATAGTGAATGAATTTTTAACTTGATATCCATGAAATTGTCTTTTTTTATTATTTTGTGTGATAGGGCCCAAATCACCTAACAGAGAGGAAATCTGCTTCTTTCTTTTCCAACCACACCCCTGAAAGCTGGTTAAGTAGTTCCATTGACTAAAGCCCACAAAACCATAATGAGAAGACTTCAAACTAAGAAATCAGAAAATTGAAACTTGAAAAATAAAACATTTTTTTCTGTGAGCATTTAACAAAGGCATATGAATAGTTATATACCTATTTGCCTGGGGTGTTCTCTCTACTCATAACCCCCACTAAACCTGACCACTCAAAGTAAGAGAAAATCTAGATAAAGCATTTTTATAAAGGCTTAATATGTTCCAGACACTCTACTAAGCACTGAGGATACAAATACAAGAAGCAAGACAGGAACTTACTTTCTCATGGGTGAGGACAACATGTAAAGGGGATCTGGAAAGTGAGGAAGGACATGGTGGCCAGAAAGTGGAAGAGGCCTAATTCTTGGCAAGATAAGCAGAAAGCTCATTTGCCAGAGCCTCGTGTCTTATAGGATGGAGTCCAAGATTAGAGGGTGGGGAAGGTACAGGAAATGAGGATGATGGCCAGAGCATAGGTTGTATAATTTCAAAATGATAGCTAACAAGTGATGTGGAGCTCTGCAAAGATACAAATTGCTATACTGTATAGCCGAAAACTTCTATACTTACCTACCTGCCTTGGCTATTCCATAGCTCAGTTGATTTATACGTAGCAGAGAAAATGTGTGAAAATTTTTAATCTGCCTCAATTATGAAACTCCTCATACAAATACTACAGAATAAAATAGTTTACTGGTTCATCTGCATGTATTTTAAATATTAGCTTTCAACAAAAATGACACAAGTAATTATGTAGCAGAGTAGGAAAGAGATTTTCATTTCAGAGCAACAGACTTAGATTGTCTTTCTTTGGGAAAATATTGTCCATTTATTTCTTTTATGAAAAATTTTATGCTTATTCCTAAATGAAGGTACTTACTGTTCTTTTACAAAGAAAACACTAGTGAGCTCATTTATCTACAAGAAACAGAAATGTCTGTATTCTTATTTTTAGTTAGTTACTTTAGTTACTTTTCTTTTCCTCTGCTAACTTGCCACCTAAACATACACACACACACACACACACACACACACACACACACACACACACACAGTTGGGTACAGAAATACATTTCACTTAATAGAGAAGAAGTAGGAGAGAAAGAGGTAAAAGGGATTTAGAGGGATGAGATTAAAAGAAGGACTAGTCCTAAGCAAAACAAACTCTATGCATGTACAAAAACATTTATAATTTAGAGGGATGATAGATTAAAAGAAGGACTAGTCCTAAGCAAAACAAACTCTATGCATGTACAAAAACATTTATAACTCTTTTTGATGTGTCAAAGAATGGGCATCTGAGGGGGCAACCATAAATTGAGAAACTCATGAACAAATTTTGGTATACAAATGAGACAGAAAACTATTGTGCTGCAACAAATGATGAAGAGAATGGTTTCAAAGAAACCTGGGAAGATTTATATGAACTTGAGAGTGAAATGAATAGAACCAGAAGAACAATTCCTATAATGGCAACAATATGGTAAAAGAAAATATTTCAAAAGAATTAGGAACTCTGATCAATATGAGATACCAATCAAGATTTCAGAGAACTAAAGATGAGATATGCCACTCACCTATTTACAGAGAAATCAAGAACTCAATGAGCACAATAAGGCTTACTTTTTGAGATGACCAACACGAAATATATTTTGCTTGACTATACATGTGTGTGACAGGGGTTTTGCCTTTCTTTCATCCTCAATTAGGGGTGAGATTGAGGTGGGTGGGAGAGAAGGTGAAATTCTGTTTAAAAAAATATCCATAATTACAAAAAGAAAAAATACTCTTGAAAATAAGTATTATACTTTCCATACTTCTTAAAAAATAAAGTGAAGAGGTCTTATAAATAGGAAAGTCACCCTATATACTCTAGAGATCTTATCCTAACTCATACTAAGATGGGCAAGTAAGATCCCCAGAGGACAGTCTCCCCACTTATCCACCTCAGGATTCTAAGAGTACATCCCTGAAGTGTAAGAGTATCTTTCTGATATTATAGGCTTGAGGCCTCATTCCCATGCATTGAAGTCAATCTCAAACACTAGTTATCTATTGAATATTATCTAAGTAGTGCCAGTTATCTCCTCAATATTTTTAATACTATGAATTAGTGACTCTGCATCTAACATTTAACCAATTGACAGCAATTAATTTTTATAGTAGGGTTATTTGCTGAGAAGATATAGCAAGAATATGCGTACAAGTACCACACTTCCCAAAACTACTAGAGACACTGTGTCCCCTATACTTGATACCTGGATAAAGCGAGCTCAGACTTAAAAGTATTTGCTACAAAGCATTTGCCCCACCAAATTCACTTCTAAATTCAGCATAGCTGTTGAATGACGTTACTCACTTATCTGAAGAAATTAGGGTTTCAATAGTGATTCACAGCTAGGCAGGTTCCTCCCCAAAAAGAAATGTAACTCTTGTCCCATAGCTTTGGAACCAGCTAGTCATACTGCTGGTAAAGATGCTGAGGCCCAAAAGGGTAAAGGAACTTGACCAAACACACATATCTTATAAGTAGACAGAGCCTCTGAGTCTACAGCTGATTAAAGTTCCTGTTTAATCTCAGGTACAGTACAACCATGACTCATGTCATGAAGCATGCTGCAGCTCTAAAAGTATTGGATGCTGGATAAGTTAACAGGAGTTTTTGCTCCAAGACCATCCATAGGTTCCCACAAGGATACTGAAGGAGTATCTCTCACTAATCATCTTCCTGAGAAACAAACTCAAGTATGCCCTGCCTAGAGATGAAGTAAAGATCTGCATGTAGCAATTCATCAAGATTGATGGCAAGGTCCACACTGATATTACACACCCTTCTGGTTTTATGGATGTTATTAGCATTGAGAATACGGGTGAACATTTCCATCTGGTTTAAGACACAAAGGGACACTTTACTGCTCATTATATTATAGTGGAGGAAGCTAAATATAAATTGTGCAAAATGAGAAAAATCTTTGTGGGTACAAAAGATATTCCTCATCTGGTGACTCATGATGACTATCCATTACCCAGATCTCCCATCACAGTGAGTGATACAATTCAGATTGATTTAGAAGCTGGCAAGATCACTGATTTTTATCAAGTTTGATACAGGTAACCTATGCATGGTAATCAGTGGAGCTAAATTAGGTTGAACTGGTGTGATCACAAACAGGGAGAAATATCCTGGCTCTTTTGATGCTGTCCATGCAAAAGATGCCAGTGGCAATAGTTTTGCCACTAGGTTCTCAAACATTTTTGTTACTGGCAAAGGTAATACGCCTTGGATCTCTCTTGCCCGAGGAAAGGACATCTGCCTTACAATTGCTGAAGAAAGAGACAAGAGATTGGCAGCTAAGCACAACAGTGGCTAAATGATTGCAGATAAGAATTTGTAGAGTTTCAATCAAATTGAGATGTTACAGTTTTTAACAAAAAAATGTGATTACCCTACAAAAGTATAAAATACACAAAATAAGAAATAGGTAGCTTAAACAACTCAGTCTTATCAAGTGAAATTGAACAAGCCATAAATGCCTTTCTCTTGTTTCGCTGGACTAAGGTACTATGGATATGAATGTTGCACAAAATGTTAGAAGATGTAGCTATACTGGTTTTACTTAACTGCTTTTCTTTGTTACATAGGATGGCTCACTGATTAGAGGATGGGGAGAGGACATATCCCAAAATGGCTGATGTGAAAACAAAAGATATCAACAAAACTTCAAGAAAAAAAATGTAACTACCTGAGTACACAAGTGGCAGGTAGCAAAGTAGCCCCAGAGAATATACTGTTATGGACTCAAAGCCCTTGTCCAACCTGGTAGCCTTCCTCTGAAAGTTCTTCAACTTAGTAACATCCAGCTTAAACTGTGGTGCACAGAGCTGGACACAATACTCAGAGGAAATCTGATGGGACAGAATACAGTGAGACTTCACTAATGTCTATTCCCTCTTTTTTTAATTTTATTTTTAATTTCTGGAATAGAACAAGCATTTCTATGACATAGTAAAATAAAAAAGATGATTGCATATAAAACTACTATGCATAGTTTTCCTTTCCCATATATAATAAGTGTCATGTAAATTCTTTTTCTTCCCTCCCCCTAATGATAGCTACCATTAGACACAAAAAGGTACATACCTATATACATATACACACATATATATGAATATATGTGTGTAAAATTATTCTATACATCCTGCTTTTTATCAGTTCTTTCTCTAGATGTAAATAGCATTTTTCTTCACGTGTCCTTTATAATTAATTTAGGTATTTATAACATTCAAAACAAATTAGTTGCTCAAAGTCATTCTTAAAACAATAGTGTTGGGGGGCGGAGCCAAGATGGGGAATAGAAAGACTCACATTTGCTAGCTCTGAACCCACAGCCCACAGATTTCCTGTAAAAAGAACTCCTGACAAATTCTGGAACAGTGGAAGCTGTGCAGCAACACAGTGAAGGAGATTCCCGTTGCAGAGAGCCCTGAAAAACCCACCGCAAAGGTACCCCTGATGGGAGCGGAGCCCTGCCCTGCAGAGTCCTCCCCTCCCACACCGCGGCCGCACCGCACTGAGAGGAGCGAGCAGACTCCAGCAGGCTTCAGGGACCTGAATCTCCGGCGGCCGCGAAGGTCCCTCCACCCACAGACACACAGGTCAGTGAGAGAGATGGGTGAGAGGGAAGTGGGAATCTCCGGGACTCGGACCCCCTCAGGAGGGGGCAGCCTCGTCAGAGGCAGAGGCAGCTCAGCCAGAGGCAGAGGCAGCTCGGCCAGAGGCCCGCAGAGCAGGCAGGAGCTCCACCCCAGCTCCATTACAAAAGATTTCTGCATAAACCCCCTGAGGAAACTGAGCCTGAGAAGCGGCCCTGCCCCGACCTGAGAACCAGCAGATAAGCTCCCATTGAAGAGCAGTCAGGCCTGCCGCCAAAAGCCCTGAGGCTGGGGAGCAGCATTTGAATCCCAGACCCCAAGCACTAGCTGGACAGAGCTGGGCCAGGGGGTGGAGAGGACTCTCAGAAGTCAAGGAACTGGCTGGGAAAATGCCCAGAAAAGGGAAAAAAACTAAGACCATAGATGGTTATTTTCTTGAGAAGATGATTCCTCCATTCCTCTCTGACAACGACGAAGAGATATGCTTACCA
>CM053772.1:99838942-99874283 GCA_028658325.1 Potorous gilbertii | reverse complement strand
CAAATGGGGAGAAAATTTGGAACCCAAAATTTTGTGAAGATGAATGTAAAAAGTTAAATAAATAAATTTATTTTAAAAAATAGTACAAACATAGTATGAACTTACTCCTAAGTTTTGTGACTACATTCACTTGCTTCCTTGTGCTATGTATCTGTTCTATCAATCAACATTTCTATTTTTAACCAGCACCAAATATTTTGATGATTACTGCTTTATTATATAGTTTGAAATCTGATAAGCTAGAACTAACTGCTCCTTTCTTCATTATTTCCCTTAAGGTTCTTGACCTTTTTTTGTTCACCTATTTGCTATCATTTTTTTTTTAGCTTTGTGGTAGATACAATATTTCCTTGAACCTGGGTTCAACATGTGGCCTGGGCTAACTATTCCTAAGGCCCTACCAAATGGAAGTTACCTAGTTCTTTTCCTTAAGAGGTATGGAAACTTTCTTTAACGTTTGATTGGCTCAAGCGACTGGCTGAGGTTCTTGGTGTAGCACAAGCCCTGTGAATCTTCTGACAATGGACTAACAGTATGATTGACACTGAAAAGCTCTACTAGGTTGAATTCTTGATGAATGTACTTCAAATAAATCTTTTCCCAATTGTTAAATGACAAAGATCTCTTAATTGCCAAATCCAATGGCTTTTACTCAGTTTTTATCCTGTTCCACCTCTCTGAAATTGAGCACCTTCTCCTCCTTCATAATCTCTTCTGATTCTCCTCCAGTCTATCTGACCTCTCCTCAGTATCCTTTCCTGGCCCCTCATCTAGATTATACCCTCTAACCATAGGTTTTTCTCAGGGTTCTGTTCTGGGCCCTCTTCTTTCTTTCTCTATACCTACTTCGGTTGATGATCTCATCTGCTCCCATGGATTTAATTATCATCTCTATGTTGCTCCAGTCTCACTTCTCTGCCTTTCTGACATCTCAAACTGGATGTACAGATGTCACAAACTCAGTATGTCTAAAAGAGAACTCATACAGCTTTCCCCCTAAATCCTCCTCACTTCTAACTTCTCTGTTAATGGAGAGGGCAACACTATCCTCCCAGTCGCTTGGGCTTGCTTTCTAGGAGTCATACATGACTGCTTACTATCTTGTCCTCTCCACACCCATACCCACATTATACCCATCCAAGTTATAGCCAAGGCCTATTGATTTCTCCTTTGCAATTTCTCTCCTCTGACACTGCCATCGCTATGGTGCAAGCCCTTATCACCTCATGCCTAGACTATTGTAATAGCCTGCTGCTGAGTCTGCCTGCCTCAAGTCTTTTCCCACTCCAGTCCATTCTCCATTAAGCCACCAAAGTGATTTTCCTAAAGTATAGGTATGACCATGTCACCTCCCTACTCAATGAACTCCAGTGACTTCTTATTGCCTCCAGGATCAAATACAAAATCCTCTATTTGATGATCAGAGCCCTTCCTTTCCAGTGTCTTTATATCTTACTCCCCACCAAGTACTCTTCCAATTCAAAGACAGTGGCCTCTTGAATATTCCATAAGTAAGACACTCTGTCTCTTAGCTCTAGGCATTTTCTTTGGCTGTCCCATGCCTGGAATACTCTCCTACCTCATCTTTGCCTGCTGCCTCCCCTGGCTTCTTTTCAATCCCAACTAAAGTCTCCACTAGGGCGGTTAGGAGGCACAGCAGATAGAGTTACCAGACCTGGAGTCAGGAAGACCCACGTTCAAATCCAGTCTCTGGCTGTGGGCAAATCTCTTAATCCCATTTTGCCTCAATTTCCTCCTCTGTAAAATGAACTGGAGAAGGAAATGGGAAGTGAACCACTCCAGTATCTCTGCCAAGAAAACCCCAAATGAGGTCACGGAGAGTGAGAATATGACCAAACAACAACAAAATCTTAACCTCTGCAGGAAGCCTTTCTAACTTCTTTTAACTCTAGTACCATTTATCCTGTATATAATCATTTGCTTTTTGTCTCCCCCATTAGATCAAGACTATCTTTTGCCTCTTTTTGTATTCTAACATTCAGCAGAGTGTCTGGAATACAGTAAGTGTTTAATAAATGTTTACTGCCTAATTGAGATTCCAACATCAAACCTAAAGTATCAAAGGGCCTAAATCAGGCCCAGCCCACAAGTTTTATAAAGTTAACTCTTCAGTGGTTTAATTGGTATGGCACTAAATAAATTAACATAAAATTCCCATGTTTTATCATATTTTATGGGTCAACCATGAGCAATTATAATCCCTCCATTTTAATATATCCTTATTTTTGTAGAATGTTTTATAACCATAATCCTATAACTTTTATAAACCTATAACTGTATTTGTATAATTCCTATGTATGAGTATATAGATTCAAATGTTTTATATATTTGAATGGAATGTCTCTTCTCTTTCGCTATTCATAATTTGGTTTTCCTTTTTTAAAATAAGACTAGCTAACAGTTTATCTTTGTTATTATGACTCCGTATTCACCCCTGAATCCCTCTCCCATCCCCCCCCAAAAAATAGAAACAAATTTAATTTTTCATTTCATTGGATTTTGAGGTTTGTTTTTCGCTTGCAATGTTGTTTATCTATTCTCTGATTTTCAGACTGTCCATTTTGATGTTTATTTCGAGTTTTTAGATTTTTTTCCTTTTCTAATTCTTTCAGTTGCATGCTCAATTTATCAACCTGTTCTTTCTCATTTTTTATTACAATATTTAGAGGAAGAAATTTTCCCCTAAGCATGGCTTTGATTGCACCCCAAAAACTTTTAAATACTGTATTGTTGTCATTTCATTTAATGACATTATTATCATGATTTGTTCTTTAACCAATTTTTCAGAATAAACTCTATCGTCTCCCTCTTAGTTAGAATCATTTCTTTAAAGAATTCTTAGTGGTTTTATTGGAATTATGGTCAGTAAAGAATTTGTTTAACACTTCAGCTTTTTTGCATTTGTTTGTGAGGTTCTTATGCCTCATCATGTGACAATGTGAGCCAGAACTAATCCAATCTTTTGGATACTCAGATCAATGATGCTTTAAATTTGGGCTAACATGTACCTTACGGCTTGACCCAGACAAATGGTAAATTCTTTGTGGACAGGGATCATAACCTCGAAGATTCTGAGGACAATACTGTTCATCTGTCTTGTTGTTAGACTGCTAAATAGTACCAGGGTTTAGAAAAGGCATAATTTCAGCTTGGCCAAAGTTATTTATACTGAACATTGTTCTATGCCCACTACAAATTTATAGTATACAAGTTCAACTGGGCCCTCACTGCTATTAGGCAATCTTTCTATGCATCCCTAATTAATTCACTATTCCATTCACCACAGTGTTGCTTCCTAATCTTTTTATCCTTCCTCAAACTTCTTAAGGTTCCTTCTCCCCTCACTCTCTCAGCTGAGAACCTTGCCTTATATTTTACTGAAAAAAATTTCACCAAGAACTCCCTCTTCTCCTCTTCTACTTGTTGCTCATCATTCAGATACCTTCTACCACTATCTTCTCCTTCACTTCTGTCTCAAATAAAGAAGAGGCCCTTCTCCTTGCCAAGGCAAACTTTACCTTAACAATAGACCCCATCCCATCACCTCCTCCAATAGACTGCCCCCTCTGTCATCCCCCAAGCTTCCATTTATCTTTAATCTCTCCCTATTTACATGCTGTTTTCCTACTGTACTCTCTACAAACATGCTCATGTCTGCCCATCCTCCAAAAAATCATACTTGACTCTTCTATCCCCACTAAAGTCCCAAGTCTCTCCTCTATTTTTTGGCCAAGCCTCAGAAGGCTGTTTACCAGCTGTGCTTCCATTTCATTTCCTCTCACTTTCTTCTGGACCCTCTACAGTTTGAATTCCAGCTTCATCATTCACCTGAAACTGCTCTCTCCAAAGTTATCAATGATCTCGTAAATGCCATATCCAATGTACTTTTTCTCATCCTTCTTGATTTTTCTGCAGACTTTGATATTATCAGTCATGCTCTTCTCCTTGATATTCTAAGCTTTCAGGACACTATTCTCCTGGTTCTCCTCCTACCTATCTGACCCTTCCCTCTTGGTCTCCTTTTTTTGCATCTTCATTCAGGTCACCCCTGTTATCCATGGGGTTCTGTACTATTTCACTTGGTGATCTCATTAAGTTCCCAAGGATTCAATTATCATCTCTATGCTGATGATTCACAAATCTACTTATGCAGCTTTAACCACTCTGCTGACCACCAATCTGGCGTCTCCAACTGCTTATTCAATAGAATGAGAATTGGATGCCCTGTAGATATTTTAAACTCAGCATGGCCAAAATGTAACTCATTATCTTTCCAAAAAAACATCTATTCCAAACTTCCCTATTACTGTTGAGGACACCACCATCCTCTCAGTCCCCAGGCTCACAATCTAGATGTCATTCTCGACTCTCCAGTATCTTTCACACCCCACAAATGCAGCCATCTGTTGCCAAGGTCTGTCAGCTTCACTTTGCCACAGCTTTTGAATGCAATCAGCTTGCTGTAGAACCACATCTCATATCTGAACTAGTACAATAGCCTACCAGTTGGTCAACTTGCCACAAGTCTCTCCCCACTCCAATTCACTCTCTATTCAGTCACCAAAGTTGTTTTCCTAAAGCACAAGGTTGACCAGGTCACCCTTACACGCAATAAACACCAGTAGTTTCCTATTGCCTCCAGGATCAAATATAAAATATTCTATTTAGTATTCAAAGCCTTTGATAACCTACACCCACCTTTCCAGGCTTCTTACACCTTACCACTCCCACCTCCATCCCATGCATTCTTTGATTCAGTGCCACTGGTTTCCTTGTTTTTCCACAGTCAAAACACACCATCTCTCAAATCTAGGCATGGCTAGAACATGCTAGGACAGCTGGGATTAGCCGTCCCCCACGGTTAAAATGCTCTTTCTCCTAATGTCCACCTCCTAGTTTCCCTGGCTCCTTTCAAGTCCCAGCTAAAATCTCACCTTCCATAAGAAGTCTTTCACAATCCCTCTTAATTCTAGTACCTTCCCTCTGTTGATTATTGCTTTGTTTATATGTAATTTCTTGTATGTTATCTCCCTAAATCGATTGTGAGCTCTTAGAGAACAGGGGCTGTCTTTTTGCCTTTCTTTGTATTCCTAGCACTTAGCATAGTACCTTGCACATAGTAGGCATTTAATGAATGCTTACTGACTAACTGTATAAGATAGTGTATTAGTTATTGTTCTATTAGTCTAGAAATAATAAATTCTTTATCATTTATTCAGAGAGAGATATCTTTTGGGGAGATATGAAGATATTTATATGTTACTTTTGATATCAGAAATTAAAATAAGAAATCCAAAATGACCCAAGATCATCTCCTCCTTCAGAATTATTTTAAGGAATCCAGTTGTTCGAATAAAGGAATATGCTGAGACTACTTTCAGAGATTTTTGTAAGATATCCAATAAAATACATACATATTGTAGTGTGACAAAAGTTACCTGAATAATTGGGAAAGGAGATTGTGAATATGAGGAGATGGGTTCTGATAGAAAAGATTTTTTTTTCATTTTTTTATTTTATTTATTTATAAATGTTCTACAATCACTTCCTTAAAATTAAGATTTTATACCCCCACACCTTCCCCCCCTACTCCCTCCCTCCCCATGACAGCATATAATTCTGTATAGGTTCGACATATACTTTCCTATTGAGCATATTTTCACTATAGTGATGTTAGAAAAGATTTTTGAATTGAATTAGTCATTATAACTCTGAAGTAACTGAAATATCGAGCTGAAGTTTAAAAAAATCAGCACATCTGCAAATTGATAAAACCTGAACCTCTCTCAGTAACTATGGCAACTCCACCAACTGTTGATAAAAAGGAAGCAAAGCATTAACTTTAAATACCTATATAAGATAGCTGAAACAGTTTTTGCCTGAATGACTTTTGGACCACACAAACACACACACACATATACCCTACACATATGTATGCATATATGTGTATGTATATATGTACACAGACACATACATATATATGTATATTTCCTTAAATACCTTTGAAAGGAGTAATGAATTATTTCATTCTCAGGTCAGAAGAAAACAAGAAAGAGGACAGAAAGACAAAACACAAAGCACAGAAAAGGACAAAGAGGGGAGAGGAATTAGATAAGGGAAGATCCATCATCTGATTGATATAAAACACCAACCTTCACCACCAGCCTTCACCTTTGTCAAACAGACCTGAAGTAGTCTCTAACCTGTGGGTGGCTAGAACTGAACAAAGCAGGTTACAGATGGGAGAGTCAGGGATCAAAGGGACATTTAATTTGAAAGTGAGAAAAACACTGGCAAGCAGAAGTTCACCTGCAGCCCCTAGTTTTGTTTGTTTAGTGGTTACAAGCATAGGAAATGTTAGAGTGTCAGGAGATTTGATTGATAAGTTTCAGGGGCAGTATGTTGACTTCTTCAGGCTCTCAGGTCCCTGGGAAATAGATAAGCTAGTAAAATCATAAATCCCTCAGGTCAAACCAAAGTATTTTGCACAGAGTGGGATGATCCAAAGGGTGGATGTAAAGGACGGTTGTTATGGCAAGTTCAGGGCACAGCTTGCTTGCTGGGCCTTACCTCTGGAAGGTAGGTTGACTCCTTAAATAGATGAGAATTTAATACCAGAAAGTGGTGAAGTCCATAAGCATTTATGAAGCATTTACTATGTGTCAGGAATTGTGCTAAGCTCTGAAGATACAAGGAAAGGCATGAATAGGCCCTGCCTTCAAAATCTCACATTCTAACTGGGAAAAAAACATTGCAAACAACTATTTACCCAGAAGATATATAGAGGGTAATTTAGAGGCAATCTTCGATAGACGGCACTAGTATGGAGAGAGTGGACAGTAGGAAAGGTTCTTTGCAGAAGGTTAAGATTTGAGTCTTGAAGCAAGCCAGGAAGCAGAGTTAAGGAGGAAGAGCATTCCAGACATGGGGGCCAGCCAGGGAAAAGGCATGGAGTCAAAAATGCAATGTCATGTGCAAGGAAAAGCAATGTTAGAGTTACTGGATATAGTGTATGTGAAAGGTAATATAACATAAGAAGAATGGAGAGATAAGAAGGGATTAAGTCATAAAAGGCCTTAAAAACTAATTAGAAGATTTTGTATTTAATTCTGGAGGTAAAAAGGAGACATTTTATTTATTGTCTTACCTTTTGTTCGAGGATGATCAATTCAGCAATTGAGTGGAGAATAACCTGGAATGGGAAGAGATTTGAGGAGTGATACCATGTTAGTTTGAGAGCTGAAAGAAGGACAGAAAGTTTTTTATCCCCATGGCTCTCTCTGACAGGTGGGACCAAGCACTTAACTGACAATCACAGGCCTGGAAAAGTGTTTACTAACTATGACAACAATTTGGTCATATTATTCCCTATGGTTTCACAAAATCATTTTTAAAAATGTGTTAGATAACATTTCAACTAGAACAAGTTAAATTCAGGCTTCACACATCTAAACTATCAACAGTCATATTTAAAAAAAAATACTACAAGCAGTGAGCTGATCCAACCATTCTGGAGAACAATTTAGAACTATGCTGAAAGGGCCACAAAAAGGTGCATACCCTTTGACTAGCAATATAGTTTCTAGGGCTGTATTCTAAAGAAATCATAAAAGTGGGAAAAGGTCCCACATGTACAAAAATATTTATAGCAACTCATTTTGTGGTGGCCAAGAACTAGAAATCGAGGGTCAATTGGGGAATGACTGAAAAAGTTGTGGTCCATGAATGTAATGAAATACTATTGTGCTAAAAGAAGTGATGAACAGTCAGACAACAGAAAAACCTGACAAGACTTATATGAACTGATGGTGATTGAAATGAGAAGAACCAGGAGAACATTATACATAGTAACAGCCGCAGTGAGTGAGGACTGTTTCTGATAGACTAAGCCCTTCACAGCAATGCAAGGACCTAAAACATTCCCAAAAGACTCTTGAGGCAAAATGTCATCCATATCCAGAGCAAGAACTATGGAATGAGAACGCAGAATGAAGTAGACTATTTTCTCTTATGTTGTTTTGGTTTGGTTTTTCTCACAGTTTCTCCCATTTGTTTTAATTCTCTATGCAACATGACTAATGTAAAATATGTGTTTAATAAGAATATATATGTAGAACCCACATAAGATTGCATGCCAACTCAGGGAGGGAGGGTAGAAGGAGGAGGAGAAAATTTGGAACTTATGGAATTGATTGCTGAAAAATTATTTTTTTTAAAAATGCTCCAAAACACTAATAATTAAAGAAATGGAAATCAAAAGTGATTAAAAAAAGGAAAAGTGACAAATATGGTAGACTGTGAGAAAATAGGTATATTAGTGTGCTATTAGTAGAAATGTAAATTAGTTTAGCCATTCTGGAAAACAATCTAGAATTGAGCAACTTGGAATATGCCCCCGAAGTCACTAAACTGTGCATACTTTACCAAGTAATACTTCTCCTAGGCCTATCCCTCAAAGAGAACAAAGAATGAGGAAAAGGACCCATAGTGTGAAAATATTTACATCACTTCTTTTCTGTAGAGGCAAAGAACTGAACACTATTGACTCAACAAATAGTAGTATATCAGTGTAATGGAGCAGTATTATGCAGAAACAATCAAAGGGATGGGTATAGGGAAATCTGGAATGATTTGATTTGACAGTGAATATATTAGCCACCTCCTGACAGAGATATGATGAATTCAAGATGCAAAATAAGACAGATATTTTTGGACATGAAAAATGTGGGAATTCTTTTTTTTTTTTGCTTTACTATGAATATCTGTTATAAGTTTATTTTTTTCTTTCTAACCCTAGGTCTAAGGAAGGGAGAGAAAATAAATGCTTGGTAATTGTAAAAAGGAATTTTTTTTTATAAAGCAATTTAAGGTTCTTGTTCATACTCTAGTACTTGACATCTTTAATATGATAAAATTTGGCAAAGGGTTTCATTTGGTAGCATGCTGGAACCAGCTTACACCAGCTCCTGAGAGCTGTTAAATTTTTAGTGTGAGCATTTATATGTTGAAAATCAGCAAATGTTACAAATCAGGATTTGATTTATTTTGTTGGTTGTCTAGACTTAAGAAAGTAATGGAGAAAATGTTAATAATTCACATTAAACTTAAAGGTGATTTCTGCCTACATTTTTTTCCCCAGAGAGTTCAGCATTTACCAATTGAGGTTAATGTGCAGGCCTCAAGCATATGAAAACTACTCCCAGCAGAATGGGTGGATTAGAACAATTTGTTCTAATGGCCATGAAAACTACTGAGGCAGACACTGTGTAGCACTTACAGCTTGGTCAAACATTAAAGATATCAAGGTCATCCAATGCATCCCAGGCCATCATCAGTCATCTTGACTTTTGTCTTGCTACTGGAAGAGACTGGAAGAGAAAGTAAGGTTCATGACTCTGTGAAACTCTGTGTCACTTAAATCCAATTCATTTGCAAGTCAAGACATAACCCTATGATGTCAACAGTCCTCTTGGAAACAAAGGATAAACAACAATAACCACCAATACATTCACTTTGTGTCCTTGATTTTCTGCTATGGATTCAACTATTAGCTACAGCAGAAACTTTAAGTGGAATATCTAAGTCTAACCTTAAGGTTATGGACAAGTTTTTAAAGACTTAATTTTATACATATTTTCAGTATTTTTAATCTAAGCAACAACTACTTGATTTTGAGTTAAAAAATTAGAAAAAAAGTCTGCAGTTAATCAACCAAAAAGCACTTGCTATAGAAAAAAATAAAGATAAATAAAAATGTAGGAGATACACAAATAGAAAAAGAAAACTGTCTGCAAAACCATGAATATCTGAATGAATAACTTTTTTAAAAGTATATTGCCAATTCAACATCAGAGTTTCAAAGCTGTCCTGATTATGTGTCTCCCTTTGAATTTCCTTCATAACTCTCTTTTCTTTTCTTTTTTTGGTATAACCATTACTAGCTCCCATCTTCCCTTCAAACTCACTCCATTGTAACAAATAAATATCATCAAGCAAAACAAACTCACACATTGGTTTTGCAAGGTGAAGTTTTGTCTCATTCTGCTTCTTGAGTTCATCACCTTTCTGTAAGGATATGAGTGGCATGCTTCATCATTGGTCCTCTGGAGTAGTGCTTGATCATTGCACTGACTAGATTTCTTAAGTCTTTCAAAGTTGTTTTCTTTACAATGTGGCTGTTTTAGTACCAATTGTTCTCCTGGTTCTGCTCACTTCACTTGGCATCAGTTCATACACATCTTTCCAGGTTTCACTGAATCATCACTTCAATTTTTATAGCAAAATTATATTGTATGAGTTTCATATACCATAATTTGTTCTGCCATTCTCCAATTGATGGGCACCCCCTTAGTTACTAGTTCTTTCTTACATCAAAAACGCTATCCTATGGGTACCTTTAATCTTCAATTTCTTTGAGGTGTAGACCTAGTACTGGTAGAACTAGGTCAAAAGATATCAATGTTAATAACAATAGCTAACATTTACATAGCACTTGCTGTGTGCCAGGTGCAGCGCTAAGTGCTCTACAACTGCTATTTCATCTGATCCTCACAGTAACTTTCAAAGGAAGACAACATTATTATCTCTATTTTACAACTGAAGAAACTGAGGCAAACAAGGCTAGGCAGCTATTATCTGCAGTCATATTTGAACTCAGGCCTCCCTAACTTGGGCCCAGTGCTTGGTCCATTGAGCCATCTAGCTGACTTTAGGTATATAGTCCCAAAGTGCTCTAGAGAATGGTATAACTCCAGCAACCATGCATAGTGTGCTTGTCCTCCTACAGCTTCTCTCCCAGTTGTCATCTTCGATAATATGATGGTTATATGATATTGTTTACATACCTTTCTAACACCTGCAAGCCAAAATATAAATAAATTATTGATTTCTAAAAGTCTACAACTATTTAAAAGTGAACCAGTGAGCCTTTCAGATAAGGAAAAATGTTAACTTTAACATTTTAGGAAAACATGCATTTGGCATTCGAACAATGTGACCAGCCCATCTGAGTTGGGCTCTCTACAGTAGCGTTTGAATGCTTAGCAGTTCAGCTCCAGAAAAGACCACAAGTGTCCAGAAACTTATCTTAACAGCTAATCTTGAAGATCTTCCTAAAACAATTCAAATGGAAGTGATTCCGTTTCCTGGCATGACAATGTCAAAGTTTCACAGGCATACAACAATGGCAGTCAGCACAATAGCTCTGCAGACCTTCAGTATGGTTGGCAGTCTAATACCCCTTTTCTCCCATACTTTTCTTTGCAACCTCTCAAACACTGAGCTAACTTTGGTAATAAGTATATCAACTTCATCATCTTTGTGTACACATTCTTAGGAAGCATACTGCCAAAATAAGCAAACTTATCCACAGCATTAAAAGTTTCTCCATTTGCTGTAATCTATGGTTTCACATATGGATGTTTTGGGGCTGGCTGGAGGAGAAGCTATGTTTTCTCAGTGTTAATTGTTAAACCAAAATTAGCATAAGCAGCAGAAAAATCAATTCATACTTTGTTGCATCTTGACCTCAGAACCTGCATTGAGTACACAATCATCTGTGAACATGCCAACTCGCCCTCTACTTCAGTCTTGGTTAACTAATTTATTATCACTGCAATAGCAGACCTTATTTCTGTTTTCATCCTTGAAAGTATCCGACAACATTGCTGAAAATACAATGCCAAAAAAGCATGAGAGCAAGCACACAACCCTGCTTCACTCCATTAGTGATTAGGAAAATGACAGAGCATCATCCACTCTTCAGAACCTATGCGAGCATGCCGTCATGAAACCGATAGACAATACAAATGAATTTTTCTGAGCAACCAAACTTTGCCATGACGTTTCACAAGCCCTCATTACTGATAGTATCAAAAGCTTCGGTCAGATTGATAAATGCTGTGTACAGACCTCCATTATGCTCCTGACATTTCTCTTGGAGTTATCAGGCAGCAAACACCATATAAACTGTTCATCAGACCTTTCCAAAGCTATATTGGCTTCAGGTAGATGACCATCTTCCAGGCAAAAGGTAAACCTATTTAAGAGGATTCTGGCCTGAATCTTGACAGCAATGACTAGGACAACTCCCCCCAGCTCCCATTTGATTGTCACAGGACAACCTATATTCTTTTCTTTTATAGAGATGGACAGTGGAGGTATACTTGAACTCCTCTGAGATAACCTCCTCTTTCCACATAACCTGGAGAATTTCAGTCAGCTTTTATATGAGCAGTAGACCCTATACCTTGTAAATTTCAGCTGGAATAGAATTAGCACTAGGCCCTTTGCCACCTGAGGGGAATCTAATGGCATTCAGTTACAAGTTCTGCTAGAGAGGGATTGACTTCAACCAGAGGCATATGGTCAGTGGCTTCAATAATGATTGAGGACTGTCTTTTAAGGACACTGAAAATATTAAGCCCATCTCTCCAGGATCCTGTCTTTATCACTAATCAATGTGGCTCCAGCAGCACTAAGTAGTTGAAATGCACTTTTCAACTACTAAAGAGAGCCTTTAGGGCACTGTAAAAATATGGGACTGTTATTATCAGTGTAAAACCGAATTTCATCTGCCTTCTTACTGAGCCAAGAATCCTGCATCTCTCTAAGCTTTGCTTGCACTTTACTTTTAATGGAGTTAAACACTGCTTTCTTTTTTTAATTTATTTTTTTGTTTTGTTTTTTGTTTTTTTAAATTTTATTTTCATTTTTAACACAGTTCCTATCACATAAAACAATTCCAACTTTTTGTCAGGTGATACTTCTTTTTAAAGCATTTACAATATAGACCACAAAAGAATTTTTTTAAAACATTAACCAACTGAGACACAAATAACATTTATGTATCCTAATTTCACAAGCCATTGACCTAATTGTCTCCACAGTATTACTAAGAATTAAAGGACCTTAACTTATTGCTGTTGTTCTAAAGTACTAAGTCTAATAGCTTAATTTTAGATTTAACCTCAGATGTTCCCCTACTAACAATCTATAATTTAATAGATCTTATATTAAGCTTATAAGCTTTTTGACTATAGGAAATAGCCACTAAGAGTAGGGACATTGCAGGAAACCAGTATCTCCCCAACTTCATGTCAATTCCAGGTAGTAGATTGTCAACCTGAATTCAGTCAGGCTTAAAGTCAGCCAGGTGTCAGTGGGGAAACTGAGTCAGGAAAATCCTACCTCAGCCCAGGCTGAACAGCCACTCTCCCACCTTTCCCATGAGATCCCCTTTTCCAGTTCATACCAGCATCTCACAGGCTTACTGAATATAGTTGAAATGAGTGCCATTTCATAGCAGTTATTCTCTGCCTAGTTCTGGGGATGACTGGTTTGAACTTGGGGATTTCTACTTATTACTGAAAAGTCTTGGCATTTTGATATAGCATGATAAATCTTGAGTGTCTGCATTTCTCTAATCAATAATGGTTTAGAGCATTTTTTTAATGTGACTATAAAAAGCTTTGATTTTTCCTTGAAAAACTGCCTGTTGATATCCTTGTACTATTTATCACTTGGGAAATCACTTGTATTCTTACAAATTTGAAAAAGTTATACATACATTTTAGACATGAGACTTTTATCTGAAAAATTGTCTATAAAATTTTCCCCCAATTTTCTGCTTTTTTTCTAATCTTGGTTACATTGGTTTTATTTGAACAAACCCTTTTTAATTTAATATAATAGAAATTCTCCAATTCACACCTAACTTTGCTCTCTATCTGTTGTTTATTCATAAATTCCTCTCATCCATAAATCTGATAAGTAATATGTTCCATATTCTTCTAATTTACTTATGATATCTCCTTTTATATCTAGATCATGTATCCATTTGACTTTATCTTGATAAATGGTTTAAGATATTGGTCTATACCCAATTTCTGCCAAACTGCTTTTCAGTTTTTCCAACAACTTTTACCAAATAGTGAATTCCTATCCCATAAACTTAAATCTATACATTTGTCAAATACAAGCTTATTATAATCATTTGCTACTGTGTACAGTAGTATGCCTATTTTGTTCCACTGATCTATCATTCTATTTCTTAGTCAATACCATATAGTTTTGACAAATACTGCTTTAAGATATGGTACTACTAATCCTCCTTCCTTTCTGTTTTTTCATTAATTCCTTTGATGTTCTTGTGCTTCTGAATCCAGTGACCAGATATTCATCAAGATGACTGGAGATGACCCAGGATAAGGAAATTTGGGGGTAAGTGACTTGCCCAAGGTCACACAGCTAGTGAGTGTCAAGTGTCTGAGGTAAAATTTGAACTCAGGTCCTCCTGACTCTTGCACTGGTGCTCTATCCACTGCACCACCTAGCTGCCCTAGCTTCTTATATTTTACTTTTCTTTCCTGTCCCTTCTTTGGTCCAGCAATATCAGCTAACTTGCCTTATCTACTCCATTTTCTGGTTGTAATTTTTGATGCTTTCAACCATTATTTCTTCTTCTTGGTTTCTCTTTTTTTTCTTAGGCTTCAGAGACATCAGTTACTCCTTGGTCTTCTTATACTTCTCTAAACACTATTTCTTTGTCTCCTTCAATGTCTCCTGGTACTCTTCCTTAATCTTTAATGTTTCCCCCAGAATTTAAATAATGCCTTTATTAAGATGATTCCCAAATATGTATCTCTAGCCTTGACTTCTCATATCTCCAACTATTAAGATATTTCCATCTGGATTACCCACCAGTACCTCAAATCCAAATTTATTACCTTTTCTCTTAAATTATCAGTGACACTACTATAGTTAAAATTTTGATGTTAACTTTACCTCTTTCTTTTCTCTTACTTTTAATATCCAATCAGTTATTTCATCCTGACCATTTTCATCTGTAAATCTCTTATTTCATCTTCTCTATTTTCATTGCTAACCTGTACAGACTTCATGCTTGGAATATTGTTAAGAGGTATTCCAATTTTCTCCTAATTCATATAACAACTATAATTATCTTCTTGTTGCATAGATCTGGCAATGTTACTACTCTGCTCAAAAATATACTATCGATTACTAAGTAAAGGCCAAAGTCCTCTCCTTAGCATTCAAGGATCCTCATTAATCCACTGATAACTTATCTTTCCAGATTTCTCCCAGAATATTCTTCTCCTTCCTCTTCT
This sequence comes from Potorous gilbertii, assembly GCA_028658325.1. Taxonomy (NCBI): domain Eukaryota; kingdom Metazoa; phylum Chordata; class Mammalia; order Diprotodontia; family Potoroidae; genus Potorous; species Potorous gilbertii. The sequence continues at coordinate 99,859,134 of CM053772.1, read as the reverse complement.
TCCCTCTCCACTATCCTTTAGCCCAACTGTACTACTTTCTGTCCTGAAAAACAATTCATGCTTTCTTGTCTTCTGCCTTTCCTCATGATGTCTCCTATACTTGGGATACTCTTTGCCTACTGAATTCCTACTCATCTTTTAAAAATCTCATTTCAGGTGCTATCTTTTCTAGTATCTCTTTTCTCAACTTCCCTTTCAATACCAACTTTGCCTTCATGGACTTAATATAGCACTGTATCTAAAGTAGTTGTTTCATTTTCAAAAGGGTCCTTTTTCATCAAGTTCCTGACTTCACAATTTCAAGAAAGAAATCTCTCTTGTATTTGTGGACTCTCCATTACTAATTTTTTTGAATATTTATTGTTTCAAACCAAACTCTACCCTTGTAATGACACTAAGGGGTGAGACTGGAGAAGCAGAAATTGCCATTCAATAGTGATATGTTGTATTAACATCATTATTTAAAATAATTTTTTTAAAAATGAAGACCCTCTCTAAATGTTATTAAAAGCTAATCTTGAGATAAAACATTTCAAGGGAAATCAAGAAACACTATTTCTCTCTATTTAATTGCAATAGCAAGTAATTTTGTCAAATATTGAAATCAGTTTCTACTTTTATGGATATTTGATTATTAAATTGTTACCATAAATGCAATTAGGGAAAATTCTTATTTTAAATGAGAGGGAACAAGGATGTGAGGTTGTAAATTTACACAGTAATAGTATATGAATTAATTTTTCAGGGATTCAGTCTTTTTGAAAACCAAAATGAAGCAAATATTTTCTAAAATTATTATGACATCTAGAAATGAGAGTACTTTTGCAAATCTATAATTATATATGAATATTAAAATTGGAAATTGCATTTTGATATCTGGAGAAAGGAAAATCATTCTAATTTAAATTTTTAACTTGTTTCAGCTGATATATATGTACACATATATGTGCATATATGTAATCCAAGTGGTAGAATTTTTAGGCATCTGTTCTAATTTATGCCTTCCTATTGCATGTAACCTAGACCCAGAAAAATCAATCTTTCTGAACAAGCACCAAGATTATATGACAGCTCTGAGTTTATTCAGGCCAAGTTCATTCTTTTCAATAATCATCTCTTTTTGGCTTATGACTCATCCAGGGATTCCCCTAAGAACATCAGATTTTAGATCTCATTTAGGTCAGCACAAAAAAAAAAGAAAGAGTTCTCAGCAACCATGAAAGCGCCCAGGTCAACATAGAATAAAATACAGAATAAGCTTTAACTCCATAGCAAACAGAAAAGACTTGAACTCAAAACCACATACAGTCAAAACAACTCCCATTTCTGGTGGACCCCCACCTCCTAGAGATATATAGTGTTCTAATTTATAGTATTTTCTGACTGAATTTCCTCTTCTCTTTCTCGTCAAAAAGAGGAAATAACACAGAGATGAATATATATATATATATATATATATATATATATATATATATATGCAACTCTCTTCTTGTGAGCCACATTTCACAAGACTTATGAAATCTTATAGACTCATAATATACATGCTGTGTGCTCATAAAAAGCATTCAGGATATCTAAAGTCAAGAAATAAACTTTAAAGAAATAGGAAATGGAAAGGCAGGAAGGGGAAGAAGGGAGAGGAACCAAGGATCATGAGTGTTATGTCTCTGGGAGGAAAGTGGTCCTATAACTAACTATTTAGGATCAAACGAGATTTTATATATATGCAAAGTACTTTGTAAACCTTTAAAGCACTATATAAATGCTAGCTTATTGTTGTTGTTATAGGTCATGGTATGGGTTTTAAAAAAAGTTCATCATATAGCCAATGAATTGTTAATCAGTGAACTTGCATTGGAGCTGAGGATTCTTTACTATCTTTTTTTTTGTGGAGAACTAATCTGAAACCAAAATTTGATGTTCCCTGAGGAAAACTTAGGAGAAAGTATGAATGTAAAAGAGTAATATTACTAAGAACCTGTAAATTGAAAGTAGTTCATATGAATCCTGAAGCTTTGTAAACCCCAGATCCACTGCCATGTTTGAATTTTCTAGTTCTACAATAGCAAAGCATGAGTTAGGACAGATTTCAAAACTGTACCAGAGTTGGGTCACAAATGGGAAGAGGTGATCATCTGGGATTTCTCTCTACTTTCTTTTCCCATGACAATTCTTATCTTCTTATCCCTTCATGGTCATAAAACAACAGTTACCACACTTCTTGACAATTTAATCCTGGTATTCTTGAGGTAATCAAGTACATACTAGGAAACTAACTTTACTTAGATAAGCCTCATACACCAATGTACACATAGCATATAGTATTTTGTGTGTATATAATTATACATAGATATTATAAAAGATTTTTTTAAATATTGTGTTTTACTCAGGTGCTTTTCTTTTCAAATGTATCATTAATAAAATCATATATCATAAAAACATACATATGAACTATCTTAAAAGAGGATGAAGTATGCTTACTTCAGCAGCACTATACTAAAATTGGAATGATACAGAGAAGATAGTAAAAGAGGATGAGGCAACTGGCATTGTATAATATTGAATACTTTCTACTGGGGATGTCTTTAATTCTTTGTCTAATTTTTTCCTTATCTAATCAATCAATCAACATTGCATAGGAGCTAAGGTAGAAAATAAATACTTATTATATGTCAAGCGTTGTGCTGAACAGTGTATACAAAGATAAAAGTGAAGTAGTCCTTGACCTCAAAGAGTTTATATCTTTATGAAAAAATGAGTACACAGATATACACAAAGTAGATACAAGGTAACCTTAGAGGCATTCCAGTAAGGCTAGACTATCGTATTGGTGAAGGGAGTAATGTCAGTCACATACTCAAAAAGCATGAATTAAGGGTTAATATGTGTCAAGCATTGAGCTAACCTTTGGGGATACAAAAAGTAAATTATTCCTGTCCTCAAGAAACTTCCATATCAATTGGAGAGATATGTAAATAAATGCATAGGAAGCAACATAGATATTAGATAGAAAATAACCTTAGAAGAAAAGGCTCCAGAAGTTAGGGAAATCAGAAGCTTCCTGGAGAAAATTCCCCTTAGCATTTGAGTTGTATCTTGAGATTAGCCAGGGAATCTAAGAAGCAGAAGTGAAGGACAGTATTCCTGGCATTGGGGAATGATGAATACAAGGCAAAGAAATGAGAAATGGAGAATTGCATGTGAGGAACAACAAGCAGATTAGTATGACCTGACTTCAAAAAGACTGGAAAGGTTTAGGTTATTAAGAGCTTTAAGTGTCAAACAGAGAATTTTCTATTTGATCTAAATGATAACAGGGAACCACTGGAATTTACTCATTAGAGGGTGAAATAGTAAAACCAGAACTTTAGAAAAATCAATTTTCTTCGGTGAAGTAGAAGATGGATTGGAGTGGGGACATACTGGGAGAAGGAGGACCAGTTAGGAAGCAATTATAAATAGTCCAGATAAGATGCATACATGTAAGGTGCTAGTAGCTAGAGAGAATAGAAAAGGTCTCTACAAAAAGTGGCATTTGAGTTGTCATGAAAGATATCAGGGATTTCAAGAGGCAGCGATAAGTAGTGGTCAAGCAAAATATGGTGATGAGAAAATGGAATAGATAAGGCAAGTTAGCTGATGTTGCTGGACCAAAGAAGGGACAGAAAAGAAAAGTAAAACCTAAGAAGCTAGGGCAGCTAGGTGGTGCAGTGGATAGAGCACCAGTGCAGGAGTCAAATCTGAGTTCAAATCTCACCTCAGACACTTGACACTCAATAACTGCGTGACCTTGGGCAAGTCACTTAACCCCAACTGCCTCATCTTGGGTCATTTCCAGTCATCCTGATGAATATCTGGCCACTGGATCCAGATGGCTCTGGAGGAGAAGTGAGGCTGGGGACGTGCACAGCCCTCCCTCACTCAAAACAAAGTCAAGTGCAAGTCATGTCATTATTTCTCTGCTGGCATGGTCTTCTTTGGCTATGAAGGATGAACACACACACATACACACACACACACAAGAAGCTAGACATTTGGGAGAGGCCACGTTGTGAAAAATCTTATATTTGATCCTGGAGCCAAGAGAAAGTCACTGGAATTACTGAGCTGGGGAGGGGAAACAGAGAGGGTGACATGATCAGATTTGTCCTTTAGAAAAAATATAAAGAAATATGGAAAATAGATTAGGCTAGGAAGACTTGAAACAATGAGACCAATTAGAAAGCTATTATAACAGACCAGGTATAAGGTGATAAAGGTCTCCACTAGGATGGCAGCTATATGAATAGAAAGAAAAGGACCTTTGAGAGACACTGGGAGGGCAGAAACAAGATTCTTATTGAATATGTAGGTGAATGAAAATGAGTCATCAAGAAGGCTTAAGATACAAATCTGGAAGAGTGGAAAGGTTCTATACTCCAGAGTAACAGAAAAGTTCAGGTAAGAGAGGGTTTGGGGGAGAAATATAATGCATTTTCTTTGGGACATTTTAAATTTGAAATGCCTAAAGAATATCCAGTTCTAAATATCTAACAGAGAATTGGAAATGTGAGAATGGAGCTTAGGAGGGAAATTAAGCCTGATCACATAAATCTCAGAATTATCTGGAGTCACAAGACCTAGATTCAAATCTAACTCAAATACCTACTAGCTATGTGACCTGTGACAAGTCATTGCTAAGTTTCCTCAAATGTAAAATGGTGATAACAATATCACTTACATCCCAGGATTGCTATGAGGATCAAAGAAGGTAACAACTGTAAAGAGCTTAGCTTAGCTTAGCCTGGCACATAGCAGATACTATGTCATAGTGATAGAATCCTAATAAGTTGGAATATATAATAATTGGGCCACCAGTCCCAATATTCTAACTCCTTATAGGCCCCAGAGCACCTACCTAGCTACCATCCCATTCAACATCCTTACTTCTCCATATATGCCTCTCGGCTCACCAGAACAATAGGTCTGTCCATGAACCTCATTATTTCTCACAGAACAGCAGGTGTGTACATGTGATGGGATCCCAGTCACGGCCCCCAGACCCATTCCTCATATTTCCCATGTAAACAGCAGGTGTGTCCATGCACTCAACTATAGCCACATCCTTCTAGTCTCAGAAAGGACCAAAATAGCCAGCCAATTAGAAAGCAGCACCACTAGGATGCGCAAGCAGGATGTTGACCCCAAAACAATAGAAGGGACTTTCCCTAAATAGACATCTGTGCAGTAATAGTAAAGCACTGACCTAGAATGAACTTATGATTTAGAGAAGCTTATTATAATATCATTATCATACATGCATAATCCCCCAAATGGGTTTTTCTGTATGCATTGTAGGTAATCACATGCACAGTTCCATTGTGGCTGGAACCCCTTCCCTATTACCTAATTCCTTAACAAACCACTCCTGCCTTTTTAATATTGATAATTTCTGTTATGTAATTGCATCTTGACCCTATAAAGAACCAGCTGAGTTACTGGTTCCTCTTGGAACTTAGGCCACTTCGTTAGAGGCATCAATCTCAATAAATCCCTGTATTTGGATTAGAGGTGGTCTGACCCTGAATTCTTTGAGATGGTTCCACCACTACGCATCTTGAAACCACAACAGTTTTTGGCATTTCTAGGTGGGTATAGTCTAAACTGCAATAGTAGTATGTAGGTATTGTTACTATTAGCACAGAAATAACTGAATCCACGAGAACTGAGGAGATCACTGATGGAGATAGCAGAGAGAATAGAAACGTGCCCAAGGGATAAAACTTGGGGAATGGGGTGGGCAAGAGTTAGGTAGAATGATAAGGACAAAAATCAATCAAAGAAGACCAAGGAAAGGTCAGACAGGCAGGAGAAGAGCAGGAGAGATTAGAAATCATGAAAACCCAGAGAGAAGAAAGCATCCAGTAGTGGAAAGTGATGAACAGTAGCAAATGCTGCAGAGAAATCAAGAATAAGGATTGAGAAACCATCTGCAGAGACCATGGGAAGGAAAAATAGGAATCACAATCATTTCACTACAACTTGACAGAACAAAAATGTAGAAATCCATCAATTACCTGTTGGCCTAATATTAGAAAGTCCCCAACTCTTAAAGTGGATGGTCTCATCCACTGTTGTAACAACTGTTTGCTGTCCTTGGAAAAAAGACATTAAAGTTTCATCTAAAAAGACTGCATTTAAAATTATAAAAGTACTCAGTCTTTTCGCCTTGCCTTCTGCCCTTGAACAGAGAATATTTTCTTATCCAAATCATAAATCCTGTCATTTGCATTCTAAATACTTCTATTTTCTCCCTTGACTGACAACCCCCTTTCCCCTTCTCTTATCTCTCACTTTCTGGTGAGATACCTTACTTTTCTATATTGAATTGCCACAAAATGCTACCGATTGGCTACTCCAAGCAGACCTGAAAGATTCTAAAAACCAAATTTGCAATCCAGGAATATGAATATGCTATTAGTGAGAGCAAATTCCTTAGTTTGCTAATAAAACAGTCTACTTTCAGTTTGGCCTCCTATATTGGACCCATAGTCCTTGGACCCCTACTGACAAAGTATTCCTCTCACAGGAGACAGAGAATTTCCTGACAAGACCTTATATACACAACTCTAGAAAGTCACATTTTGAGATTCTAAAGGGAAGTCTTATGAGGAAGAAAGAAGCCATAAAGAATGATTTCTGAGAAATTCCTAAGATTGAACCTGGTCTATGTAAACCTATGAATTATAATTTGTTTCACAGATAACATACAGGAGGCACTGGAATTTTCAGATTCCAGCTTCTAACAGGTTCCCTCTTGATATGGTCAGACAGGCAGACAACTTTGGAGGGGTTAATAATCAGCTTTATTCTAGTCTAGTCTTCTCAAAGGGTTGTGAAAGAACCAGCTCCTACAGCATTCCCTAATCACTGTTCTCACAGGTCAGGAAAGAGGGTGGGGAACACCTCTCAATGGGTTCAATGTGGACAGGCACACGTGCACTTCCCTAAATCCCCTCAAGCCTCAATGGAGACCAGTGAGGCACACACAGATTCCCCTATGGGTTCTCCAAGGTTTTCCCCCTACTCACTGACCAGTGCCCACTTACTTTTATAGGGCAAGAGCAAAGAAGGCATCTTGTCAACATTAAGCTCACAGTAAACTTTAGCAATATCATCATTTTGTGCAAGTGTAGTAAATATCAATCATGTCACTCTCCTTAATAGGACTGTCACTATGATTCTAAGAACTACTATCTTTGGAACTATGTATTCTGGGAGTTATCAAACACTTGGAAATTAGTCATTCCCATGCCCATGGACCCTGAGAAATTAACCCTAAGAAGGATAACAAAATCCTTCTTACATATACAACTCCATTACCAAAATGTCACAAATTCCAGACATGTATCTATAGATATGTTATGTTCTTACCCTCCTCCTTTAGGTACTTACCCCATGGCCAGCCTTCCCTCTCAGTTTTTCTCTACTTACTCTTTCCCTATAGACTTCTAAGCTCCTTGAGGGCAAAGAAGACTGTTACATTTTTGTCTTTGAATCCTAAGAATGTAGCACAGCACACAGAACAGTTTTTCACTTTTTAAATGGAAAAAAAAACTTCCTTTGACCTTATTATCCCCCTTCCCTACATTTCTTAATTACTAATTCTGAAGACCTATTTTTCAGTTGTCATTCTTGTCCTTTTTTGCAGCAACATTTAATACTGCTGACTCTTTCTATCCATGTACAATGTTGTTATTTAAAAGATGCAAACTATTTTACTACAGATTTATAGAAAACTGTAAACTAGTCCAAGAATTAATTTGATCAATACAGTGTCATTTATAAATAAGAGTACCTTGAAGCCTCACCAGCATTTGTGATTAACCCCTCCTAATTCTAACCTTCCCTCTATTGTTTCCTATTTATCTATAACATGGTTTATTTTGTATATATTTATGTATATGTTGTCTCCCCCATTGCACTGTAAGTCACTTGAAAGTAATGACTGTTTTTTGCCTCTTTTTGTATCCCCAGAATTTAACAAATTGCCTGGTACTTAGTAGGTGCTTAATAAATGTACATAAATATTAACAAATGATTGATTGACCAGGAGGAGGAGAGTATATGCATCAATAATCACTCCTAAAGAGTAAAATTTAGCTCTACTGTAGTCACAGAAATAAAAAGAGAAGACTTCTTTATAGACATAAGGCCAAGGTCAAATGAGAGATGGAACAATTCGTAAAATATTATTCTGGGAGAGTTAAGAAGACCAAGGGAATTGACAGCATTTATACATACAGGAACACTTCCCTTAGGTAATAATCAGAGTAAGAGATTCTATGTTAGAATTGTGGCTCCAAGGGCCATGTACACGTTGAATGTTCCAGAGTAGGAAATGAAAAGTTAATTGTATAAAAGCTGATGTCTTCTTTATTAGCATAAAAGAAACTAAGGCAAGGTCAGGCAAAAAGGTCAAGTGGGGCTTGACCTCATTACCTATAGATCTGTTCCAACTATACTTGTGCCAATATATTAGGAGACCCCTTGTTTTCCAGAACTAAGGCCCTGTGCCACAGATAAGCAAGCTGTGCCCTAAGCTTCGCATAAAAACAATCTTTTGCATTCACCCTCTGGATGATCCTCAACCTCAGCAAAATCACGTAATTATCGTATTGCTTTGACCAGCACCAGGTGTTCTCTGGGCTCACAGATAAGCACCAGACAAGCTCAGACAAGTGGCCATGATCTGATCATGAAGCCCTGCTAAGAATCAAATGTGTCTCCTTGTTGCTATTTCCCCTCATTGTCTATACAGCTCACTGAGTAGCCATTACTGTAAGTACGGAGATCTCCCCACAGTGCCTCAGGATCCCCCTCTAGGGGCTTTGCCTCTTGGCTGGCAAGCTATTTCCCTCACTTTGAAATCAACCTTCTCCTTGACTCCTGACTCTTCTTTCTCTAGCCTACTCTGTTCAGCTCCAGCCAACCACAGATTAGAGGCTGGTGCAGTCCAGTTGACATTTATAGAAAAGCTTGTTTTCTAGACGGTAAAGTGGACAGAGCACTAGGCCTGGAGTCAGGGAGATTCAAGTTCAAATTCGATCCCAGATACTTACTGAGTGTGTGACCTTCACCACATTTGACCTCAGTTTGCTCAACTCTAAAATGGAAATAATAAAAGCACCTCCCTCTCAGGGTTGTTGTGAGGATCAAAGGAGAGAATAATTGTAAAATACTTACACAGTGCCTGATATACAACAAGTACTATATAAATGTTAGCTATTATAATCCGTATCAGGGAAATTGAGGCAGCTGTGGGGGGGAGCCAGGGAGGGTAACTGGGGCCTGACCTCATCACTAATAGGTCTATTCCAGCTAGACTCAAAGGATTCCTATAGAGGTAAAGACTGAGAAGTTGGAGTGCAACAAGGTCCAGGATAGGATCTCAATTTACCAGTATTTTCCAATCTTTTTATGATAGATATTTGAGGATACCTTTAAAGCTGACAGAACTTAGGTTTGGTGGTTTGAGTGATAAAGACTAACAATACTTGAGATACTCTATCAAGGTGAGCCTGAGACTCCCTAAGGAAGTTGTCCATATATAAACCGGAAAATGGTCACTCTGTCTCTGTCTAGACAATCCAACACTCATGGAAAAGCACTGATGGGAACTAATTCCAGCCTCTTCAAAATTCTAGCAGGATGCCTGCTAACATGTACACTTTGACCATTCATGAAGAATGTCTAGGGATCTAGAGAGAACAGAGGCATCAGTGAGCATTAACTTTTGAGCACTAACTTTTCAACCTCTAGACTAGATGCTGAGGTATTCTACTTGATGATTCCCTGGTACCGGAAGAATAGAAAGAGATTAAAGCTGAAACTCAAGAAGAGTACAGGCATATTCTCACTTCATGATTGCGTTGTAGGATGTGCTCAACACTAAGTCTAAAGAATACCAATTTATTACAGCGCATGGCACACAGTAAGTATTTAATAAATGCTTGTTATAATAAATAAATGTTGGACTATTGCTAAGAAAATCAAAGATAATATAAATGGAAAAGAAGTACAAGTATGTACTGATAGTAATATACTGATATATTTGACAAGTGCCAGGTTGGATCCTGTCTGTCAGAGATGTGTAGCAGAACTGGCCAGTTATTTCAGCATACATCACAGGCCCAGAAAGAATAACTAGATGCAGATGCTTTGTGCAGAGTGCCATTTGACACAGAAGCTATATTAATGCCAAAAAGTTTGAGAGCTATCTATGATACCCAAGGACCTTGAATAGAACCAAGCAGAAACATAGTTGATATCACTTCTAGGCCCATACCCCATAAAGATCAAAGAAAAAGAAAAAGACATGTACAATTTATAGTAGTTCTTTTTTTTTTTTTTGCAATAGTCCAAAACTGTAAACTAAGGGTGTATCAAGCTATGAGGAATGCCTAGTGACCAAAAACTAGATCGATTGTTTCAGGTAAACCACAATAGATAGTTACACAAGTGACAATACTAGAAATTGGCCATGTACAATGTGTCTTGCATGTGTCTCTGCTGTCCATTAATTACTGAATGTGTATTATTTTGCTTTTATGTTCATTTGGCTGCATGCTGTATTGTGTTCAAATTATAGCAACATTTGCTTTGTTCATTTTTTGTATACATGCCAATATATAGCTAAACTTTTTTTTATATAGCCCTATTGTTAATTTTACAGCCATCTAGCATTGCTTTGTTAGTCATGTTTTGTTGTTATTTATGGTGAATTGCAGAATAATCAGAATATATATGCACTTTGGGGCTATGTCTGTAAATAAGTTAGGCCACATGTCACTGAAGTTACCCTCATCAGGTGCTCCATAGAGTCCTATCTATTGTATGTACAGTCAATGTATGTTTATTTTTTGTTTTCAACAGCAATGGTGGTTACATGGGACACACCAGGAAAATCACCCTTGTTTTTAAAGCACTGATATTTACTTTATGCTAGTTTCAGTTGTCAAGTTTATCCCTAGCTCCAACATGTCATTAACAGCCTGGTGGTTATTAATCTTTCAATGAAACCAAATTGTCTTTGCTACTGTTTCTCATACAACTAAAATACAAAAAACATGAGTAGGAAATTATGGCATAACACCATCCATTAAGCAGAGAGGAATAGATTTATGCTGAAAACTTCCTTCTGTATTGAAATCAGAGACAAGTTTACTTTTATTTTGCACTGTGCCTGAAAACTTATTTGCCAACTCTATTCAATTGTTGTACTGTGTCTTTCCATTAAAACGCATTTTGAAAATTTCACCTGTTCAATTAATGAAATTAAATATAACTAGTAAAAACCAATTATTTAAAAATCCTCATGACATGCAAGGATTTTTTAAAAATAATGATACATAGTTAATCACATTGCTCAAGAGCATAAAGGTTTTTTGAATCTTAATAGAATTCTAAGATATTCTTTATTCCATTTTCATCTTTTAAAAATTACTATTTTCGTCAATGTCTCCTAATTTGCCCAATGATTTGTCATTGCATTTGTCCTTTAAAATAATTTTATAATTAGATTGTATGTTAACTATACTTATTCCCGATTTTATAATTAAAATTAATGCTTTAAGTATACGCATGTACAATAGCACAGTTACGTAACTTCGGAGGGGAGGGGAGGTTCGTGCTCAAAACCGTTTCAGTGATAGAGGTACCGGATTAAAAATAACCTGGATACTCCATTACATCATCACCGCCCTCCAGTCTCCAAGGGAGCAAAACGGCCCCACAGCACACCCAGAGGAGGAAATCCAGGAAACGGTTGCGTTAGCCTTTCCGCACCGCCCCTACCGGCCTCAACGGTTCCTCCGGCCTCTAACGTTCCACCCCGCACGCGCACGCCCGCGCTAGGCTGGCGAGAAAGCGGCATCTCCGAAGGGAACCTCTCCGCAGTCGAGCCCCGCCTTTTCCCCGCCCACTCGCCCTTAACCGGCCAGCTCCTCCTCGTCCAACCCCTGACCCCAGCCTGCTCTACGTCATAGTCCCTCCCGCCTCCCGCGGCTCGCTTCCCTACTGGCCTGGTAGCTTCGCAACAGGCCTCTGATTGGTCCATTGTGAGGGGCGGGCGAGCGGAGGAGGAAATGAGCGGTAGGGTTGGGCCAAGCTTGGAAACCTCCAGCGGGTTCCGCCCCTTCCGGACAGAGCGCGCGATGAGTGGTTGTTGCTCGTGTCCAATCAACGCCCGGTTATTGGATTCAAATCAAGACCCCTGGGGGAAGGGAGCCGCCAGCAGTTACTCGGAGTGTGGTCCGCCGCCTGCGCTGCTCGGGCTCTTCCGCGGTGCTGCTGCTCGTCTCCGGCTCGTCTCTCGGGCTCCCTGCGCCGCCGTCAGCATGGCCCACAAGCAGATCTACTACTCGGACAAGTACTTTGATGAGCACTACGAGTACCGGTGAGGAGCCCCTCGGCGAAGGCTGCGGGCGGGGCGGGGCGGGGCGCGGGGTCCCCTCCGCTCTCTCTTCCTCTCCGCGCTTCCCCTTGTGCTTCCCTCCTTTGTCTGGAAGTCGCCCGTTGAGAGAGGGCGCTGGGAGCGTACGGAGCAGCCCGGCTCCCGCGTGCTCGGCCCGGAGGCCCGGCCTGGGAGACGGGCTTCCCCGGACGCTGAGGGCCTGAGGAGATGGGGGTGGGGGAGGCCGAGGACCGAGGACGGGCACCGCCAGTGTGTGGGCCTAGTCCTCGTCGCTGGCCCGGAGGCCTGGCTTTGGAGGAGAAGGAAAGGGCGGCCCTAGCCAGGCCTTTTAACCTCGGCTTCTGATTCCCGTGATTCTTAATCAGTTGTATCGATTACCACCGGGACGTCGATTCCCACTTTACACGCCTCTGAGAAGCTATCGTAGGACTGTAGAACTATAGGTCTGGCGCTGGAAGAGAACTTGGAGGTAAAAGGATCCATTCATTTTACAAAGTGGGAAACTGAGGCCAAGAGATGACTGTCTTACTTTACTCTGTAAATTAGGCGACTGGGAGGGGGGAGGAGAAAGGGAGAGGGCACCTCCCTCTTGAACAATAGAGGTTCATTTGAGCGTTAAAGCCATTTTAGTGTGGGTAGGGGGTAGGAAAGGACCTCAGAAAACTTGAGGCCAAGTCCTCCTTCAGACATGCTTTTTGAGCCAAGGAAAGTCTCTTAAACACTTTGAGCCTGAGTTTCTTCATTTTTAAAATAAGGGAGTTGGACTCGTTTGCCTCCAAGATCTCTTCCAGCTCTGAATCTGTTTCCCTAGGAACTGAATTAAGCAGTGGCTGTTTGGGCTACTACTTCTATTTTATAGTTTTTCTCATCTTAACCCAAATCAAGATAAACTCTACTAGTTTGTCATGAGTTGAATTAGGACTTTCGTTTATGTTTTGTGTGAATTAGTTGATTTCTACTGAAGTAATCAACCAGCATTTCTTAAGAACCTACTCTGTGCCAGGGAAAACTGGCCCTGCCCTTAAAAGTGCCCACTTTCTTGGAGGAGCTTTCAAACTGGGCTCCCCGAAGGCAACATGTACATAAGTGGATGTAACCAAGATATTAGATACAAGGTAATTTTTGAGGGCGTTAGGAAAAAGGGAGCTTTTAAGGAAACTAAAAATTCTGAGGAATTTTAAAGAGGAGAATGGCCAGGTAGGAAGGAAAATCCTAATCTCCTGATCTTTACAAAAATTGCTCTGCCATGTTTCAGGGGTTGCTGTAACAGGTACCTCAGAAAAATTACTAGTGACTGCTCTATAAATCCACAACTAATGTGAAAGAATCAGGGTCATGCTTTCTGCTGACTCTGGAAGCCTTTGCATTTTCACCTCCTTCACACCTAACTCAAATCAATCGATCAGGCAGCTCTATTAGTTAGAAACATGACCGTGTTGTCTGGAAAGTAGCTACTACCTTTAATTCAAACTTTGTAAATCTAAGTAAAATAGTAGAAATTAAAAAACTTTTTAAAAGGTCTAAGTTAAATTCTATATTCTCATGATTATTGACTTTTGTCTTAACAGGAACTGCTGAGCCTTCACAGCTTTTAATATCAGTATACAGAATTATAATGACACATTGAAAAGAAGTAATTCAATCACGAACTTTACTTTTTTTGGTCCCCATCTGTGATTTCATTGGTGTAGGGAACTGCCTGTCAAGGAAATTTCTACTAATGCAGTTTTAGAGAGTTGACTGGGCTATTTCCCTAAAGGAGCTCTCTTGTTATTTCTTCCCATAATAAACATAACAATAGGCCATTTTAACTTGCAAGAATACTGTATTTAATTTCCATATCACTCCTGGTGAATTAGGACTTAGATCTTAAATTGGTGGAAACTGCCTTGTTTATTTTGTAGACTAATCCAGAGTACTGTGAGTACTGGTTTTGTTCTATTTAAATTTTAGTTTGAATTTTGCCTATGTGCCTGCAACTGCTAAGGTTACAAATGTCCATGCCAAAAACCTCTTGAAGTACTTAGTAAAATTATCATTTTGTTAAATTAGCATTAGGTGACTTGAAACTGGTTACCAAAGAGGTTCATTACCCAGTATAAATAACTTAGGTGTTCTCAAAGTACATTGATCAAGTATTTACAGAAGTTTCTGAGTTTGGTGTATTTGCATATATGCCTACACAGACACCTGTAAAATTTTACTATGCATCTGTGAGGATGTGTATATACAGTCAAATCCTAAATTTTTAAAGGAATAGCTACTGAAATTTAAAATCTGTAAACTAGGGTTTCAGCCTTGTATTTATTAGTCAAACTTTTTGTTAAGTACCTACTATGTCCTAGGAGAACTAACTTTTCCAAACAAAGGGAAAACTGACATCTAAGGACTGCTGACATACCACTAATTAGTAGACATTGCTAAACATTTATGGTTCTCAACTATACTAAAAATAGTTCTTATTCCTATTAAGCTAGTTAGGTAATTGAGTTAGCAAAGTATGTATTATTAGGATTGCAGATTGAAAATTGTAAAGGCTACTGGTGATTATCAATGCTGACTTTATTGTGATGATCTTATAGTTAGATATTTCTCTTGGGAGAATGACTTCAGAAGCTAGTCAGAATATTCTGTAGAAATTGGAATTCCCCTTAAAAGACCAACCTGACTTTAGCATTCTGGGAAATTGACATTATGAAAGATAACAAAGACTTCATTTTATTCTAGAGCAATAAAAAGTAATCATGGCTGCCACATGACTAGGCAGAGCCAGGTACTTAGGGAAGTATACTCAGAATAAATAGCCCTTCTGGTAAAAGTGGCAACAGAAAGTGAACAGCAGAAGGAAAGTATGGTTTGTTTAAAAGTTTATTTTATGATTACTGTGATTACTCGTGGTATATTAGAAAAGCACAGGAATTGAGTCTGATCCACTGTTACAAGATGCTTTTCCAACTGTAAATCTTAAAGACTAGTACTTGGCTTAGGAGAATTGTAAAAGGGACTGAAAAGTAATGGGTAAAATAAGAAATAAGAGTAAAGTATTTTCTTCTTCCTACCCCATTAATTCTGAAACCCTTGTTGTCATTATTCAAATCCCATTCTTTACCCTACCCGCTCCCTCTTTCTAAATGCCCTACCCTCCTCCTATGTGCCACTTTAAAGCTATCCATGCTTTCCTACATGAGTTCTGGAATACCTACCCCATAAGTAACCAACTTACTTAGAAAGATCTTAAACCTTGCTCTCAGTGACTTCCTCATGATGACAAAGCCTTCCCTGGCCGTCTATTCCAACATTCTCACTTATTCCCTCCACACACTGGTCAAGATAGGGGAGTTGGAATACTCCTTGCTGCCACTTCAAGGCACTCCCTCTACCATTATCATTCAGTAACTTCTTGGAGATTCTCAAAATCAATATCAGCCAGTTATTCTGGTGGCTGCTGTTAACTGATCTCCAGCATACTTCCCTTCTTTCCCCAGTGAGTCCAGAGCCTGGTGCATAGTCTTTCTCTCCTATCCAGCTCCTACACTGTTATTAGGATTGGCATACATTTTTGTGCTCCCTCAAACACACTAACCTCCAGTTTCTAAACTTGGTCATTTCCTAAGACCTACTTCTACCTCAGCTATATACCTAGAGATAGTCACATGCTTAATCTTGCTATTATCATATATCACATGTTCATGAACTCTGAAATTCTCTCTGATCACAATCTTTTGTTATTTCATCTCTTACTTTTCCTTGGAGTTCCAAACCCTGTCTTTTGTGTTCACCATGACCTCCAATCCCTCTGCCCCTCAATTCCTTATTTATTTTTTAGTTTTCAGCATTTGCTTCCATAAGGTTTTAATTTTCTCCCCTTCCCCAACGTGGCATGCAATCTGATATAGGCTCCACACTTACATTTCCTATTAAACACTTTCTCACGTTAGTCAGGTTATATAGAAGAATTAAAACAAATCACCCCTCAGTTCTTTCCTAGACCTTCACCTCTGCACTGAAGTCCTCTGCCCCCTGTCCCTCTCACTGATCTTGTTCCTCTCCAGTCTTACCAGTCTAATATTCAAGCATTCTGAAAGACAAGTCCCAGTGTTAGTCACTTCTGCAATATTAGCAATATTGGAATATTAAAATACTAGCCTGTGGGTAATTGCCTCAGTCACTTGTTGAATTAAGCAATGTATAATTATTAAGTAGCCATAAGGTACGGTATATGTTGTTTTAATACAAGTTCATCATACACTTAAGTTTGGTATGAAACCAGAAGTTTTGGTGAAGACTTCTCTTTCTTTTCCCTATGTCTTTCAAATGCCATGAGAGCATAAAGTTAAACTTAGTCCAACCTCTTCATTTTATAGATAAGACTGTGGGTCCCCACCCTAAAATTGCTTCCTAGCAGTAGTACCTCCCCAAACTTTTATCTATGAAGTTTATTGTTTGAATGCATATTTAAGATTTTACATTTCCCCTTTTTAAATGTTACTAACTTCAACTCTGTGTCCCATTATGTCAGGTTCATTTTAGTTTTGGATCTTCACTCTGACTTCCAGTATAGTATGTTAGCTATCCCTCTTGAGTTCAATATCATATGCAAGTCTGCTAATACGACTTTAAGCCTTTATCCAGGGCATTGATTTAAAAAAATGTTAAGCAGCACGAGGACTAAGCATAGACCTAGTCCCTAGGGCATTCTTTTGGAGACCTCTTTCCATGTTCACCTTAATGATTTCTTGACCTGAGCCATTCACCACCAGTTCTATAGTTATTTATATTTACTATCATCTAGCTCATATGTCTTGCTATTTTCTTATAATTCTAAATCACAGGGTACTACTTTATATCCTCTTTAAGAATTGTGTGGCAGTGTGAAATAATAGAAAGATCCGTGGTTTTGGGAAAAGACTTTAGTTCAAAACTCAGCTTTGCCATTTACCATCTATTGGATCAAGCCATGTAATTTCTTTGGGTCTAAGTTTCTTCACATATAAAATGAAAGCAGTCTTCTGGGCTCCCTTTTAATTCTTAAAATTATAATCCTATGTTCTTATTGCTTATGAAGATGATAAGGAATCTCCCAGTCCCTATCTCAAATATCCTATAAATTGTCAATTAAGTCACAACCTGAATTAATTGACTTATATTTCTTTAAAATATTTGGAATCACTTAGACACATCTTAAACAAGAGATCTGAAT
This sequence comes from Potorous gilbertii, assembly GCA_028658325.1. Classification (NCBI taxonomy): domain Eukaryota; kingdom Metazoa; phylum Chordata; class Mammalia; order Diprotodontia; family Potoroidae; genus Potorous; species Potorous gilbertii. The sequence goes on along the minus strand of CM053772.1, from coordinate 99,841,480 downwards.
TTTATTTTTGCTCTTTTAATCTTAACTATGACTTTAGTTAAAATTCATGTGACTTTTTGGACCTTAGTTACCAACCAAGCTTCCAACTCAGAAAGTGGTTATTACATGTATTTATTGTTTTTCTTTAATAGGCATGTTATGTTACCTAGAGAACTTTCTAAACAAGTACCCAAAACCCATCTGATGTCTGAAGAGGAGTGGAGGAGACTGGGTGTCCAGCAGAGTCTTGGATGGGTTCATTATATGATTCATGAGCCAGGTATGTTTTATTCTTGAAATAAAAACTTTAAAATTTTCTCCATTTTGCTTAGCAGTCAGCATCTTTGATTCATCAGTTAGAAGACAGTGAGTACATTTATTTGGAATAATTGATCCCCTTATCAGAAATGCCTTCTGGAGTTTTATCCAAGAACAACGCGGAACCAAAAAGAAGTAGTTCTCCAGAGTTCATTTATGTTAAAAGGCATTGCTCTTCTTGACCAATAAAATAGTACACATAAATTTTATTCTTTAGGGAATAAAAGAGCTAGGATGTGCCAGTAGGGGTGTCATGCTGTTTTCCTCTTGTAATAAGCATTTAGTACTGTAGACAGGAAGCAACTCAGTTGATAGAGCAATGGGCCTAGAGTCAGGTTGAGTTCAAATCCAACCTCATACACTTTTAACCTCTATTTACCTGAATCCTGAATCCCTGCCTTGTCATGACAAAAGGAGATCCACTGGAGAAAGGAAATGGCAAACCACTCCAGTGTCTTTGCCAGTAAACATGGACAGTATGATCTGTGAGGTCACAGAAGAGTCAGATACAACTGAACAACAACTAGTAGACAAGTTTTTTCCATATCTAGAAGGTTTTTTTCCCCTAGTAGATAAATATCCTTTTCATTTTAAATCACACATTTAAGTTGATGATTTATGTTTTATAATGGAGAAGATGATGTTTAACCTATGAATATTTTTTTAATTGTTTCTATATTAAGATATTTTTTATTTTAAAACAAGTTTTAAGGTTAAATTCTTTACTCTTAAGACATAGCAATATGTTGGAACTAGAGTGGGTGTTGTGTACATGTGCATGTACACACATGTTAGTATTGTAAGGGGAAAAATAGCTTAGCGTGATACTCAAAATCTACCCTTGATCATATGCTGTTCTCATTTTTCTCAGTTCTTTTATTTTGAAATATATGTGGGTGTGTGCATTTCATGAATACTCAGAATAATTATTGAACTATGATTAACAAAAATCCTTCCATTGTAGTCTTTTCAGTGCTTATAAATATTAGATTTAAATGTATGTTAGTATATGTTGAGAACCCTGAATTGTACATTTCAAAAAAAAAAATGATTAGTGTAGTAGAGAGACTTGGTTTACCTTAAAGGGTATACTACTTCTGTTCCCTGTTCCTTTTAGTGACATAAGTAACAGCATCAACTAGAACAGAACTGCCCTGTATCAAGGATGTATGACCCATATTTAACTTTCTTTGTTCTGTAGAGAAATATTTTTTAAAGGAAATAGATTTCTAAATTATGAATTCTTTAGCTTTGCATGGCTTTGAGGAATTGCTGTTGACCCTTTACCTTCTAGGTATGAATTAGTCCAGGCAGGGAATGTCTTTATTTTTGTACTTCATTTAGGAAATACAAAGTAAATACAAATAGAAGGGTCATGATCAAGGAACTAGACAGTTCCATCCCCTAAATTTTCCTACTTCCACATATAATGTAGCTAACTGAAACAGCTTCAGATAGATTGCCTTCCTTCTATGAAAGATAGTATTGTCCTTTTTCCTTCTGAGTCACTAGAATGGAATAGGTAGTATGGTATAGCAGAAAGAACAACATATTTGGAGTAAAAAACAGTGAGTCTGCTTTTTACTACTTTTTGACTTGTCTGTGCTTCAGTTTATTTATTTCTCAAATGAAAGGATTGGATGGACTAGATAATTCTTAAGCTCACTTCTGCTCTAAGTCCTATAATCTAACACTCTGCACAACCAAACCAAACTGTTGCCTAACATGGTTTCTTGGTTGTCCTACCTTTTCACCCTCAGATAACTGAAATAATATTTGGGAAGCATGTTTCTTAAGTTAAGCTTCAGAAAAACAACTTTTATCCCTTTTCCTGTTGTTGTCATTCCATAATGAATTTTGAGGAGAATTTGATCACTCATTTTTTAAAGTTCATTTAATGAGCCTATGGAGTGCATAATTGTGTTATTGATAGGTTTTTAAAAAGAATTTTGCTTTTCTGTTTCACCCATATTCCGATGATGATGAAAATTGACTGTGCTTCCTATACACTTTGACAATAATCTTGTTATTTTTTTTCTCCACAGAGCCACATATTCTGCTTTTTAGAAGACCTCTACCAAAAGAACAACAAAAATGAAGTTTATTTGGGTTCTTCAACTTAAATTTTTTTCAAACTATGTATATGTGTATATATGGTAGTATTCAGTGAATACTTGAAAAAATGTACAAATCATTCATCCATACCTGTGCATGAGCTGTATTCTTCACAGCAACAGAGCT
>CM053772.1:99805415-99838442 GCA_028658325.1 Potorous gilbertii | reverse complement strand
TAAGTGCCTATTTGACTTCTCCTTGAATTACATTGGTTTAATAAAGTTCATATGTTACATATATGTCTGAGTACTTGGTAATTGGGGTAGGTGTTTATGTTCAAATTTTCCATTGTTAATTTATAAATATGATGTACAGTTCTTTCAGTTGTTTCAGAAATTTATAATTCAAGGAAATAAACTCTTTAAAAACAATGTAGAAAAAAGTTAAATGAATGTTAAACTGCATGATACAGTAGAACTAGCATTAATTTGAACAATTAGTAACATCTATTAAAACTGCCACATAGGCTAGTTGTTTTTTTCCCCTAAAAGGCAGTGAAACAGTCCTCAAGACAGAATTAGCCTGGTAGGGGAGTAAGGGTCAAATGACACAGTTTCCCAATTGCCTAAATGTAAAATCGTAGCACAGGAATAAAGGCTTCTCGGGCTTGTTGAACTTCTGTGGGAATTTTGTGACTGAGCATGCTGCTGTGACACAAAGGTCGTGGGTTTGGCAGGGATGTAGAGGGGAACCTGCCATCAATTGAATCCACATCTTCACTAATTATTCTTTCCATGCTATTGTTAAAGTAAAGTTTTTTGTTAAATATCAAATGGTCTACAGTGTCTCTTTTCATTCCATTCCTAAACTTGAACCAACTGACTGTCTTGGAGCCAGTCTCGGCCTAGAACATTGGTTCTGGTAACATTAGATCAGAGTGACCTCCTGGATAAAGGGAAAAGGATGCTTCAACTGTTGAGAAGGCTATGAATCTTCCCAATTGACTAAGGAGATTCCCCACCATTGACTTGTAATTTAACCCATTATAAAATAATAATATCCACTGTCAGGACATTTGTGTTACCAAGGGCCTTAAAAAAGCTGGGTCACACCATCTTAAGGAGAAAGAAAGTAAACTGGGAATCCAACAACTGGAGACCAATCTAAGTGTTCCCTTATCCTTTAAAGATTGCCATGAAGGCAAAGGGGTGGAGCGTGTGATCTGACCCAAAGTCCTACTGGAAAATTAAGTAAGCTGCAATGAAGAGCTTATGAGGGACCAGGCCAAAGCTTACTACTAACCCCTTTCCCTTCACAAGGAGCGACTTCCTGGATGGGGTTGTTAATTGGATAGGCTACACTGGCTTTCATCACCAAGGAACTTTCAGGGTTTCAGGATAACTTTAACCTGATGAATGAGACTAGGAAAATGTGAAGGTATGCTCTGATGAGGTCAGTTTAGATCTCTAGTATACTGTTAGCTTGGTTATCTAACAGATGACTTGAAAAACCAGTGAAAAAGGTTCTAGATAATTACCTTTTTTTGTTTCCGGGAATTGGGCATGTTCAGTCGTTTCCGTCACATGTGACTACATCCCTTTTGGGGGCTTTCTTGGCAAAAACAATGGAGTGGTTTGCCATTTCCTTCCCCCTCTCATTTTACAGATGAGGAACTGAGGCAAACAAGGCCAAGTGACTTGCCCAAAGTCACAGTGTCAGTCCAGATTTGAAGATTAGTCTTCCTGATTGCAAACTCAGTGCTCCATCCCCTTTGCCACCTAACTGCCACTGATTTGGGCGTACCTGACATCATAAACATTTATCTTGCCAGCTAGTTTCTCTACGACGATTAGCAATGGAGAGAAATATGTAATAGAGATGGATTTGATGAACTGACTACCCTATGACCAAGCAGAGTCAGACACAACTTGATTTCATCTTCTGGGTAAAGTCCCACCCAGCGGTGTAAGCTTTTAATCTTGGGCCCCTCATCATTCTACCACATAGATACAAGGTGGGCCAACAGATTTAAGTGAAGGATCAGGACAGCTCAAGTGACTAAGCAGATGTCAGCAAAATAAGACAAAGAGCTCAGAATATGGCTCTAGAAACAGGAGGTTGAAAAAGAAAAATGACTAGTTTGTGGAGGTGTTCGTACAACTCGAAATATCCAGGATGGCACAGTAAGGGCCTTTCAATCCCACCCCAAGTCAAGGGCATCCCCCAAAGTCCTGGTCCTTTTTTTGAAAATCAGCTTACAATGGTTACAATGTTAAACCAGAAGGCGCCACCCTCCTCATCCCTCCCCCCATGTTCACCCCGAACAGGTCCATTGCATTTTCATAGGGATTTTAGGGAACAGACCATGGAGGAAAGGCATAAATTTGGAAAAGTCAGTACCTGTATGATTGGTTAAAACAGCCTCTGCTAGTTGTAGATGGTGCCATAATGAAAACTGAGCTTTCTTGGAAAGTACAAAATAATGACCTGAGTGAAAGCTGCCTAGTGACTGAGATGGAAGCCATAGTACACAATGGATAAACCACAGCATCAGAAGGATAAGGTCTACATAATGTGCTGAATACACTTATTTAGTGGCAAGAAGCCATATCTCCCACAAGTAAATTTTCGTTGCTTGCCTTTTGATAACTGCAACCTATCGCTACAGTCATTTGGGTACTTTTCCTCCCTTTTCCATTCCCTTTTATTACATTAAGTTACACACACATACACCCGCCCACAAAGGAGAAGAATGCAGAGACAGATTGTGTATGTGTGCACGTAGATAGATGGGCACAAGAGGGCATGGAGTTAGACAAGAGGAAATCCTTGCTTTACTATACCCATGTGGCCAACAAAGAAAGCAATACTTCTCAGTTTAGTGTACAGAAAACTAGCATGAACAGAAGCCGAAAACCTTTTGCAGAGGTACAATACCTATTCCTGTCAAAAACATGAGAAAACATAGGAATAATTGGATCTTTCATTAATATAAGTAATATCTATCTTTGAAAAAAAAAGCCAGCACTGTCCCTGCTTATTTGCTATTTATTTGATTTTCTGTTATCTTCTTTTTAATCAAATTAGCTAAGAATTTATTGTTTAGTTTTTTCAAGAACCAACTTTTAGTTTTGTTTATAATTTCTTTGGGTTTTTTGTTTCCAGTTCATCTATTTCCCCTCTAATTTTTTAATCTCTTCTCATGCTTATTTTAGGTTTATTTGTTGGCTTCATAATTTTAAAGATATGATTTCCGCCTGTTTTAGCTCTATCCCAGAAAATTTGATATGTTGCTTCATTACTATCATTTTTCAGATAGTTATTCATTGTATAATTTGTTCTTTGACCCACTCATTTAAAGGTTACAATGTTAATTTTCCATTTTGGTCTGTATCTCTTGTTTGTGGTCCTTAAATCAATTTCTATTTTTATTGCTATAAGGTACATAAAGAATGTATTAACTATTTCTCCCTTTTTATGCTTGTTTGCAATAGCTGTGTGCCCCTGAACATGGTCAATTTTTGTACAAGTTTCATGTGGTGTTAAGAAATATGCATATTCTTTTAACCCTAGTTTCTCTAGCAATTTGTTCAGTTCCAAGGCTGACACCTTTTTGTTACTTTCTATATCTTCTTGAAGCTGAGATAATGTTTCCCTTGTGAATTACTATTTGTCTATGGTTCCTTTTGACATAATATAGTTTCTTTGTTTATCTCTGTTTTTTTTGAATGTTTGTTTTTGCTTTGTCAGATAGCATGGTTGCAATTCTTACTTTTTTGGATTCACTTGATGCATAATATGTTTTTTCTATCCTCTCAGTTTTATTTTGTGTATGTCTTTGGGGTTTTTTTTTTAATGTTTCTTGTAAGTACCCATATGGTTATGTTTTTTTATCCCATCTGTCACCTTGTTTTCATTTTACTAGATTGTTTAATCCACACATTCAAAGTTATGAGTTAAGTTTATATTTTCTTTCATCTTTAATATCAGTGTATTTTTTTTAATTGTGATTTTTCTCCTTCTCTGAGGTAGAGACAGTACTATGTTCCTTTAGTTACTTTATTTTAATCTTTTTTTTTAATGTAGCCCTGTTCCCACTGGCAGTCTTCCCTCATCCCTGATCCCTTCCTCTCATTTGTTATATCTTTTTCTTTGGTATTTTGTTTATTAGTTTGGTTTTTTCTCTCTCCTGTTTTTATCTGGTTGTATAATTCACACACACACACACACACACACACACACACACACACACACACACACATTTTTCTCTCTCTACTTAGTCAAGTAGATTCCTCTTTCTTCTCCCCTTCAACTAGTTCTGTTCATTACAAATCCTGTCTTTGAGATCAGTGTTTTGCTTGCATAGTAAGTATATTTTCTTTTAATGTTACTGATTTTTTTGCTTCTCTTCTAGATTTTCCTCTATATATTTCTGTATATTCCTAATTTATCCTCTCTCTTTTGTTTCTTTGGTGAGACTTGCAATCGCAGATTCCAGTTTTTCCTTTGATCCATTATTTTTGTTGTGTAGGCTATAAATTCTGCTCTCATAATTCTCATTTCTCTTTTGAACCACTCAGGAACAGTGTGCTGTGGTTCTGTGTTCTCAAATTCCACAAGTCCTCTGTCTCATCAAGTATTTGATCTTTTTCCTTTATTTTGCAGTGTTTATTTGTAGATGCCTTAACTCATTTACTAGATCTAGAGGCCACATTTCCTTCTGTTTTATTTTTTTTTTTATTTTTATTTTTTTATATTTTTATTTTTTTTCCTGTCTTTAAATTGTCTTTTTCCTGAAATCTTTAGCAATTTTAATCTTTTTTTTTCCTCCTTATTTTTTCTACCACTCCCTTTCGGATTCCCTCCCCTCTGATTGTGGTTTCCTTTGGGGGGAGGGGAGGAGTTTTCTTGAGGACTGAATCTCAAAGTGTCTCAGCCTCCTCTCATGACTGGCAATTCAATGTTCAGCCAAGATCTCTGCCCCAACTGATTTTTGATGGTCAGAAGTAACCCTGGCTAGATGAGAGTGTTTTGATTTACTTTTCTTCCCCAGCCTTGCTCTTTTCACCTAGGCTATATCCTGATTACTAGGTCTTAACTTTTTAAAAATCTCCTTTCTTATGATCAGCCTTTCCTATTTAAAGTTTGTTTTGCATGTAATTCTTCTTTTTCCACCTCTGTCCTTCCTCTCAGCACTCAACCCTCTTTAGGTTCCCTTTGCTTCTCCTTGTCTCTATTTCTCTGTTGATAAATTTCTTTTATAAAAATAACATTTATTGATATCTTCTTTTACATCCCCTACCTTTCTCAATGTATCTTCTTCCTGATACCTCTCAGATATCTAACTCTTATAGTAAGTTGAGCAAAACTTAATAATATATTGAAAAAGAAGCATTATATGTATGCGCAGTTCCACATATTTATTCCCTCAATGCTATTCATAATAACAAACATAATAATGTTTAATTATATTTATTTACCATAGTGTTGTTTAGTCATTCCTCAATTGATGGGAATCTCCTTTGTTGCCAGGTCTTTACTAGCAGGGCTCTGTTTCTCCTGTGTCTCAGTTTCAGCCTTTTAGCTGGCTTGTGTCAAAATCTCACACAGTCCAGTTAAAACTTCAAAATACTTTACAGAAAAAATTCATGCTCCTGGAATTCTCACTGAGAGTCCAGATCACTCTTCCAGCCTTTAGAGGAAACAGAATCTATCCCAGAAAGGGCTATTACAACTGTATTAAGAGGTTTGGGATTTTTTTTCCCTATTGATTCATATTTCTAAGCTCAGTTCCTGGTTTGGTACTTTTTGCCAGACTCTTCCATCTATCCTCCACCCTATCCCCATGCTCTAGATTGGACATGGCAGCCATCTGGATTCTGCTTCTCCCACTTTCTCAGCTGAAAACTTTATCTCATATTTTACAAAAAACATTGAGATTATTCTCCACGACCTCCCTTTTCTCTCCTCTTCCTCTCTCTTATCATTCATATGTCTTCTACCACTATTTCCTTCTCCCTAGCCTCACATGATGAGGCAACCTTACTCCTTACCAAGCAAGTCTAACATCTACCTGCCCAGATGATCCTATCTATCCCATCCCCTCCAATAGATTGCCCCTCTATCACTTATATATCACTTATTATATCTCTCCTTGTTTACTGGCTATTTCTCTACTGCCTATAAACATGCCTATGTCTCTTCCATCCTCAGAAAACTTTCACTTAATCCATACATCCCCCCTATCATCCTATTCCTCTTGTGAGTGTTGGAGATAAAATACACTGTCATGAACACCTCTCAGTCTGAAAGAAAGGAAGTGCAGATGTGGCAGATGTTGCTGCCCTGGTTACTCTGTCTCTATGGAACTAGCTCTCCCTTCTCTCTTTGTTCTTGAGAGCCCCTCAATTCTAGCGATGTTGTCCTAGGTGAAAACCTCTGCCCCATTGCTGTTGGGGGTGGTGGAGGAGGGAAGAAATTTAAATCACAGGGAACTTTATGACCAGCCAGTTGGTTGTTAGTTCTTCATAACTTTAATGCTATCCAAAAGTGGACTTGGCTGCCTCCACAGGGCAGAGGTAGTAAGTTCCCACCGGGAAAAGATAGGTGCTTTTCAGTTGTGTTGTTCAGGGAATTTGAGGGAATTCTACTGTATTTAGGGTATGGTTGGTCCCATTGCAACTGAAATTTTGTGGCATATTTCTGAGTTGCTTAAGGCAGATGGAGGTTAAGTGATTTCCTAAGTCACAAAGATAGCATCAAAGGTGAATCTGACCCCAGATTGAGCCTAACACTCTATTCAATGGACTGCTCAGCTTTTATTAGTACTCTCATGCATCTGTGATTTTGTGATTTGACTTTTGCCTCAGAGATGCTATTTGGTGACCCATTCATTTCTGCCTGGTCAGGGGGGATTGTATTTTTCATCATTGTTAGTGATAGTGATTGGACCTCTACTAATAAAAGTTCTAACCTTTTCTGCAACTTCTTTAGCCTTATAGTTGACTGAGGCATTGAGAGATTAAATGATGTAACAAGGTAACTAGGGTCACACAACCAGTATGTGTCAGAGGTGGGACTTGAATTCAGGTCTTCTTGGGTCGATTCTTATTCACTGCTCCATACTACCTGTTATTATGAGTAACAATAAGTAAAAATTTGATTGCTTCATAAGGCTAAAGGATTAAAAGTGCTGCATTTCCCCTATGATCCCTCATTATGCATAGAAGACATGATGGATTAACACTTGCGTTTCAGAAATCTGTGTCCTGAGGTCTTTTCTCATTTAAGTTCTAATTCTGCAAGAGACAGCAAAAGTTAAATTTCCACAGAAACTATAGTTACTTAATGAAGTCATTGAAAATAAGTCAGATAATAAGGCCAGCAGACTGCAGGTGAACTCAACCAATTGGGAAACAAGACAGTGGTTTTCATAAAGTTTTTGATAAAGGAACCAAATCTACAGCTAGCTGGAACTGACCAAGAAAAATGACCTAGAATAACCTGAAGAAAGCTTTTCTTCATTGCTTTTGCTTAATGAACCTCATGCATATAATGCATAAAATTATCCCTCCATTTCCTGATCATGGGTCCTATGTTAAAGCATATTTGGGAGGGGGGGATCATACCAAGGGTGGTTACATAATGGGTATGTAAAGAAGATGGTGACCTAATGGAGACTACACCAATCCCTCTCCTGGTGCGAGGATCTGTCTTGAACTCAAATATAGCTTATCTCATTCTGTATTCAGTGCTCTTCCTTCCTAAGGATGAGGTTGAACCCACTTTTGACCAAAGGTGTTCAATTCATCCCAACTCTGCTGCAATACATTTTCCTTGATACCTTATTGGTGTCAAGCATGTCTCTAACAATTCTAACTGATGAAGGAACAGCTCAACAATCTGATTTCCTTTGCATAATGCTGTCTGACACAGTTGATGTGTTGTATCAAGTTTTGCTGAAAGGTTTTCCCCTTCTTTCTTTTTTGTCACATGGAATAGGTTGCTAAGTAGGGGAGGGATATAGTGTCCCAAAAATCTTGGTGCAATTTAAACTTTGATAGTAATTTTAAAGCTTTAATATCTTTAAGGGCGTTTTAAAATTACCATAATTATTAAATAAGCAATATTTTAAAGTTTTAACAGCTTAAATTGGTAATGTTTTACTGTTAAACTACTATTAAGTAATAATACTTTAAAACCACTTTTTACTTAAGTTTTAATAGCTCAAAACTATAAATATATAATATATATAAAAACATAAAACAGCCCCAAACTTTGGACACTTTGGACACCCCGTATTTGGAAATTATGGGAAAGTAAAAATAAAATGATCAATACTTTTAAAAAATTGATTTCTGAGGTCAAAGAAACCTCCGCGGTTTTTAAAGTGGATGAGCACCAATAGCCAGGGTCTGTACGAGTAGGGCACTGCTACCCTGTAAGTGACAAACTGCAAAGGGCCCACGTGAGCCCAGTGCACGTGCGCCCAGCCTCTGGCGAAGAGCGCATGCGCACAGAGAGCCGCGGGGAGAGAAGCGCGGCGTCGAGGCGTGAGTCGCGCTTCTGTGACGCAATTTCCTCGCGTCGGAGGAAAAAAGGAAAGCAAAGGCGGAGGAGGAAGGAGGAGGAGGAGGGAAGGTGTCTTTGCTCCTCTGCGGATTCCCCTGGGGAGCAGCCTTCCCACACCCCTCCTCCGCCATGGCCTCAGAGGGGAAGAGGGAGCCCGATAAAGAGGTAAGGGTGGAAGAGAGGGCATTTGGCTGCCCGTTAGCCCCGGGAGACCGGACCTCCCGAGAGAGCTGACGCTCCGCAGGTTTGGGTCCCAACGTTCTGCCTGTCCGGCCCCGCCGGGGCTGCCTGCCGGGAAGGAGGAAGCGGACTGCGCCCCCCTGCTGCGACCCTCGCCCGCACGGCTTCTCGAGTCTGGCCCCCTGGGGTGCGGGGCCGACGCTAGACTCTCTCCTGCCCCACGGCGGGGTGTTTGTGTTGTCCCCGGCCTATCCCCTGGGCCTAGAGGTACTCCTTGGCTCCTACGCTTATTTATGTTTATTCTCCATTCAAACAAAAACTTTGAAGTAACCGTGGCCCTAAGTCTGCTAAGGGCGTGCTGCTGCCGCCACCAGCCCTTTAACAGTCTTATATTTTTGACTGACGAAAACCTAAATCGGTGACGCATCTGAATGCATCCCTGTGTCATCCTAATGGCTGTATTCTAAGACAGGGATGATATAGTAAATGTCAGTGAGTCAACCAAAACATCGGACGACTTTCCCATTAATCGTAGCGGAAGGAATAGTAATTGCTGTGCCCTGCCTGGCACTAAGTTCAGATGTGTAGAACTGTGTTACCTGGCCAGATCATTTAACCTTTCAGTGCCCTGACCAACTCTAATCCAGAGCAGAAATTTCAGGGTAGGTGACAACCTACAGTGGGTAGATGGAGTTTGCTCGTTAAGGGGAAATGAAACCAGACGTTTCCTAAGAATGAATTAAATTCTAGAAGCATTGGGAGCCTCAAAGAGAAAAAAATCATTAATTTAGAAAAATTCCCTATAGTTTTCTTTTTTAAGCCTTTAAAAATGTGCTTGAGATGAACTCTAACCACTAGATGGAGCTCTGGATTTTGTGTTTTGTTTGTGTGGTTTTTTTGTGGGGGAAAGGGGGAAGTAGCTTAACTAAAAGATGAGTAAATTGATTAAAATATTTTCCCTGTAATGATATTTATAAAAGTCAGCAACAACCGTTGTAGAAAAACTCTTGAAACAAGGAAATAAACAATCCTAGAAGTTGTACTGTTTATGGAATTGCATAGGATATTATCGTGCTAGAATAGGAATATCAGATACGTCCCTATTTAAGGGAAAAATGGTAATATAGTGTTCTCACAAAGCATGTCACATATTCAGCAGATATTGTGATCATTTATTAAAGGACATTAACAGATCATTAAGCAGAAAGTTAATATTTTGCTTTATTTTCAACATTTTGTGATAAATTTTTACATGTGTTTGAGTGCATTTTTATTAATGTCACGTGTACTTTTAACTTTCAGAGTGAACGATCATTCCTTCTTAGTCATTCTTTACAACCAAAAATGAGAGATGAATATATCTTTTCCTAGATTTGAAAATGAAATATAGAGAAAGTCCTGGCTGCCCAAGTCATAGCAGATTGAAAACCAGTCTTTTAAGTTGCATTTCCCTGATTCCTTCTTCTCTCACTTTATTGAATCACAATGAAAATGTTAACTTTGTTCCCATGAACTCTTAACTGATACTAATATTTCAAAGTTACACTTAAAAAGTACAGGGGGAGGGAAACTTTGGTCAGTAGTGTGTTTTAATTGTTTCAAAAATATGAGAAACCTCTTCTTTAGCAACGCAGTGAGCATCAATGGTACCTTTGTGGTGTTTGATCTCTTTGAGGGGTTTTTTGTATGTGTGTTTTTTTCAGTTGATTTCAGAATGCATGTAGCCAAAACCCCCTTTTTTTCCTCAGGGCGGCATCAAGTTATCAGCAGATGTCAAACCGTTTGTCCCAAAATATGCTGTGCTTAATGTGGCATGGTCAGAATCCTCAGACGCATGTGTCTTCCCTAACTTCGCAACTACATGCTATCCATTTGTTCAGGAACTACCTGTGACTGAGTATGTATCTTTCTAAATGTCATGCCTTATAGAGGGAATTTTATATCTTGACATCTATTAAGCTTCCAAATTTGCTACCAATAACTTAGTGATAGGCTTTGTGTGAGGGTAGATTGAAACAGATCTGGGATGTATTACAATATTGTGACGTTATGTGTGGTGTGACATTACGGTGTTATACACTGAAGACTAAGGCTTCAGCTGTGTATTTTGTTTCAGTGGAACAGTGAGCTGTGATTTTAGTTACAGTGGAGAAGAGAAGGAAGGCAAGCAGAAGAGATCCTTGAGATTAGGTTGCAGAATAACTCAATTCTGCATAGTCTTTAAAAGTGATCATACATAATGGAGAGATCTAATGTTTCATGAGATGTTGAAGAACCTCAGAGTATTCTCATGATTCATTTTCGCATCTGGTTGCTGAGTAGTTTTTACTTAGCACTTCACCAAAATTTAGTTGTATGAGAATTTAATGCTATCCCCTTGGGTTTCATTAGTGAAGGAGATGTTCTATTTTAGTTTTAATTCAGTGGGTATTGGTTTTAGATGTCCTTCTGGTCTTTATCCCTCCTCCCCCTTTACCTTGTTGAGAATTTTCTTTTATCTTACAGATAGGTATCAGAAGTATCATAAAAATATCTTTTTTCACTTAAATTTCCTCATCTTTCCAATGGATTGATAAACTAAGACTCAGTAAGGTTGAAAAGTGTATCCTAAGGTTATACATCTAGTTTTTGCCAGCGCTGAAATGTGTGTTGCCAATTAAACAACCACATGATTTTGGGCAAGTTAATTAGCCTCTTAGACTTTTGATTTTCTTCTAAGAGAATAAGGTTAATGAACTCCCAAGATTTGGAGATTTTCATCAGTACAGTAATCCCTAGTTTAGAAAGAGTATTTTATTCTTGAAGATCAAAATGCATTGGAAATAATGTTCTTATTTTGCTGAATAGAATGGCCCACAAAAGCCTATAATATAACTAATGTAGTTGTAATGTTAATGTAATTGTAAAACTAATGTAATACCAGTTAAATAGTAGGAATTTTTTTCTGCCGTGAGAGTTGGGGGGCAGGGGTAGGTATAATTTTTCTGGGAGCCCCTGCAGAGAACTCTTTCTGAGTCAAGTGGAGGCAGTAGTGAGTTTTTTTGTTGGGGATTACCAGCGGTTGTGAGAAGAAACTTAGAAAATTTTTGCATGCAAAATAATGCAATGCAAAATAATACATATTTTGATTTTAAAATATTTTGTTGTTTATAGTTACACAAATTTAGAATGAATAGAAAAGAAGCTACAGTCCTTTAAAACTCCTTTTTAAAAACTTATAAGATAGGCTTATACAATGTTAATCACCCAGATTGACTGTCTGTGGCACTTAAATTCAATAAAATAATTGCCAACTTCTCTCTTAATGCTAGATTTATAAGGTTATTTGCTGGGTCAGTTTTAATATATGACTCATTCATGTTCATTGATTGCCCATCATTTTCCTTCTATTCTCTTCACTCTGATCATGGTTACAGTGGAAAGGGCAAAGTTTTTTATCTAAAAATAACAGATTTTTCAAAATTTTTATCTTGTTCTAAATTTTCCTTTCATTAAGATATTCAAATATGTCCTTGTGGTAAAGAGGTGTTTCTTAAGCCTTGAAAACAATGCTAGTGGTTCACATGCTCTGACTGGTTCTACCAAACTGAAGTCAGTGAGTACAGGCCTGCATTCTAAGACCAGCCTAGCTAAGTTTGGAGAGGTTTGTTACTAGGTTGGCTATAGGATGGGGAATTTTCCAGCCACAGCATTTCTTGAAAAAGATCTCTGAGCTTGCAAAGGGATTGTGATCCATGCCAGTGAAGTAAATACCAACACCCAACAAAATTAGTTTTAAAGTACTAATATCAGAACTTTGTATTTGAAGATTTGAAATAATAGGATAAAAGTTACTAAATTTAATAATGGAATAATATTAAAAGCTGTGTGTTTGCCAAATTACCTTTAAAGAAATTGAAATCATTTCTGTTTGTGCATTTATTAATGTGATGTCATCTCATGGCGGGTTTGGTGTAGGATTGGTCTCAGTTTAAGTTCATGTGGGGACTAGTCTATGTTATATATAGAAGTCTGAGGCAGTGTGTATTGAGGTTCCCATCTGAGCCATCGTGGAGAAGGGAAACATCTATTTAAAAAAAGCACAACATTCAGCAGAGCATCTAAATCTGAGAAATCAAATGGATGAATCCATAGGTAGGCCACGGTGAACTTGAGCACTATTTTCTCCTTGTTCACTTTACCTTTTATTAGTTCAAGGTCCCTCTCTTCCTCTTCCACTCTTCCTCTCCTCCCCTTTCAAATTAACTAAAAAAAGAAAGGTTTTTAGAAAGACAACATTAACCACCAAAAAGGAACATAGACTGAAAACACTAAATTAAAGAGTTAGACAGGAACCTTACCTCTTCCTTTTCTTCCACTTCCTACTCCATTTGAGGACAAAGGGGAACAAACAACAGTGTTTTGAAGAATGCCTCATTGCAGTCAACTGTGTCATCGATGAGTTGAGTGCAACATCAGCCACTGCGTGGGAATACGAGATGATCGTTATCTTTGAGATTCACTTAACAGCATGTAACCCGTTGCGTCTGCAATGAAACCATTTTCTGTGGGCCAGGGCATGGAAATAACCACCTTACGTAGAACTGGATTTTGAAAATAGTATTTATTAAAATGGGATTCTACTTATATTTTGAATATACATCAATAACATCATTAAAAATATACTATAAATAATTTTCATCTTCCAGGCCATGGCTTTGTTGATCTAGTCACAGAACCTCAGAACTGAGAAGTCAGGTATCTTGGAGGTCATTTTTGCTTGAACAGGAAGTCTGCATTTCTGAAAATTAGTCATTCATTTTTTGCTTGAAGACTTCCAGTGATGGGAAACCTATCTCCCACCTTGAGAAAGTTCTAATTGATGTGAAGTTTTTGCTTGTGTTAAACCTAGATGCTCTATGTGGCCAAATAAGACAATTTAATCTCTCTTCCATATAACAGCTTTTCAAATACTTTGATATATTTGTCTTAACAAAGATCTTCTTGCCTTCTGGAACTCATCCTGTGGGTTAACTGGCTATCCCAGCTTTGTGTCATTTTTGAATTTAATCAGTATAGTTTAAGTCTTCATCTAAGTCATTGTTAAAAATTCTGAACAAGGGGCCAAGAAACATATTCCTGGGGCATTCTAAGTTGATACCAGCATATTAATGACCACTTTTGAATCTAATTATTTGGACAGTTCCAAGCTATAATATCTAGGCCACATTTCTTCCCATACTGTCCACAAGAATAGCATGTGGAACTTCGTCAGAATATAGCGTTCTCCCTGAAAATATCTCCCTTCCTTTAGTAAGTCTGTTCATAGAGGGAATTATGTTGGTTTTGAATGATCTGTTCTTAAATCATTGACTTACTGTAATTACCACTTCCTTTTCTCTATACTTATAAACCTTAAAATTGTCTTCTCCGTCTTTCATGTGTAGCATTTCAAGTTTTTTTTTCTCTTTGCATCCATCTTTTTTTTTATCTTCATCTTTTTACTTGATCTATTCCTGGCTCTAGAGCATCAACACTTGATTGATTGATTGATTGATTGATTTTCAAGCTTGAGTACAATGTATAATTTATATAAGCACAAATCCAGGACTTAGTAGGAGAATGATTTCCACTTTAGAATTGTTGAGGTTAGGATTGCAGCGGAACTATTAATCATTTTAGAGTATGGACTTTGATTTTGAGAAATATATTTGAGATTTTAAGTAATTTGGAAGGATGAGCTTTGATAGGGAAAGAGAAGAGTTAAGAACAGAACCTTAGGGAATATATTGAGGGGTCAAGAAGTGGGGGCTTTCACAACAAAATTTTCATAGTTTGGTGTTGGGAAGGATTGGGGTTTGAAGAAATTGGGAGTGGAAATTAGATTGTCAGGAAGGCAGTGGATGTAGGAAAATGGGAATAGCTTAGTTAAATGACAAATTTTTGAAAGTTGTGAAAAAGCAGAAACTAAGTAGTACCTAGAGGAAAAGGAGGTGTGTGTATATTATTGAACTTTTTATTCCTTTCAAAATCTGTTGTGTGTTTGAATGGATGGAATCTAATGGATAGTTGGAGTTTTTTAATTTTAGAGAAGAGATTTCACTTCCTCTAAGACTGGAAAGATAGAGCTAGAATGCAAATTAGAGATCTGATTCCCTCATTTTAAGGAATTGAAGCTCAAAGAGAAGTGACTCATCCAAAGTTGCACAGATAAATAAATG
Organism: Potorous gilbertii; assembly: GCA_028658325.1. NCBI lineage: Eukaryota > Metazoa > Chordata > Mammalia > Diprotodontia > Potoroidae > Potorous > Potorous gilbertii. Next base: position 99,823,727 of record CM053772.1, on the reverse strand, counting down.
TTAAGAGTCTAAAGTGCATAGGTCTGACAGGTCAGTGTCCTTTCCACTATATGGTTGTGACTAAAATTCTTTTTGTTCTTTTGTCCTTTTCTCATATATTCAGCTTTTTCGCATCTTAACTTTTTTTTAAACTTGATAATGTCTACCAAAACTAAACCAGGACATAATGAAGATGGAAGAGTTCGGTAAAGGAATGCCTGTGATGCATTCCTTTTCTCCTAAACAAACAGCACTTCTTTTTGATTCATGTGTTGAGTTCATGTTGAAACTCTTAGTAGGTTATCAATTTGGGTAGGGAAGAGGATTAATTGCAAAAGAAGTTTACCTTACCCTTAAGGAGTGTTTTCAAGTATGTTAAGTAGTGTTTTAAAAGACCTCAAATAAGCATGTCACATTATATATGATTAAGTGCCAAAATGAATGATTTAGACTCTAAGTAGTGTTTGTTAATTCATTCATTTTAGGAAGACTCAGTAACAGCTCTCTTCTTTGTCCATCTCTTGCAAATTGTTTACAGTTTCCAGCCATGTATTTATAATAGTATTGTCAAACTACCAAAAAATGATTTATAGAACTTTTGAACTTTATTATGGAATTTTTACTTGGGTTTCTAATAAATTCCTGGCTAATGATAATATTATTTTATTGATTTGTTTTCAGAAATCCTCTGCTATGGTTAACTCATAGTGAATTTGTTTTTTAGTACCTGTCTATATGATTGTCACTTACTATAAAGAAAAGTTATAATCTTGGCATCTAAATGATGTGGTTTACTCACCTGCTTGCAAGATTTAGTTTGCTTGTTCATTCTGCTGTAACTTTTGACTCATTTTGGTCAAATTTGCTCTGTTACAAAAAGGTAGGTATTGATATATAAATTGAAAGTGTAATTTAGTCCATCGTCTTGAGACAAAATGGCATCCAGGGAAAATTTTCAGTGACTTTTCTAATACTAGCTCTTGGTGAAGAATCTGTAAGATACTGTCATGTGTGTAGAGCACATACTGGGTGAGGGTTAGTCAACCATTTTAAAACAAATGGTTAGTGTTGACTTGTACGAAGTGCTAGTGTTCCTTTTTGGCAACAGTAGCCCTATTACATGCTGCTTGCTTGTTTCTGTACACATTACAGTCTGTAGTTCACAAACCATATGTATAGTACAATATAGAGTTGGAGCAAGAGAGGGTTACGTGAAGGAGTGGATAATTTAGGGGAGCCCTCAACTCTCGTATTTACTGTTAAAAAAGAAAACTCAGGAGAATCATAGAGCTGGGATATTTTGGGGAGCCCTTCGTGGATACTTGTTACTGTTCTTGCACTTTAGATTTTCCCCTCTTTTCTTGGTAGCAGTGATGGGCTCCAAGGTTTCTCCCATACTGAAAATGACATACCTGGACATTTTCCTGGCTAAAGCAGAATTGATTATAGCAAAATCTTGTTTTGAGACAACTATGATTCTGATAAAATTATATAATAATGATGATCATGTACTAATATAGTCTTTTAGAAATATTCAATATTAGTGGTGTTTTTTATTTCATAATTTATTAGAATCTATGAAATAGTTGCATTATTTGTTAAGGTTCCTTGCTCCTCTGAAAAATTATTCCAAGAACAGATCTATCATTTAAAAGCATATAATGTCTAAAGAGAATTATGAGTTAAGTAATTTTTTTTGGTAAGTTCATTTGAAAGAAAAACATTTCCTTCATAGGAAAATGTTACATATATGGAATTGACTAAATTTATACAGTATACAGGAAGAAAAGATTCTTTACAAAATAAGAAATACTAAAATGTTGATGAAGCAGTTAATCATGTTGACTAGGACTACTTCACTGTTGGAATTTAAAATTTTCTAGAGATTTCAGAAATCTAGAACTCTTAAATAAAAAGATCATAATTTTTTCCTGTTTATTAAGTAATCATCTCTGCTTGCTTTATCATGTAAAATCTTCGATTAAAGTATACAATTTTTATTTAGACAGAAAGCATACACCGAAGATGTCTCTATTGGATCTTCTTCACCTTTCTCACCTCAGTGTGCATCTCCTGAAATCGCTGTTGATCACCAGTGCACCTCTTCTCATTCATCTGTGTCTTCACCAAGTATTTGTTCAGTACCTGGCTCACAGTATGATTATAACCAACCTAAATGTTATAGTAATGTGCGAATAGTTAAATCCAGAAATGAACAAATTTGTTCTCTCCCACAAGAAATTAAAAGCCTGTTTAAGGTTAGTAGAGGCTGTATTTTTATTATGTTTTTTAGTTTGTAATTATTAGTATTTATAAATAATTATCTGGTAAGTACTACTTATAACACATGCATTGTTTAGCCCCTTTTTTGAGTATTTTAAATTGGGCATTAGGTTAATCTTTAATTTTCTTAAAAACAATTTATTGTGATCTTTTAAAATGACTTTTCTTGATAGTCTATAGTTTTAAATATGTTTATAGAAACATTTTTCTGATTTCATGTCACGTTATTCTTTCCTACAGAAAAGAACTACATGTGATGAGCAAAAATTAAACAATAAAGGGACTGAAAGAAATTCGTCATCTGATATAAAACCAACTAAAGGCTTCCATCAGATTTCTACCCACACTGAAAGTGGTTCAAAATCAGGTAAAAGTAATTGCTTTGGGACCACCAATATTAAGCCAAAATACAAGTACCAGAATAACAAATAACAAAGAATAACAGACCTAGACTAATGGCCCTGGCTCCTTGAAGGTGTGTGAAGTTTGGTAATTCTTTTCAGTTGAGCAATTTCATTTTTCTTTCCTTTCCTGATCTCATTTCCCATTACAGGTTTTATACTGGAGTGAAATGACAGAACTTACTGTTTGTCGTATTAGTAAGTAATATGATGAAGCATTCTTGGTCATCCTAGCAATTTCTGATGGAAAAATTGTTGCTGTAACTGTTTTCATGACTAATTTGACTGGTGTAGAGCACTCTGGACTGAACTGCATTGCAAATTTGGCCATAGGACCAAAGTATCACATTTCCTAATTTTCCAGCTAGAACTTTTGAAAGTATGGCAAAGAATGTAGGTACCAGTGATTGAAAGTAATGTTTTAGTTGCTTTTATTTGAATTCTCAAGTCTATTAGAAACTAGATGGTTTTAGGAATATACATATGCTTATAGACTAGCATTTTGTCTGACTTTTGATTTCATCCAAATAGGAAGTTTCTGGGGAAGAATTTCTTTGCCATAAATCAAATCTGCATTTTTTTCTTTCACCTTATTGTCTTAGAGAATTGCCTGCTGCACTGAGAGTGACTTGTCTGCAATCATATGATCCTTGTGTGGCTAAGGGGAGATTTAAATCAAAGTCTGCCTGACTCAGGAACCAGGCCTTCTTCATTCCCCAACCCCTTTGCCTTTCAATAAACTTTACCTCCTGTTCGGTGTGAAATATATTCTAGAATCTCCTATGTGAAAAGTAAAGATTTCATAAAGAACCTTATTCCACACACAATATTTTTTAAATCATTAAGCTTTTTATTTACCTGGCACATAGTAGATACTTAATAAATACTTGTTCCCTTCCCCCTACAATACTTAAATATAAAATTTATAAAATGAAAGACATATCATTAAGGTATTAGATGTTTTTCAGAACATAGTCAAATTAGTTAGAACATCCATTCCTTTTCAACTAACAGTTTTATTCTTAATGTGGTTTTTGAAAAAGAAATACTTGCATATCATGAATCAGCCTCTGCTTTGTTTATTTCTTTGGGTTTGATAATCCTAATTCAAAGAGTTAAGTTGTGAATGAAATTAAAAGTCTTGTGAGCATAGTAAAGAAGGGATATTTTTCTCTAGTTAAAAAAAAAATGGAACTTGATTGGTAGGGAATTAATTTGGGTTTTCTGGCTATTATGGAGATTGGTGTCACTCTGTTAAAGCTGATTTTTCTAGCTCACTAAGAAGATTTAATCATTTAATTTCAATCAGTGAGAATTATTCCTCCAAATTTCAGTTTTTTCAGATGCCTCAAAACCTCCCTTTCCCACTATACCCTTGTGTCATCACTATTCTGTGAAGAGATAATGAGTTCACTTTTGAGTGTTGAGTTTAATTTGATAAACATTCCATCTCTGCCTTTAGAAATAGCAATCATAGGAGAGGCAGAGCCAAGGTAACAAAAGCAGGAACTCATTTTAGCTCTTCCAAATTCCCTTCAAATAACTCTATAGTAACACTTCAAAACAAATTCTGGAACAGCAGAACTTAAAAAAAACTTGAGGTAAAACAATTTTCCAGCCCAAGACAACTTAGGTCAGCAGGAAAGATCTGTCTTACCTAGGTGACAGTAGAGTGCAGCATAGTACAGTGCAGGATGTGTCCCCAAAAGCCAGCAGCAGGTCTGAGAGGTGGTGACTGCATCAAGAGCAGTTCCTTCTGGAACTCTCAGCCCTTAGATGGTAAGGGGGTGGAGTGGAACAGCTGGTTGGTTGGGAGATTAGGTAGGACTCTTTGTTGGCCCCGGATGCAGGACTCTGCTGCAGTGCTCATACACAGTTCTGGGGGAGTGGGGACCTGGTCATAGTTGCAGGGTGGAAAAGAGTGATTATGGGCACTCGCAGACCTGTGTACAGGCCAAGGAAGCAGTGACCACACCTCATTACATCATGCTATCTTGGAAGAACCAAAAATTTGTCAACCCCCAGAACTAACTCTGAAAACAGCAGCATGAAAAAACTGGAACTTGTGATAGTGCCCTCTCTACCCCAAGAGCAGAGTCGAACTTTAACATAAGGTTAAAAATCAGGAAATAGGCTGAGAAAGTGAAAGCAAACAACACAAAGGAACTTGGCCATAGAGGGTTACTACGATGACAGGAAAGATCTAGACACAAACTCAGAAGAAGACAAGTCAAAACAGCTGCATGCAAAGCCCTAAAGGAAAAATGTGAATTTGTTATAGACCCAAAAAGAATTTCTAGAAGAGCTCAAAAAAGAATTTTCAGAATAAGAGAAGCAGTGAAAAAATTGGGAGGAAGAATGAGAAAGGTATGAGAAAATTATTACAAGGGAATCAACAGCTTAGTAAAGGAAGCGCAAAAAAAAAATACTGAAGAAAACAACACTGTAAAAAATAGAATTGATCAAATGGTAAAAGAAGCACAAAAAAAAATCTCCTGAAGAGAAGATCCCCTTTATTAAAAAGTAGAATTAGCCAAATGGAAAAAGAGACAAAAGCTCATTCCGGATTGATTCACCAGGATATACAAAGTTTTGAAGGCACTAAATGTTTCATTAAGGATAGTTACTTATGAGGCCTAGTCATGATGGGAATAGTGTGAGGGGAACAAAGAGAGAGAAAGACCGACACATTGACAGAGACCTTTGGGTTTGTTCCCTTAAGCGAGCAAGCCTTACAGAGAAAACAGCACATGGGAAATGAGAGAGAAAGGTGAACACCCAGTCTCTTTCTTAATAACCCATTCCCAATATCTGTATTACCTGCACATCATGTCTTAGGGCTAAGATGTCTCATGCAGTTGTCTGGTTTCTCAAATCATCTTTTAATGCAGTCATCTAGTTTCTGAAACCTTCTCCTCTTGGGCATTCTGAAAATGGCCTTTTCTTTTTTTCAAAGTAGCTTCTCCTAGCAGAGTTACGACTTTGGTTCATGTTACTTACAGAGATTCTTGGATGTTTCCCTTAAAATCTTTTGCAAAACAGATCTCAGTGCAATTCAGTGCAGCCACTTAAATTTTGCGTTGCCATTAACTAGATCATGTATTGAAAATGAGCTCAAACCTTATGGTTCTAATTCTGTTAACCCATAGGTAACTAGAAACTTTGGAGAATTTAAGTTTTTAAGTCCCCCTTTTTTATCTAATTTTATCTATGCTTTATCTAAATCCTCTCATGGGCTGAAGGAAGAATCTAAAAAAAAAAAAATAATCTCTGAGGATCTGACTTGCAAAAGAGCCCTTCTGGTTAAAGAGTTTAATGTTTGTTTACCTAAGTAAAGATGGAGGAAGAAAGGTAGCCTAACTGTACCAGATCTCAAATTGTATTACAAAGTGGTCATCATCAAAACAGTTTGGTACCGGCTAAGAAATAAAATGTCTGATTAGTGGAATAGATTAGGTATACAATGCACAGTAGCATATATGGTGATTGTGACCTCGTGTGTGATAAATGCAAAAATTCAGATTTCTGGTACTATTACTCACTATTTGACAAAAAAAAAAGTTGCTGGGCACTCTGGAAAGCGGTTTGGCAGAAACCATATATAGCCCAACAACTCACACCATATACTGAGAGAAAGTCAAATTGGTGTGTGATTTAGCCATGAAGGGTGATAGCTCAATAGGTCTACTTAAGTTATTTTTTGCTTCTCCTTCCAATTTCTTTTTATTAGTCTGGTCTATTAGATTAGATTTGTAAGACTACTATCAACTATTTTTGCCAGTTTTCATTATGTGTACTCATTTCTTGGCCAAAATCCCATCACTTCATGGAGCCATGGTCCAGAAATCCAAAACCCATTCTCACAATAATTAGTACTGCCAGACATTTAAGGAGTGTAACTTCAGTATAAGGAGAAATAATCAGAATTGTTTGAAGAAGCTGTAGTTTTCAAATCTTTGCTACTTTAGTATTGAATTTTGACTGAACATAGTTAAATCTTTTTTGAACCAATTTTAGACTTACTTTTAGTCCTATAATTACAGAAGTTTATCATAAACGTGCAGAAAGGAAACCTAAAACCAGCCGGAAAAATGTGTCTTCTTCTATACCTGAATTTGAACTTAAGATGTTGGATTTTCCTAAACTGCAAGGCTCTGAGAACAGTGATATGCCGGAAATACAAAAGCAAACCAAGTGGGGACCTTTGAGCTCCTCTGCTAGTGATATATCCCTCATAAGAGAAGTGGTGAAACCTACATTATCAAAGGTTAGTTAAGGTTTTGTTGTTCATGCTTTTAAGTTTATTGTCAAAATATCTTATATCATTGATATGAACATAAACCTTTTTCAAATTAATCATCTCCTAAAAGTTATTACTGCAACTTTAAGACACTGAAAAAATAGAAAATTCAAATTGTTCCCCTCATTTTTAGCCTCTGAATTATTTTAGGATTCCAAACCCCTTCCCCCCCATTATTGTTGTTTAAAATATAAAAATTCAGAGATACTGTTTATAGGCTTATTTATGGCATTGAAAATTTTTTTTTTGTTTAAGAATGTTCATACTGACAAAGGTTGGGAACTACTGTTTTAGAATGTACCTGCTGTAATCTTAGTTGAGATAATAAATTATTTCGGTGTTTAAGTTTTGTGACAGTAAAAAGTTAATTATACTTACTTGTTCAGCATTTGCAATCCAGAGGTAAAGTTGATCCTTAAAATGAATGCTAGTAATAAGGTTGACCCCTTTACATTACAGAAACTGTAAATATTCAAGCTTAGTCATTGTAAATTTCAAAGCACTCAGTTTCTTTTTTTGTTATTTGTGTTTGAATCCTTGTAGCTATGTGTACTGTTTGTGTCATTATAGTTATGTATACTGCTAGCTTCACACAGCAGGGTCCCAACCCAGGAGTGTGATTTAATTGATTTTCTGTCTCTCATACTAAGAAAAATACCCTTGTTTGCTTTTTAGGAAGAATTAATTGGGAAAGATGAAGCAGGTGTATCTGAGCCTGAGAATGACACCAATTCCCCTTCTTCTACAAGAGGTAAGAGCGCCTATAGAGTATTTTAAAAGATTTGAGTGATTTATATAAAGTCCAGATTTAAGTTGTTAATCAGCTAACTTTGATTATTTTCCAGAGCACTTAAAGGGTACTGAGGAATTTTTGAACAGTTGTTAAGAGTGTAATTAAAAAATGATAAAGCACGAAAATGATTTCCTGGGCTTAAGTGAGCAAAGGAAATGTTGCAAACATCGGGTTTTGTAGCAGAAGAGAAGGAAAGAGTGAAACTTGAAAAATGAAATATTTTGGAATTATGTGTGAGATTGAATAAAATGCTGTTTTATTAATCCTGAGACTAGATTGTTATGTAGGAATAAAACATTCTGAGAGGAGTTTAATGTAATTATTTTCTGTATGTAGAATGAGAATAAAATTTAATATTTCTTAAAAGAACAAAAACAAAAGTATTCTAAATATGTTTCATTTTCAAATTAGTCTTTTTATAATGGAACATTAAAATTATCCTTATTTTAGATTTGTTAGGCTTTTAAAAAAAAATTATTCACTGAAATGATAATTTAAGGTGAAAAGTACAAGAATACTGCCAGTGTACTTTTAAATAATGTAGAACAATCTGTCTTTTCCCTTGTGGGGTAGCCACAAGCATCTGACAGAGGTTGGCTTGTAATTCACCTGCTGATATTTTGATGGATGTCCTTTTGTTTTGTCTGTATATAGAGTTTCACAGGTACCTAAGAAGTAGTGTTGCTGTATTTATACCTGTGTTCTAAAAAGAGATAAATTACCAGTTATTGTGATAGTTGAAGTTGAGTGATCTTTGGCTTCTAGTGTTCAAGGTACACATCAAGATTAGTAGGGACCCAATTTGATCTTTAGCTTTTCAATTTTGTGTGTTTCCTATGTGGATTTATGGGCTATTATTTTTTAATTGAATCCATTGTTTGTCCTTTTTTCCTGAAGAGAAAAGCCTTGTACCACTGGTAAGTTTGATATGCATGCAATAAGGAGGAAAAAAGTGTAGTGAAGGCTTAGTTTCCAAGGACAGATTTTGAATAGCAGCCTAAATTTGATTATGTTTTGAGGAATTATTTCATGTATTGCATGTTGAACAAACAACTAGAAGTTTCTTTTATTTAGGATTTTATTTTTCCCCAATTACATGTTAAAACCATTTTTAATATTCATTTTTAAAACTTTGAGTTCCAAATTCCCTCCCTTCTTCCCTTTCCACCCCCATTATTGAGAAGGCAAGCAACTTGATGTAGATTATACATGTGTTGTCACGCAAAACATATTTCCATATTAGTCATGTAGTGAAAGAAAATGTAAGCCAAAAAACCCTCAAGAAAAATAAAGTAAAAAATATGCTTCTCTCTATATTCAGACACCATCAGTTCTGTCTCTGGGGACAGATGGCATTTTTCACTATATGTCCTCTAGACTTGTCTTAGATCATTGTATTGCTGAGAATAGCTAATAACTAAAGGGTGCGTGTGCGTGGTTTTATAGCCCTTTGGGCATAGCTTCAAATTGCTCCTCAGATTGGTTGAATCCATTCACAACTCCACCAACAGTGCGTTAATGACCTGTTTTTCACATATCCCCTCCCCCATTTGTAATTTTCCTTTTCTGTCCTGTTAGCCAACCTAATAGGTATGAGGTAGTATCCCAGAATTGTTTTTAAGTTGCATTTCTTCAATCAGTAGTGGGGAGTTGGATCACTTTTTTACATGGCTATAGATAGTTTTGATTACTTCATCTGAAAACTTCATACCTTTTGATCATTTATCAATTGGGGAATGACTTATTTTTATAAATTTGACTCATTTCTCTGTATCTTTGAGAAATGAGAGCTTTATTAGGTAAACTTCAGAATTTTTTTCACAGTTATCATTGCTAACTGTATTTCCCTCCATCCTATTCCCCTCCTTGCCAACCCCTATTTATTCTGTTGTCTTTCTCCTTTCACCCTGGCCCTCCTCAAAACTGCTTTGCTTCTGACTGCTCCCTCCTGAACCTGCTCTCCCTTTTACCCTATATACACCAACCCTTTCTTTTTTCCCTTCCTCCCCTATTTTCCTGTGGGGTAAGAAATTGCTATACCCAATTGAATGTTTGTGTTATTCCCTCTTTGAGCCAATTCTGATGAGAGTAAGGTTCACTTAACTCCTTCCTCCCCACTTTCCCCCTTTCCATCTCTCCCCTCTCCCCCTCAGAACACTGTAAAAGTTTTTCTTGCCTCTTTTATGAGAGAAATTTTACCCCATTCTTCTCCCTTTCTACCAATATATTCCTCTTTCTCATCCTTTAATTTTATTTTTTTAGATACCATCCCTTTTCAACTTCCATCTGTGCCCTCTGTCTGTATATACTCCTAACTGCTCCAGTAATGAGAAAGTTTTTATGAATTACAAGTATCATCTTTGTATGTAGGAATATAAACTGTTTAACCTTATTAAGTCCCTTATGATTTCCCTTTTCTGTTTACCTTTTTATGTTTCTCTTAAGTCTTGTTTGTATCTGAATGTCAAAGTTCAGCTCTGGTCTTTTCATCACGAATGCTTCAAAGTCTTCTGTTTCATTGAATGTCCATTTTTCCCCCTGAAGGATTATATTCAGTTTTGCTGGATAGGTGATTCTTGGTTGTAATCCTAGCTCCTTTGCCCTCTGGAATGTAATATTCCAAGCCCTCTTGTCCTTCAGTGTAGAAGTGGCTAAATCTTGTTATCCTGACTGTGGCTCTGCCATACCTGAATTATTTCTTTCTGGCTGCTTGCAGTATTTTCTCCTTGACCTGGGAGCTCTGGAATTTGAATATAATATTCTTGGGAGTTTTTATTTTGGGATCTCTTTCAGAGGGTGATCAGTGGATTCTTTTAATTTTACCCTCTGATTCTAGAATATCAGAGCAGTTCTCCATGATAATTTCTTAAATGATGACGTCTAGGCTATTTTTTTGGTGTCATTTTTTTTCAAGTAGTCCAGTAATTTTTAAATTTTTCTCTCCTGGATCTATGTTTCGGGTCAGTTTTTCCAGTGAGATATTTCACATTGTCTGCTATTTTTTCATTCTTTTGGTTTTGTTTTATTGTTTCTTATTTTCTTATAAAGTCATTAGCTTTCATTTGTTCACTTCTGATTTTTAAAGCGTTATTTCCTTTGATGAGCTTCTGTACCTCCTTTTCCATCTGTCCAGTCCTACTTTTTAGGGAGTTTTTTCCTTCACTAAATGTTTATACCTCTTTTTCCAATTGGCAAATCAGTTAGAATGTTCAAACATTGTTTCAAATTTTTCAATAATTAAAATTATTTTTGAGCAGAGCTGTCTTGGACACCAATGGGTTATGTTGTTCGGTCAGCAACCACTGAAGCATCAGCCCTTAAAAATGTAACTTCATTGACAAACACAAAGAAAAGTGGTTCATCAGTAACCCCTCAGAAGGTTGCTGCATCATTATCATCACCTGAAGTTCTAACTACCAATGCTTACAACAAAGGAAAACAAATAGCTCGGAATCCTAAAAAGGTATGCAAAATATATTCCCATTCCCTCTTAGTTGATTCTGTCCATAAATATTCCCTAATGAATCCTTATTAAGATATTGCTTATATATTATATATTATTATATATTAACATTAATTAATATATAAATATATTATATATATTATTATATATTAAATGATGTTGCTTAACATGTAAATACTTTGGATCTGTATATAATCCATTAAGTAACTACTAACAGAGTGAGTTTTTTAAGGCATGTGTCTTAAACAGTACGTTATCAGGGAATTCCACAGTATTTTTGCTTTTAGTGTGGGAAAGGTTTGGTGTGTTGTACTTTGGAAAAATCTATAGAATTTTTGGAAAATCAATAAAATTTTATTTAGACATTATAGCTTTATGAAGTGGCAACTTTATGTGGGTGAGACTAATACCACCGATAGTAAAGAATAGTGATTCACCAGCACTTACGGAATCAAGGAAAAGCTATCAATTTGTCATTCTTTTCCACGCCTTGGCCCAGAGTCCTGTTGTGTCAGATTATTCCAGAGTCTCCACTCATGCTTGTGTTCTTCCATCAACTTCTTTAAGTTTCAGCTTTGCAACTATATTTTTTTCTGAACCCTAGAGGCTTTCTAATGGATCATGGAAATAACTGCTGAATTTCTAGTTGGAACTATAGTCCTGGGGACATCTTGTATTAGCTCTTCTCTCTAAAAAGGAAAAGTTATTCTCTATAACAAATAGATAAAGTCAAAGTGATGGGATCAATTTCTGCTGAGATTCCCCCTCCTACCACTGTGTAGATGAAGCTAGTTCTTTTCCTAAGAGACGAGGAAGCTGTCTCTAGGATTTGGTTGACCTAGGAGATGAAGGCTCAAGCAGAGCTACTGCTGATGGAAGTTCCTGGAGTCCTCAGGCTGTGTCCATGTGACGTCCATGTTAAGGTGCCTTCAGGCTTATGATTGTCCTAAGGCATCTTAATATACAGAAAAGTTCGTAATTTTTGTTGGTTTTACTTTACATCCTGCTTTTTTATGGAAGCTATTGTTTCAGTTAAGCCTTCAGTTGAATCACTACAGTTCTCTGAGTGAAATTTTCAAAAGACAGTAATTTGGGTTTTTTTTGCCTTTATGTATACCTTTAACTTGTTATTGTAGTTGTTTCTCATTTAATTGCCATAGCTAACATTTATATAGCTATATCAAATTATAGTGGTCCATTTTACCTATGATCTTATTGGAACGTTCACTAGCATTTCTCTTTTACATATAATGCCAACTGTGGGTTTTTACCACTTTTTGGAGAGGTCCATTTTTTATACTTCCTAATTTTTTTTTTTTGCATAGATAGGTATATATTATTGAAAGCTTTTTTTCTCTACCTCTTGATAAAAGCATATTTACATTTATAGTTTTACTAATATTAAACTAATAACTCTGCAGTATTGGTATAAATCCAACACAGTCATTATGTATAATCTTTTTAATATGTTTTTGTAACCTTTTTTTGCTAACATTTAATTATTTTCCATTGATAATTTATTAGAGATATTGGTGTATAATTTTCTTTCCCTGCTTTATTACTCCCTGACTTAGGTGTCAGAACCATATTTGTCTCATAAAAGGAATTTGGTAGAATTGCTTTTTTTCCTATGTTTACAAGCTGTTTATGTAATATTAGCATGAATCATTCTTTGAATATTTTATTTATCTGTAAATTCATCTGCTACTGGATTTTTCCTTTTTGGGAGTTCATTTACAGCTTGTTCAATTTCTTTATCACAAATCAAGTTATTTAAATTCCCTTAGTCTGTTAATGCGAATATTTTGTATTTTTGTTAATATTAGTGCATTTCATTTAAGTTACTAGTTTTGTTGGCATATGTAATATAAAACTCAATAAAAATAATTTTTAGTAATTTCTTTTACTTTCTCCATTTGTTGTGAATTTTTAATTTTTGATATTAATTTGGTTTTATTCTCTTTTAAATCAGATTAGCTGTGTTTTAGTCAGATTAGCTAAGGTTTATATTTTGTTAATATTATTAAGAAACTATTAGGGTTTTTTTTCTACTTTTTTATCTCTGGTTTACAGAATTTTTATTATTGTGTTTAATTTGAATTTTTTCTTTGTTGGTTTGTTTAGATGTAGATCAGGTTAGTCACTGTGTTCTTTCTCTCATTTGTCAGTAAAAGTGTTGAGATATAAACTTTCCCTTAAAGACTGCTTTGACTGAATCCCAAACGTTTTTTGTTGTCTTGTGATTTTATTTGATGAACTATTCTTTGTTTTATTTATTCTCTTATACATCAGTTCTTTAAGATTAAATTTAGACTTAATTTGTTATAATCCTTTCTTCAAATGAGATTTATTGTTTATAATTTTTATTGTATTGTGGTTAAAGATTTCTGCTTTATTCATTTTTTATGAGCTTTCTATGCCCTACCACATGGTCAGGTTTTATGAAGATCCTTGCACAGCTGTATATTTATTTCATTTCCAGAAATTATCCTCTACTCACTGTTTTCCCTCCCCCATATCCAAGCTATTACTAACATCTCTCGATGTTGCCTCTACAACATCTCTCATATATGCCCCCTTCTCCCTTCTGACTCTGCCCACCGCTCTAGCTAATTCAAGCCCTCATCACCTCCTACCCTGGACTATTGCAGTGACCTGCTGGTCAATCTACCTACTTCAAGTCTTTCCCCACTCCTTCATTTAGCCAACAAAGTGATTTTTGTAAAGCATACGTTTGACCATTGATTGGCTTCCTGGTGCCTCTAAGGTCAAATAAAAAATTCGTTCTAGCATTCATCGCCCCTTTACAACCCAGCCTCTTATTACCTTTCTAGTCTTTTTATATTTCTCTCCCTACCATGTACTTTTCAATCCAGTGACACTGGCTTCCTGGCTTTCACAAGAGATAGTGCATCTCTTGGCTCCTGACATTTTCTCATACTGTATCCACCATGCTCTTTCCTCCTCATTTCCCTGGCTTTCTCTAAGCCCCATCTAAAATTCCATCCTGTACAGGAGATCTTTCCCAATCCCTCTTAAATCCAGTGGCTTCCTTTCATTATTTTCTTTTTTAGCCTGTTTACAGTATGCTTTGCATATATTTGTTTGCATGTTTTCTGTCCTGGGAGATTGTGAGTTCCTCAGGGATTAGCTAGGGCTCTCTTTTGCTTCTATTTATATCCCTAGTGCTTAGCACAGTGCCTGGCACACACCAGGCATTTAATAATTGTTTGTTGATTGATCAAGTAATTAATTGCCATTGTTTTATTGTATTTGATTTTTCTAAGATTCTACTTGGATTCTTCTTTCTTATTTATCTTTTTGGTGGATTCCTCTTTCTGAAAGGGGTTCATTATGGTCTCCACCTCTAAAATGCTGTTTTGTCATTTAATTAACTTTTCCTTTAAATTAGGAGTTCTTCATCTTTTTTTAGTCACAGATTGCTTTGGCAGTCTGACTTGAGGTTTAGCAGTAGATCGTGGCTATTCACTCATGTACTCTTGAAGTGAGCAGGCTTTATTTGGTCTTGTACTCTCTGTAGAATGGATACCACTGGTATTGAAGTTCTGGAGGATGTGACTGGGTCTAAGCCTTAGAGTCTCTGATATAAGCTTCCTCTCCTGGTGGCCTTGTATGTTGGCTCAGCAGTTTCTTTATTTGGAGTGTAGGGAGAGGCATTTGGGTTCAAGTGACTTGACCAGGGTTACAGAGCTAGTACTTATTTGAGATCAGATTTGAACTCAGGTCCTTCTGATTCCAGGATTGGTGCTCCATCTTCTGTGCCACCTAGCTGCTCCTCAGCATTGTTTCTTAAATCTAAATAATCCTCAGCTGAGTTTTGAATCTGTTGTTGATGTGACCTAGACAGACATCTGTTGAATGTTGGTCATTCTTGTTTTCAGGCTTTCTTCAAAGCCCCCATCCCCACTCCACTCCCACCCCTGCCTCGTATATTCCCAGGCACTGGGTTGACTCTTGCCAACCTTGTAGTTCTTTCTTATCTCCTAGTGCTCTAAAGTATTCCTTGCTCTGCTTCTTTATCTCGAGGTATAGTAACCCATCCAGGATGGCCCAGTCTCCTTCCCTTCTCAATTCCAGGCAAACATCCAGATGTGGCTTCAGACCTTGGATATAAAAATTCACATCAGCTTTTCTGTCCCTTGCCTTGTCCCCACTCATCGGAGTATCTGTAAACTCCAGTCCCCTTTTAGCAGAAGTTGGGCTAGCTTCTGATCCTCCTAAAGTATTCTCACTCAGGTTTCAGACCTCCTTACCAGCCTAAGTACTATGAACTTGATAGATGATTTTTAGATATGTTCATCTCCTGGACTCCAAACCTTCATTGCCAACTGTCTTTTAGATATTTGCAATTGGATGTGCCTTAAGTATCTCAAATTCAGTGTCTCCAAAACAGAACTAGTAATCTTTTCTCCCTAAACTAGGGCTCTTAACCTAGAATCTCAGAAATTTTTTTTAATTTGATAAATATTTCAATTTGATTGGTTTACTTTGTAATCTTATGTATTTTATAAACCATATTCTGAGAAGGGAACTATTGGCTTCACCAGACTGTCACATAAGTCCATTACATGAAAAGATTTTAAAAACTTTGTCTTAAAGTCACCTCTTCTCTAAATTTTGCTATTTCCATTAAAGGAACCAGAACTCATGTTTGTACCTTTGTTCTGATCCTCAAGTCCTCGTTGTTTCTCATCTCACATATCTAAACAGTTACCAAATTAATAATGTAATTTCTGTATCTACAACCTCTCCCAAATCCTACTTTCCACTAACATGGCTACCACTATCATTTAATCAGTTATTACATGTACCATTAGAATGACCTCAAAAATGGTGAAGTAAAAGCAAAGACTTGCTTGAGCTGTCCCCCAACTTCTCCAAGTACCTGTAAAAAATGACTACATAAATTCTAGAGCAGCAGAACCCACAAAAAGACAGAGAGAAAAAAATTTCCAGCTCAAGACAACCTGGAAGTTCAACAGGAAAGGTCTGTTTCACCATATGAGATGAGTTCAGTCTAGCTCAAAAAGTGCCGGCATAGACTTGGCCCCAGCAAACCTGGAGCAGGCCTCAGGGGACTGAATCACTGACAGCTGTGATAGTTTACTGACTTCTCAACCCACAGATGCCAAAGACAACTTAGAAGGTCAGTAGGAAAGGTCTGTCAGACCTGGTTGAGAGAAGAGTGTGGTCTGGCCCCAACCTTGGGGAGGCAGAAGCTGTAACAGGGGCTAATCTTGGAGATCCTGCCCCAGATGGTTTGGGAATTAAGTGGATGATCAGAGAGATATTACAGAGATCTCTTTGCTGGCACCAAGGCAGGATTCTCTTGCTTTGCCCTGCTTGGATCTGGGTCGCAGTTCTGGGTGGTGGTCCTGGGGTGAGAAGCACTGGCATGGTGGAACTCGTGGCTGCAGTCTAAAGGGAATCCCCCTCACAGATGCAAGATAGAAAAGCATGTGATCACTCACAGACCAGAGCCTGGAGAGGAGTAAACTTTACCTCTCCTTTGATCATACCACCTTGGAAGAACTGAAAATTTATAGGCCCATAAAAGTATCTCAGAAAATAGTTGCACAAAACCCCTGAAGCTTGGGATGACCTACACAGTGGAAACAGAATCTTACCTTAACAAAAGTCAGGTAATTGGTTGAGAAATGAGTAAACAGCAGGGGGAGGGGGGGAAAGAAAACTATAGAATTTTACTTTGGTGGCAAAGAAGATCAAAACATACAACCAGAAGAGGACAACAAAGTCAAAGCTTCTACATCCAAAGCCTCCAAGAAAAATAGAGATTGTTCATAGGCCATAGAAGAGCCCCAAAAGGGTATGAAAATCAAGTAAGAGAAGTAGAGCAAAAATTGGGAAGAGAAATGAGAGTGATGCAAGAAAATCATGAAAAACAGTCAACAGTTGGTTAAAGGAGAACCAAAAAAATGCTGAAGAAAATAACACCTTAAAAAATAGACTACCGAAGAGGTCCAAAAAGCCAATGAGGAGATGAATGCTTTAAAAAGCAGAATTGGCCAAATGGAAAAGGAGGTCCAAAAGCTCAATGAAGAAAATAATTCTTTAAAAATTAGAATTGAGCAAGTGGAAGCTAATGACTCCATGAAAAATGAAGAAATTATGAAACAGAACCAAAAGAGTGAAAACATAAACAACAGTGTGGAATATCTCATTGGAAAAACAACTGGGTGTTCGCAGCCGCCGCCGCCGCCGTAGCTCTCCAGCGCTAGGGCCGCCTCTCGCTCTTCCAGCCAAGCCGAAAGAGAAGGGGGGTGTGTAAGAAGTTTTCAGGAACATGGCTCGTACCAAGCAAACCGCCCGTAAATCCACCGGTGGTAAAGCCCCCAGGAAGCAGCTTGCTACAAAAGCTGCTCGCAAGAGTGCGCCCTCTACTGGAGGGGTCAAGAAACCTCATCGCTACGGGCCAGGTACTGTGGCTCTCCGTGAAATCAGACGTTATCAGAAGTCCACCGAACTTCTGATTCGTAAACTTCCCTTCCAGTGTCTGGTGCGTGAAATTGCTCAGGACTTCAAAACAGATCTGCGCTTCCAGAGTGCAGCAATTGGTGCTTTGCAGGAGGCAAGTGAAGCCTATCTGGTTGGTCTGTTTGAGGACACCAACCTATGTGCTATCCACGCCAAACGTGTCACAATCATGCCAAAAGATATCCAGCTAGCACGCCGCATACGTGGAGAACGTGCTTAAACTCCACTATGATGGGAAACATTCTTCATTCTCAAAACAGAAAAAAAATCTCTTTTTCCTGTTATTGGTAGTTCTGAACGTTAGATATTTTTTTCCCATGGGGTCAAAAGGTACCTAAGTATATGATTGCGAATGGAAAAATAGGGGACAGAATCAGATATTGGCAAGTTTTTTCCATTTTCATTTGTGTGTGAATTTTGAATATAAATGCGAGGACATATAAAGCATTAATGCGGTCAAAAAAATGTTTCCGTGAACAAGTTTCAACGATTCAACTTTATAACAATTATAAATAAACCTGTTAAATTTTTCTGGACAATGCCAGCATTTGGATTTTTTTAAAAAGTAAATTTCTTA
>CM053772.1:99753703-99804915 GCA_028658325.1 Potorous gilbertii | reverse complement strand
TCTATTTTCCAGGTCAATTGTTTCTCCAATGAGATATTTCACATTATCTTCCATTTTTTCATTCTTTTGGTTTTGTTTTGTGATTTCGTGGTTTCTCAGATAGTCATTAGCCTCCATCTGTTCCATTCTAATTTTGAGAGAACTATTTTCTTCAGTGAGTTTTTGAACCTCTTTTTCCACTTGGCTAATTCTGCTTTTGAAAGCATTGTTCTCCTCATTGCCTTTTTGAACCTCTTTTGCCAATTGAGTTAGCCTATTTTTCAAGGTGTTATTTTCTTCAGCATTTTTTTTGGGTCTCCTTTAGCAAGGTATCGACCTGTTTTTTCATGCTTTTCTTGCATCTCTCTCATTTCTCTTCCCAGTTTTTCCTCTAACTTGATTTTCAAAATCCTTTTTGAGCTCTTCCATGGCCTGAGCCCATTGGATATCTATTTCAGATGTTGGGGATACAGAGGCCTTGACTCTTATGTCTTTATCTGATGGTAAGCATTGTTCTTCCTCATCAGAGAGGAAGGGGGGGAATCCTCTGTTCCCCAAGAAAGTACCCTTCTATCGTCTTATTTTTTTTCCCTTTTCCCTTTTCTGGGCATTTTCCCAGCCAGTTACTTGACTTCAGAGATTCTGAGATTCAAATGCTGCTCCCCAGCCTCAGGGCTTTTGGCAGCAGGCCTGGCTTGTATCCAATGGGAGCTTAAGTTCTGGTGCTCAGGTGGGGGCAAGGCCGCCTCCCAGGCTCAGTTCCCTCAGGGGGTTTATGCAGAGACCTTCAGTAATGGAGCTCCTGCCTGCTCCTGGAGCCTCTGGCCACCTGCTGCCTCTGCTCCTGCCTCCCAAGGGGGCCCAAGTCATGGAGACACCTCGCTCCCCTCTCAGCCCATCCGGACATCTCTCTCACTGACCTGTGCGTCTGTGGTGGAGGGACCTTCACGGCTGCTGGAGAGTCCGTCCCTGAAGCCTGCTCCGATCTTCTCGCTCCTCTCAGTGCGCGCAGCCAGGGCAGGGGAGGGCTCCGCTCCCGTCCGGTGCGTGATGGACCTTTGGCATCGGTTTTTCAGGGCTCTCTGGAACAGAAATCTCCTTCACCCCGTTGCTGCACTGCTCCACTTTTCCAGAATTTGTTGGGAGTTCTTTTTAGAGGAAATCCATGGGCTGTGGGTTCGGAGCTAGCATATGTGAGTCTTTCTATTCCACCATCTTGGCTCCTCCCCCCCAAAATGAGTCAAATCAACAGATTCACTTTCTTCACTGAATGATTGAATTGTCTAGCTGGAAGAGAATCTAAAAATCCAATCTTTGGAAATGAAGATCCAAGTTTTAGAGGTGAAGTGACTTCCCTGGGGTTACAACAGTTACAAGCAAAGCTAGACAAGAACCCGAAATGCTTATCCAATCTGTAAATGTCATGAGCTAGGAGAGATAACTAGCTTGACAGCATAATATAATCTACTTCTTTATCTGCTAAAATGAAACTTAATAAGAATTAATGTAAAATACAATTATAGGATGTGAGGAGATAAGGCTAAAGAATACCTCTTATGATAAAGGCCTAGAAATTTTAGTGGACCATATAGTGTAACTAAAGAGTAACAAGGTAGCCAAAACAGTTAACAGGACCTGTATTATGCTAATTTTTAGATACAGGGAAATGACACTAGTAACCGCTCTTGAAACTCTACCCAGCAGTCTTTCTCGACCTCAGATACCTTCACCATAATGGCTCAGAATTCCTATCTAGGACTTGCATTTGAGAAGTAACCAGGCCTACCATATTCTCTTTAAATCTGGCTCCACTTCTTTGAATTTTACACTTAAGCCCTTTTCCTACCCTGCCCTCTTTTCAGCTCTCTTTTTAAGTGTTATCTTCCCCCATTTGAATGCAAAACTCTGAGAGTAAGTGATACCTTTACAATGTCTGGGACATGGTATGTACTTAATGTTTTATTCAACTTAAGTCTAATTTAGTCTACTGTTCTGAGTGCATTAACAAATGGGAGTATAACTAGAAGATCCAAGATGGTGACAGGACTAGAAAACAATTCATGCTCTGATCAGTGTAATAACTAATCACGATTTAGAAGACTCATGATGGAGAACACCTCCCACCTCTTGGCAGAGGTGATAGAGTAGAATAGTGGTTGTCAGGCTTTCTGGGTCTCAGTATCTCTTTACAGTCTTAAAAACCGTTGAGGATCCTTCTCCAAAGAGATTGTCTTTCTGTAGGCTATATCTGTTTTACTATATTAGAAGTTAAAATGTCTTAGTAATGTTATGAAAACAGTTTTGGCCTCAAAAACTTCCCCTCCCCCAGGATCTGCCAAGGGTCCCTGGGTCACACTTTGAGAACAACCAGTTCCTAAATATACAAGACATAAACTTTTGTACACAGAAAGTGTGTAAATTCATGTTGTTCAACTAATTTGTCACAAGAGAGGGACTCTACGGAGGAGAGAGTTGGTAAGTAGTGATAGTGATTTTTAAAAAGCAACTAAGAAACAAGTATGTGTGTGTATATATACACACACACACACACACACACACACACACACACACACACACACACATACATATACACACACAGATGATGAAAGAAGGAAGTTCAGAAGAAGGTACAAATAAAGGTAGCAGTTTTGTGGCTGTTGTGTGAAATTCAATATGCACACTCCCAAAAAACTCCACCCTATAAGAAATTCAGTTTTCTACTTAAAAAAGAGAAAAAATACACAATGTTTTGTTGGAACACTTAGGAATGTCTAACCTGGAAAGATACCAAGGATGAGATTTAGAACATAATGGCAGTTTCCAAATACTTCCAAGTCTATTACATGGGAAAGGGATTAGATTTATTCTGCTTGGCCCTAAGAAGCAACACTAGCAACAATTATCAAAATTGTAGAGGAAACCTATTTGGGCTGGAAAATTTTCTTAACAATTAGAGCTGTCCAAAAATTGAATGGCAACCTCATGAGATTCCCATCACTGAAGGTCTTTGCATGAATGCTGGATGAAACTTGATGGGGATGATTGAGGGGATTTCAGGCATAGGTTGGATTAGATGGTATTTCTCACTCCTTTCAACTCCTGAGGTTCCATGAATCTACGTCTCATAACTCTTATTATAGCAGGGGTTCTTAAACTTTTTTGTGTCATGGCCATAATAATTTTACATGTCTTAAATATTTCAGAATGTTTTTAAATACATTAAATAAAGGAAGGCAATTATATTGAAATACAGATAAATCCCAATTAGATGAGTAAGAAAATCCCATCAAATATTTGCATTATTGGAATTCTCCTAGCTTATTTCTGTTGGGTTAATATTTCACATAATTATAAATCTAAGCAGTACAAGACTGAGTACATGTGACCATTTCAGGGGATTCATTATTTGTATTAATCAGAATTTATCTGTAAAATTATCAAAATATATTTTTGAAAAATTTTACAGACTTCCCAAGTTAACCCTTGTACTAGAGCCTACTTCCAACAGTGTCACCCATGCTACTCCCCTAAAATAATTAAGTTGGTTTAAAAATAAAGAACTTTTTTTTCATTTACCCTATTATACCTTTTTTAAGGTGACTATATTGTTTCTAAGGAAAAAGTTATCTAGTCTTAGGAGAATGTGCTCATTCCATACTTTAGACCTGTGTTGTCAGGCAACCAGTGGCATGGAAAGGGGATGGTGGGTTCTTCACACTTTAGACTATGGATTGGACTTCCAATTCCTGCCAAAATTCTAGAACAAATTATTAATGAAATGATTTGTGAGCACCTAAAATGGCAGGTGGTTATCACTAAAAGTGCAGGTGACATCAAAAATTGAGTTTGCCAATCTGACCTTTTTAAACAGTGTTACTAGGAAATTTTGCAGACAATGTATCTATATTTCACCAAAGCATTTGTCAAAGTTTCTCATATTTTGTGGATAAAATGAAGAAACGTGAACTAGATGATAGTGGTTAGACAGATTTCTAACAGGTTAAACAACTGAACCCAAAATAGTAGTGATTAATAGAGGACCATCCAGAAAGAAGAGGGGATAGTAATAAAGCATTTATATAGAGCCTACCACGTGCCCGACAATTGTGTTAAGTGCTTTGTACAAATATTACCTTATTTTATCCTCACAATAACCCTGCAACAGTGTTACTATCTCCGTTTTATACCTGAGGAGACTGAGGCGGAGATTGACTTGCATACAAATATTACGTTTCTGAGGTGAATCTGAACTCAGTTCCTGACTGCAAGCCCAGTGCTCTCTATTTACCAGCTGTCTTCAGTAGTCTTTAGTGAAGTGCTCCAAGGATTCTGTCCCTGATGCGGTTGTTTTAAATTTTTTGTCAGCAACTCTGTTGAAGGTACAGACATCATGCTTACCAAATCTGAAAATGATTCGAAGTGGTGAGAGTTGGCTAACACACTGAATGACTAAAGTGGGATCCAAAAAGATATAAGCTAGAATAACATGTCAAATGCAGAACAGGTACTAGACCTGTGATTTCATCAAGTTTGGGAACTCCTAGGGGAGGGAAGTGTCTACCACTGCAGGTCAGCACATTCCTCACAACTTAGTCTTAGAACGCAGACTTGAACACTTGAGAAGTTAAGTGACTTGGCTAGGATCACAAAAGTTAATGTGTAAGTAAGACAGTAGCAAGGTCTTCCTATTTTTGAGTTTTGGATCTCTACCTACCTACATTTTAGGAAATTTAAACATATAAATACACAATGAGGGAGTTAAGGCTAGACAATTTGTGTGAAAAAGACCTGGGAGTTTCAAGATATATAAGCCAGTTAAAAAATCAAATTTAGTCTCGAGTTTTGTTAGTGATAAGATAGTGTCCAGAAGAAGGAAACTACTCTATCCTGGTAAGGCAGGAGTATGGTTCTGGACACCACATTTAGGAAGGAAAATGACAAGCTTGACAAGGAAACCATGCTATAACAACGTGTTGAAAGTACTGAGGACAGACTCAAGGGAGAGAGATGTTCATCAAACAGTTGAAAAGGGTTCTAGATTTATTGTGCTTGGCCCCAAAGGAGAGAATTAGGAGCAGTAGATCAAAGCTGCAGAGGTGGATTTTACCTTGATGTAAGGAAAACTCCCTAACAATTGAAACAACTCAAGTAGAATGAACTGCTTCAGGAAGGTAATCAATTTTCAATTACTAGGAAGCTTTGAGAAGAACATGTATAAGGCATAGAGAGAATTCCTAATCAAGTATGGATTAATCTAAAACCTACAGAGTGAGAGCCCTTCTAAGATTCTGCAATTCTACAAAACATCACTTCTTATGTCATATGCTTTCTATTTCATGTCTATCTCTAAACTTTTCTGCATTTTTCTCCTCAATAAGAGGTGTGTGGCATAGTAATTACCTACTCATATGCCTTGGCTCAGCTCTTTATAAGGATTCACACTTTCACACTCCTATTGGAAAACAGCAAAACTCAGCTATGACAATTTTATTCTGGTCTGGAATTAACCTTTCTCTGAAGGCAAATGAAAAGTCTAACCATGGAAAGTCCTGAATATCTGCTTGTTGCAATGATAGCAAACCAGTCGTTTCTCATGCTCCCTATAAAGCTGACATGTGAAGGCTATGTAACCTTGGGACAGTCCTTGGAAGTCTGTTATTGGTATGACATCTCTAAGAAATCCTGACCTCATTTTTTTAAAAGAGAAATTTGAAAATTAAAATAATGTCTAGTAATTGTTTACATCAATTCAAAAATTGCAAATAGGAAAAAAAAAAAGCTTTGGTTAGCTCTTGGAATAGTTAGAACCTTCTAGTGTCAGTCTCTTTTTTTTGGTGTTTGAGACAGGAAGAACTAAAATGATACGTTCATTGACACTAATAATTTCCACTGGAATCACACAAGATTCATGTGATGAGATGCATCGGTGATAAGAAGCAGTAAAAAGCACAGAATGGGTTCCTTCTGCTTGCTGTCTTCATCCAAAAGAGAGGGGTTGTTCAGAGCTCGCCTGGAATCATTATACAACTAAGGAACTTTGGCTGAGTCTTCCATGTAATCAGCACAGAACTTCCCATGGCTAAGGAAAATGACAGCTTCTTGTGTCAAGACAGTAAGAATGACCCCAGTAGCCATCCTCCAGCTGTGCTCAGCTCCATCTCACTGTCACTGACTGATGAATACTCAATCTGTTAATGACATTTTCCAGCCTGTGACCTTCACTTCCCTTCCAAATCCTTTCCTGGCGTTAAACTAACCTAATTTTGATAAACTAATTCAAAGGCCTATTATCGTATACAAGACTCTTTCACTCATATTTTCCCCTTATCTTTAGCTACCCTTTTGCACTGTCTGCTCATATTTCCTTACATTATTATTAATTGTTTAATATGTTCCTTCTTTAAGTATTCTTAAGTAAATAACTGTGTTTTATTTCTTAATAATGACCTTTCAAGCCTCAGAGAGAAACCAGGAGTGAAAAGAGGAAAAGACTGACATAATGCTGAATTCCAACTGTGGCACATCTTTCAGAGTTACATGTATTTGGGAAGCTTCCAGAATAAACTATGGAGCGTAAAATCTTACATCTATGTGCATTAGCTTCATTTTACCTTGAATCAAACCAATGACAGTCTTGTCAAGATCTTTCTGAATTCTGACTTATGAATGTGTTTGGTATCTACGCAAATTTGAGGAGGCTGTTCTTTAACCCTTATCTAAGTCATGATCAAAAATATTAAACATCATAGATCCCTGGAATACTCTAAGGCAGACTTCCCTCCAAGCTAATACTTAACCATTATTTTGTTTGTTCAGTCATTCAACCAATTCCATATCCAGTGAACCAGCCTACATCTTTCAATCTTTTCCATCACAACAGAACATCATGACAGACTTTGAAAAATGATTTCCTAAAGACCTAACTGTACAAATGATATTCCCCTTATTTACCAATCTAATAATCCTGTCAAAAAAGGGAAATGAGGTTATAATGCTGGAAATAAAGCTGTTAGAATGACCACAACAACCTATCAAGTGGAGAAATTCAAAAAGTAGAAGTTGGTTCCTGTTAGCTAGGAAACAGACAAATGCAATCAAGACATCTCTTTCCCTTCAGAATGTAGTCACTAGGTCACACTTTCTAAATTTCCTTGTTGGCCAACATTATTGGTTCCTTTATTAACGAAGGGATCTGTGTATTCTTCCTAGGTCCCAGTGATGTGCATGTTATTTGGGAGAAGAATGGACAAAAAATAGATGGGTGTGTCTCTGTCCAGACTCATGTATTGCCTGATGGCAAAGTATACTTATTTAGTTGGGTCAAAGACACACTAAGAGAAAGTGCGGAGTATTGTTGTTCTTTTCTCTCTAAGACAGGAAATAAGGCCTCCAAAGCATGGATCACCGTGGACAGACAAGGTAGGTGGGCTGTCTTCTCTTATCTTGAGCTGAGAACAATCAGGGCGTGATAACACTGGTTTTCTCTAAGGTTGTATTCTTTCTGTTAAAAGATAACCTATTCACTTAGCTAAAAACAAATTCTTCACACAGCATGTTATTCTGAACAGAGGGCCAATGGTAAACAATCAAAAACAAGGAAAAGAGACCACTTCACCTTTTTCTTAAAAGAGGGTGCCTCCCTTCAGGGAAGAAGGGTAGGGACTTTTGAAAGCTGGCTAGAATCACTGAGAGGCAGTTATCACTGACTCTGAGGTAAAGGCAGCCTAAATAACTTACATACCCTGAGATAAACCAAAAGTTTCGTTTCAGTGTACAGGACTAACCTTTTTTTCACCAGGCTTTGTCACAGATATTAAATGTTTCTATCTCACTACTTAATAAATTTTATCAGTGGAGGTCAAGGTCCAACCCTCAGCAAAAGTGATATAGTAGCATAGAATGCTGGAATGAGAATCAGGTGATCCGGGTTCTAATCTTGACTCTACTACTAACTCACTTCATGACCTTGGTAAATTTCCTCTCTGGATGCTAACTTCTCCTTTGTTGAAATGAGGGAACAGACAAGATGATCTCCATCCCATTTCCAGCCTATACTTCTCAGATTGGAGCCGGGCACCTGATTTTTTATCAGAGACCCTCAGCTCAAATCCAAGTTCTTCACCTTGGGCAAGTCATTTGACATTTCTGGACATCAGCCCACATTTGTAAAATGAAAGGGTGGCCTAAAGATGCTAGGACCCTTTCCTGTTTCCCTACATAATGATTTTTAATGAGAGCAGGCAGAAGAGCAACAGAATGAAAGGAAAAGAAATAAATAAAAGTTTGATGTTTAATTGAAGTGTTCATTTTCTTACTTTTTTACTTGGGAGTTCCCTTCCTATAATTGTTAAACGCAGACTACTAGTTATTTGTAAAAGAGGACAACATATACACACCAATTCTCAATTTGGTTCACTATTGGATTTTAGAAAGCTTCTGTGCTAACATTTGCCAGGCTGAAAAGCCATTTTGATGGCTATAAACGTAAACCATAAACATTTGTCTCATGGCCTTTATTTGTACATTAGTTTAACTGTTCTGTTTTCCAAAACTAAAATGTTTAATGGTTCCTAAAACTTCATGCGGTAAATCCTCATGAGCACTACTGCAAAGAAATGAGGTAGTTAAGGTTCTATGCTTATGAAAAGAAGGGGACCATGACAAGTTTTTAAGGGAGCTAACATAATAAATTAAATGAAGTAAAGCTTCTAAGCTTCTTGAAATAGTATGAATTGGAGTTCACATTAAATTCTATGTTACCAAAGTCATATTCTAGATTTCAATCACAGGCACTAAAGACAGATCAAGTGAAAAGAAGTCTCATCAGTGGCAGGCCCATCCCAATAGTCATCTGCCATTTCTTAGAATATTTTTTTCATGCTAAGAATAGACTAACAACCACCTTGCACAAAAATAGAGAAGGCAAAAAAGATGTGAAAACACCCTGACGGACAGGAAGGTAGAGAGCTTACATGTTGTGGTAGTGGATTTTCAGAGCACCAGTCTGATAAGCCCCCCCAGCATTTGTTCAACACCTATCCACCTACTCCTACCCTTCGATGTCTTTGAGGGAGACATCCTCTCCTACTTGAGGTTGACAACTCAACCAATACATTACAAGGCTGTATCTTGTGTCATAGATTTTTTTTTTCACTTTGTGGAACTGTTTGTATTTTTCAGAGGCCACTCATCAAGAAAGCTGGACTAAAGAGTTCAATAATTGGAAGAGTGTGGTTAATGAACATGACCAAATGATGCAGAACTGGAAAAAAGCCTGGGTAGGAGGATCTTTGGGTCATTTGTTCAGCTTCAGTTTAAAGCTTATGTGGCAACAAGAGCTTGAGACAATAGGTCTCTGCTCTTCAGGATTTATGTCATGTCTTTGGTTTTTTTTATTCACGTTCTTTTTTTTTCCTTCCACTCAGCTACTATTGAGTGACATCAAGGCAAATGTTACTTTGCCTGTTTATCTAGTACGAGAAATGCCCCTATTGGCTGGAAGAACTACACCCATGTTTCTTAGAGATTGTGGAAATGCTAATTAGGTAGCTAAAAGAAAAATATACATGCAAATTAATTCCTCTTTAAATGAGCATATGATTTTTGTGATGTTATATTGCACAGAGTGAAGTTTCCTCACAAGTTAAATGAAGGGGGTTAGTCTAGATTATCTCAAAATGTCCCTTTTGGAGCTAAAACTTCAAATTCTATGATTCAAAGCTGGTGGCTGGAAACACAAATGGAATACAATTTTCAAATCCTACCCATGGTGCACAAATGCCTTGTCCCCTATTCTGCTTGGAGCTGCACCAAAGCCAATAAAAAAAATTCCCAATGGGCAAATATGAAATAATACCTTCATGTCTGGAGAAAGTTCATTTTTAAAGGTAGCAATAATGAGACAGGAAATATACTACCTTCTCCAATGGTTCATATTTCTAGCAGTAACTAACAGTGACTTTCTTCAATAATCTCATATATCACTTGGTGTAGAGAAATCTTTTTCTTTGTATTAATTCCTACTTTTATCTCCTGAGAGAGAACCAGATCCTAAGCAGTAAGCCCTAAATTCCCTTATAAAATACCAGTTTCTTCACAAGAAATCAGCTCAAGTACAGATTCAAGGGGAAAATTAAGACTGATTTTCTTTCAGGAAAGCTGTAATGAGGACACCTATTTAAACAAGATGCTGGAGAAAAACTGATGCAAAACTATGGAAGTTAATGCTTCTTCTATTCCAACCATACTTCAAGGAAGATTCCACACAGCTTAAAGCTGGAAATCAGTTCTTCAAAAGCAGCTGATGAGAATGGAGAAATTAGAGCAAGATTTTTGTCACTATTTTGAAATTTCTTAAAAAAACCCCACTACTAATGAGATAGTCACAATTTGAACATTGTTTTCTCTTAAGGCATGAAAATCCATGTTGTGTTCACTAATACAGGAAGAAATGTACTCCCATCATGATCCTGGAAAATGAAGGTGGACAAATGTAACTACTTGCACACAGGCCACAGGCAGTCAACAATGTGATCTTTTACTACAAGCTCTAAGTTAAGCTGATGAAGGCCATCTTTCTGTAGTTAAGGCTGACAAATAAACATCAACTGTCTAAAGATATTTTAATAAGTGACTAGAGATTCTTTTGTCCCACAGAAGTAATTCTTAATTTGTTTTGAAAAGCATTTCTTTTTCTTTTCAGCTCAAGCAGCTAGGGGATGCCCCCTACCCCCTTTACTAGTTGTGTGATCCCAGGTACATCACTTTACTCTCTCAGCCTCAGCTTTCTCATCTGTAAAATGCAGATTAATAATGCCACCTGCCTCACTGGGGTCAACACCACATAAACCTTAAAAGTACTCTGTACCTTAATTTTATGTCTGAACAAAGGAACCAGGGCCAGGGAAAAAAAGGAATGATTCCAAAGAATAAGATGCTATTATGACAGTCCTTTTTTGATAACCAGGCTTGTGGTTAATCTCCAGGGCTTGCTACTTTTATATCTTCCATTCTGATGGCTACACTTTTTACTCATACAATTCTCCTAGAGTTGGCAAAGATAAAATTCTATATAATTAGTGTTTCTGGTGAAACAAAATCTCTGGTTGAGGTTAGTAGATGAACAGATTTATTCACTCAAGGTATTCTTGTTCCCATTACCATGAATAACTGAGTTACCTTTGGTCTCTGTCTATATTATTCTGTAACGGATGGTGCAAAGTCTATGCTCTCCTTAGTATTATTTTTAAACATGGAAATCTTTTACTGGTTTTCATAGCAGTCTTGTGACAGTTCATGTTTTCTTATATTTCAATTTCTAGTGCATCATTTATGCATATAGCCTGTGCACATACTTTGAAAAGATAAAAGTGACAAGGTATTTATTCTTAAATTTTATATATTGTATTAGGATACCAATTTAATCTTAAATGGTCCATTTTTTGCTTGGTATTAGGACATTTTAAACAAGTCTAGTACAGAATCTGTGTTTGTGTTAAATCAAAGGTATTTTCACCATATAATTAAAATACTCAAACTAATGCTTAATTACAGTTCTTACTATTTCTGTACTGTTTTGCTTTAGTTTTATGTAAATTCAGAATAGTACGTTTCAAAAGCATTTTTAATATAACTGCATAACCTTACTTTCTGTTCATTAGCTTTAGCATGTCCAGTAATGAACAGAGAACTGTACCAGAACATACCACCTTACATAACAGGATTAAGTATTTTTATCCAAAGTAAACCATGATTTAACTCTAGGTTAGCCATCTGTAGCAGGGGCCCCAGAGTGTCACTGTGCTCTGATCTTCACAGTACCAGCCCTGACTTAATCAAGATTTAATGACTTGTTTACTCCAGGAGGAACTACTTAAGAGGCTCATGGTGTGGTCCTTTTTGGCATTCTGTCAAAAGATTTCTAAAGCTTCTCAGTGATTTCTGTAATTTTTACTATGGATATGGAGCATGATATCTATATCTATAATACATGATAAATGAATTAATGGTTTTCTGTAAGGAACTGGCTTTTTTGTTAGCTATAAAATTCATCTTCATAGAATTGTCTATAGTGTACTTCCAGATCATAAAAACCAGCATTTAGCTTACATACAGATACACACACACATATCTGCTCTAAAGTTTCATTTGTAAAGATGATCTTTTGGTATGCTGCACTGTTAAAAGTAAGAACAAATATCAGATCACCTTTTGTTACATGCATTTCCTTTATATAGAAAAGCTGCACCCATTATATATCTTAGAATAATTAACACCATGTACATGGTAAATTATTTTATGTTGATTCTTGGCAAAATTTTGGTCCATTCCTCAACTATTTTTCCTGATACTGCCATGAAATCAAAAGGAACAACCCTATCTGAATGGGGTTTGTTTTGAGTTGAGAATTAAGTGGGAAAGTATGTTTGTTGAGACTTGCAAACATTAAAATTTATTACTTCTAAGTTTGAGGTTTAAAAAAATACTATAATAGCAGTTAATAGTAAGGGGCCTAGAAAATTAAAAAAAAGGGATTTAATGGAATCAGCTTGTTTGTAGAGAACAGTAAAAATATTTTAAATTATCATCTTAGTTTTTAAATTATAAAGTATTGGGTTTCGAGGAATAATGTGGCTGAAAGTACAGCAAACATTCTATGATTATTTGGGAAATGATTATTAGATTATAAATCTTCCTTATATTAAAATAAATTATGTTTACCATCTAGTATTTCAGAATTATCTTCTATATTTAATCTCTGTTAAGGTTAGTAAGACTTATTCTTCTGCCACACTGATGAGAGGGGGAAAAAATGAAAGAAACTTCTCTATACAATGTGATCAACCAAAACAGAAAGAAAAAGAGGGAAACTCTAATGGAGCCTGTGAACAGTAGACTGACTTGCTTTATCTTTAAGTATTGTCCAATATTCTAGGAATAACTTTTTCTAAAGGTTAGAGCACAAAGTACAGCACCATTCATAACTGCTGATCTCAGGACAGATAATGCCCAAAGAAGGACCCATTTTAGTTTCCATTTTTTCTTTTAAAAAATTAGCTCTTCATGCAAACTATTTCCCCTATGGCATGATCTGTTTCAACTAAACATATTTTCAAAGCTAAAAATGTTCTGTTTCTCAAAACTATCCCCTACTTGAAAACAGTGTAGGAGCAAACTCCATCTTCTCTGAGATTATGTTATTTCCCCTACCCTCTCCTCCCAAATTCAGGTTAAATAATCTCCAGACAGAATGACAAATTAAGAAAAAGCAACACATTCCTCTTCCAACTCAAAGACTTAAAGGAAGTCAATTTTCATCTTTCCTCTTTGTCTCTTAAGATGAAATTATCAAGCCAATTTGAAATTTTAATTTAATTTAAATTTCTTTTATACTCTCTATATTGATTAAAAAAAGACTAAGGTTGTAAAATTTACATAAGACAAGGGGTTAAAAAAGCATTATTCCTTCTGAAGCTCTCCACAGCAACTTTTCTAAATACCTTCATTTTACATTTAAACTGGTAAATTCCCAGGATCCCCATGGAATACTTAATTTTTCTTTATCTCTTGAGCTCTTCAGTACAACATGCTCCACTAGAAAACCAACAACAATAACAGAAGGAAGAAAAAACCTTAGTTGCACTGGTTCCTAGTAAAGGACAGGGATGAAGTGAAGTTTCATATCAGAGAGGTAAGATTTGGGGTGGTCTTTTTTTTCTTCCTGCTAAAAATTATCATGATTAGCATGTCTGTTCACAAAATAGCCAGTTCTCTGAGAACTAAATAACTTGGTTTACTCATCTATAAATCTGTCTTTGGAGAGTAAAAAAACAAACTGCT
The DNA here is from genome assembly GCA_028658325.1 of Potorous gilbertii. Classification (NCBI taxonomy): domain Eukaryota; kingdom Metazoa; phylum Chordata; class Mammalia; order Diprotodontia; family Potoroidae; genus Potorous; species Potorous gilbertii. The sequence continues at coordinate 99,791,097 of CM053772.1, read as the reverse complement.
TGAGCAGCTGAGGATTAATAAGTCTTTTGTTTTCTGGTATTTCTCAGATCTGTAGTATACCCCACAATTCTCAAATCAATAAAGGCTATTTTATATGAAAAGGTTTTGGAAAAAATTATTAGCAACTGTTAACTTACTGTTCATTGTAAAGTATTAATAGCTTAGTGATTATATAATTTATCAACAGATACTGTATTAAACCATCAGTTAATTTTGAAATTAAATATTCATACAAAATATTTTAAAACATTCATAAAGAATTGAGAAACGGGGAGAGAGAACACAAAATGATCATTTGTTCCCTACCTCCCCCATCCCAAAACAAGTATTCTTTTCTCATAAATTCAAGTTCAGCATTTCAGTGGTTGAAGTCTGCTCTAGTTCCAGTGCATATGGATTATACTCTTCAAGATTTTTCTTCCAGATTTTAACTAGAGGTAAAAGAAAACATTACAATTTAACACATGATGTTAACATGTTAGGAAAATGCCACATTCAAACCATAAGTATCTTAGCTATAATGAGCTTATTGAACTATTTAAGGCTTCAGAAAATAAGGGCTGCCTATTTTAGGTCACTAACTTTACTTATTGGATGACATTTTAAAAATTTTTATTAAATGATCTTTAACAAAGGAATTATCTTCTTTTAAGCACTCAAAGTTGGCCATGTTTTAACACATGTAAGAATGTACAGAAAACTGACAAAGGATCCAGTTTAAGCTACAAGAAATTGACAGAGAAGATAGTTATCTAGTCTGACTACTCAACAAAATGTGGGATTTTAAGTTTATAATCTTAACTGAAAAAGTAATGAGAAATCTGCATCAGAGTACACAAATTCATTAGGGATTTGTGGGTATGGCAGTTTTCTACAATGTAACTTCTTATAGCACACTGTCAAGAACTTAGTGAGCTCAGCCCCACTTAGTTTATAAAGTCTGATGAAGATTACATTCATACATTCAACAAAAATGGAAAAAGGTAGTAAGACCAGGAAGTAAAATACCTAATGCAGTATTCAACTCTATAATTGATTTAATAATTCTAGAAAGCTCCATTATAGGAACGACACTAACAACAAACAGTGCAAACAAGATGAAGAATCTGTAAAGCATGCCACTTGTGCACTATTTGAAGGAACTAAAGATTTAGCCTGGAGAAGCAACTTAGGGTAAACATGACAGCTAACTTGAAGTGTATAAAGGGCTGTCAGGTGGAAAAGGCATTAAATTTGTTCTATTTGGTCCCAGAGGGAGGAATTCAGAGCAATGGTAACAAAACATTATGAAAAATCAGAGTGAGATGTGAGATAAGAAAAAAATTCCTAACAATGAGAGCCATCCCAAATTAGACTGGAAGTGTTTAGGAAGGAGAGGCGAGTCACTCACTGGAATCTTCAAGCAAAAGCTGGATGATGAGATATGCCATGGAGGAAATTTTGTTCAGATACAAATTAGACTACACAGCCTAACAAATTTCTTCTAACTTTAAGTTTGTGTAGTGACTACTTACTCTTAAGAAAGTAACAATGTTTAGGGTTTCAGTTTCTTCACCAGTTAGTTAAGTAAAGGAAGGTATCAATAATGGAAAGGAAAACAGCATTAGAATTTGGTCACTGTAGTGACCTGGTGTGACCAGAGGACTGATGGTGACGTCCACCTCTAGGCAGACAGATAGTACTACACGATGAAGCATACATTTCCAGACATTGTCAGTGAGGTGATCTGTTTTAACAGACTGTACTAATTTGTTATGTGGGAAGGTTGTATTGGAGATGAATGTGGGAAGTCAGTGGGAAGTTATAATTTTAAAAGATCATCAGTAAAACCTTTTTATAAGACCCTTTTAAAAGGATCCCTTTTAGCTTTGATGTTCCATGAACTTCAATAAACATTATGGCCACAAATCACATTGAAATGATTCCTGTTATGCTGGTTTTAGGAGCACTGGTTAAAGTTGAAAAAACATCATCATTATGAATCTCAAACAAAAGTCAATGGGTACTACTTACTGTAATTCGGTTCTTCCTCTTTTGTTGCATCAGCTCTTTTATTAAGTTCTGAAGAGCAACCTGAAGAGCCCTGCGGAGTAAGTGAAGAGGGTAGAGGATTCTCCATCTCTACCGCTTCAGCTCCTTCTTTTAAAGTTGCTAACATAACCTTATATGCCTGTCTGGCTTCCATCGTAAGCTCTATCATTTTGCGAAATTGATCCTGGGACAGAAAAAAAGGCAAATTAGTGACTCCTAAACATTAAACTAGTCTAATTACTTTTTTCTTAAAATCTTTTTATCTTAAAATTTTAGAAGGATGTCAGTACTAGAACAAAAAGTAGACAAATAACAAATGAAAGAAATAATTCTCTTAATAAATTTGTTGAAAATGGGTGGAGTGGCAGTAATGAGGCAGTGATGAGGATAAAGAGGTCAAACAATTTTATTTATAGATCCAGTTTTATGATAAAGTAGAATTCAGGTGTTTCAACTGCAACCTGTTCATGGAGACCAAATATCCCATACCACTTGTTTCCCATAACTCCTGAACTGCTACATTCTCTTTTACTCGCCTCCTATTATATTTTGCTGAAAAACTTTCCAGACTGTTGCTATCACCCAGCTCTTTCCCTCCTACTCACATGCAGCTTACTAGGAACGGAAGAAATCAAGAGAACCTGCTGATTTATGCTACCTAATCACAACTGAACCATCCCATCACAATCACCATAGCAAAGCAAGCCTTTAATAATCAGTTTGCTATCTCACTCTCCACAGTGGCTGTTTTAGAGCCTCTCTCCTCAATCCTCCCACAGCATCCCCTTCCCAGAAGGAATTTTCCTCATACTTCACTGAAAACGCTGAGGCCACTGGCCACAAGCTTTCTTCTTATCCTCCATATCTCATGCCACTCATGCATCTTCCCCCACCATCTCCTCTTTCCTTCCTGTCTCAGAGGAAGAGGTGGCCCTTCTCTTGACCAAGGCAAATCCTTTTACATCAGCTCTTGATCCCATCCCTCTCTCTTCTACAAGCTCCCCTCACTATGATCCCATCACCTTCAAACACTCCTAATCTTATGATTCCTTTCCTGCAACCTACAAACATGTTTGTGTCTCTCCAATCCTTACAAAACACTTACATGACCCAATCACTAGTTACCCTTCTATATCTCTCTCTCTCTACATTTTTGGTGAAACTGCCTGAGAATGTCATCAACCCTCTGCAGTCTGGCTTCTGACCTCATCATTCAATGGAAGCTGTTCTCTCAAATGATCACTCATCTTAGATAACCAAGTCTAATGAACTTTTCTGAATTCTAATCCTTCCTGACCTCTCTGAGGCTTCTGATGTCGATTACTTTAGCCTCCTAATGAAAATAGTTTTCATTACTATTCTCATGATCTTCCTCTTCTGGGTCTGACCACTCCTTTTCAGTCTCTTTTGATGGATATTCCCACATCAGGTCCACTAACTGCAGATGTCTTCCAACACTCTGTCCTGGGCCTTCTAATCTATCTCATCTGGTAATTTCACCTGCTCTCAAAGCTTTCAATTATCATTTCTAGGTGGATGATGCCCTTATTTCTATATCCAGGTCTAGTCTCCTCTGCTGAGCTACAGTCCTGAATTACCAATTACACCTTTTGAACATTTGGAACTGGATGGCCTGTTGGCATCTCAAATTCATCATATCCAAGACAGAATTCATTATCCTTCCCTCCAAACCATCGTTTCTTCTGAAGTTACCTATTAATGATATCACCATCTTCCCAGCTAGCCAGTCTTGAAATTTCGGTGTCATCTTCAACACCTCAACGACCCTCATAATACATATCTAATCAAATGTCAAATTGTGTTGCTGTGACCTGAATATCTCTCACACATGAATGTTCCCTTCTCACTACATACACAGATACCACTTTAGTTCAGGCCCTCTTCAATTCTCAGTGGAACAACTGAAATAGCTTTGTAATTAACTGATCTCTCTGACTCGGGTCTCCTGCTACTGCAGTCCATTCTCCTCTTAGATGCCAAAGTGATTTTCCTCAACGTGGTTCTAACCATGCCTTCTCCCTACCTATTTACCTCCAATGACGATCTATATCTAATCCTAGAAGGAGGTATTTAAAGTTCTTTACAACTTGGCCCTTTGCTGCCTTTTCAGTTTTCTTACACTTTACTCCTCTCAACTACTTGCCACTCCATCTGCTGTTATCTGCACCACCTCTCCGTATCTGAATGCTCTTCTCAATTCTGCCTTAGTTTCCTTGTCAACCTTTAAGATTCTGCTCAGATCCCATTCTTCAGATTTTACTTATCTCCCAAGTTGTTAGTGCTTTCCCCTCTTGGGATAACCTTATAGCTACTCTAAAGATATTAGGTGTGTACCTAGTTATTTGCATGTTGTTTACTTTATTAAAATATAAGATTTTAGAGAGCAGGCAGAGTTTTTGCCTTTCTTTGTAACCCCTGAACTCAGCACATTGCCTAGTACTTTATCAATGCTTGTTGACTGACTACCTGAGGTTCCAATTATTATCAATAAGAGTTCATGTAACTAATTCTTTGACCTCATACTTCACTGAGGCCACCAGTTTACGAGCTCTTTTCTCTTCCTCCTTATCTCATGCCATTCATGCATCTTCCTTCTCCCATTCTCTCCTCCTCCATTACTGTTCTCAGATGAAGAGGTGGCCCTTCTCTTGACCAAGGCAAACTTCAGTCATTAGTCACAGATACAGCAAAAATTTAATTTAAAATACACAATTAGTGTTCAAAGGAACCTCACTGGTCAATTCCAATATGTACCTGAGCAAGCATCTCCTTGCAAAACTGTTAAAAGGTCATTTCTATCTAGCTTTTGCTTGAAGACATCTACTGAAGAGCAGCTAATGAGCTCCTCAGGTAGCCCTTTCTAATTTATATACGTTTCTCCTCATATCAAAGTCTAAATCTGCCTCTCTGCAACCTCTATGAAATGTTCCTCATTCTGCCTTCTGGGAACAAAGTAGAACAAGCCTAATCCATCTTTTGTAATAGGCCTTGAGATGCTTGAGTATTATCATGTGCAAACAGAGTTTTCCCTTTTTCAGGAGAATCACTTCCAGTTCCTTAAATTAATCTTTGCAGATGTACAGGACCATTACCATTCTGGCTCGATTTAATTTATTTATGAAATGCCTAGTACATGCCAGTCATTGTGTAAAGTGCTGGGGATAAAAAGACAAAGAAAAAACAATCTCTGCCTGGAAGGAGCTTATATTTTACTGAAAGAGACAACCAGGAAGATATATATATTCCAAATAAATAGAAAGTATTTAGGGAGGGAGGGTACTGGCAGTTCAGGAGAAATGAGAAAGGCTTTATGTAGATAATAATGTGTGACCATTACCCTGAAATGAGAAATTGTATAAGGGAAAGGTGAGGGAATACTTTTCAGGTATAGGAGAGAGAACAAAAGAATAGAGAAGGGAGATGACAGTAAAGTGTGAGTAAGAACAGAGACGGCTGGTCTGTAAGGAATGTAGTGAGGAAAGGGGAAGGCGATTTATGAGGCTGGGAAGATAGGTTGGGGCCAGGTTGTGAAGGACTTTAAAAGCCAAATGGAAGAGTTTCTATTAGATCCTAGACAAAAATAGGGAAACACAGATCTGAGTTTAAAAGAATATAATTTTGGTAGCTTTGTGGAGGATTAACTGGAATGGGGAAATATGTGCATTAGAAAGACTAATTAGGAAACAATTCCAGTCATCCAGGTAGGTGAGCAGAGAGAGCATCTGACCTAAGGCAGAAGCAGCCTGAGTAGTGAAAAGCAAACATGCACGTTGATACTCCCTCAAACACTAACTTCTCAGTTCCCCGACTTACTCATTTCGCATGAGCTCCTCTAACCGAGCACAGCCACGCAAAGTAATACCTTTGATCTAGCCATCAGCATTAAGTGTTCTATCTTCCATTTTCAAGAACCCGGGAATTTCTTCATCTGATTTTTGTCACTTCCTCTTTCCCTTTGCCTAGCAAACCTATTCTTCATCCTCACTATGATTGCCAATCCCCCCACCTCTAAGTTTCCAAGTCATTATCCCTACCCTAACAACACTTTCCTCCCTTTCCCATCTTAACCCTTTGGTGATCAGTTCAACTCTATACAAACCTCTTTCTCCAGTCCTTTGCCCCCTTATCCTACCAATCTTGCACTGTCAAGTGATGGACTTGGATTACTCCTACCATCTATATAATCTCAACACCATCTCAACAAAGCCCTCCTAATTTCTCACATAATCTCAACTGGGTCCATGACATGTACAAAGGCAATCTTTTCACATACCCCTAATCTATTCACTATCTCAACTCCCCATGGCAGCTTTTCCCAACTTTCACATCCCTCCTCAAAGATCTCAAAGCTCTGCTATTCCCCACCCTCTCAGTTGAGAACTATGATTCAAATTTTACTGAAAAGTTGAGGTCATTTAACCAGGAGCTCCCTCATCTCTCCTCTTCCTTCCATTATTCAGATAGCTTTCCTGACTATCCCATCCTTCACCCTTGTCTCACATGGTGGTCCTTATTGCCGAGGCAAGTTCCTCTACATATACTCATTCCATACTGTCTTCCCTGGCAGATGATCCCCTCTAACATCCTTTCAACAACAACAAATCATTTTCTCAACAATATTCAGTTTCTCCCTGTCTACTGGCTACTTCTCTGCTGCCTATGAACACAATCATATCTCTTTCCTCAAAAAAACCCATCTATCCTCATGAGCTATTTCGCCTCTCCTTTTTGACTAAACTCCCCGAAAAGGTCATATGTAATGGTGTCTCCATTCCTTTTCTCTCTCTCTTCTAGACTGTAATTTGGCTTCCAATTTCACCTTTCCAACAAAACTCCTCCCTCTAAAGTTACCAGTGGCCTCTTAATTGCCAAACCTAATGGTGTTTTCTCAATCCTCATCCTTCTTGACTTGTCTGTAGCTTCTGACAGTTAATAATTTTTCTCCTTGATATTCTCTTCTCAGCAGTTTTTTTTTGTTTTTGTTATTTTTGACATTGCTCCTCTCTTCTGGTCCTCCTCTTACCTGACTGACCACGTCTTCTTAGTCTCCTTTACTGCTGGATCTTCATCCAGAGAACATCCACTACCAGGAATGGAGAACCTGAGGCCTGGCAGTCACATGTGGCCCTTTGATCAAATCTAAACTTCATGGAGCAAATCCCCTTAATAAAAGTATTTGTTCTATAAAACTTGGATTTAGTCAAAAGGTCGCACCCCAGAACATGAAAGGTTTCAAGCAGATTTCCCATCCCTGTACTAACCTATAGGCATCCACCAAGTCTCTGTCTTGGGCCCTCTTCTCATTGCCCTCAATATACTACTCCACTGAGTAATCTAGTCAGCCTTCATGGACTTAGTTACCTTCTCTATTCAGATGAACCCAGATCTATTTATTCAGCCCTAACCTCTGTCCTGACTTCTGATATCACATTTCCAACTGCCTATTGGATGTCTCATAAACATCTTAAACTAATGTCCAACAGTGCACTCATTGTAATTTCCAACCCCCTCAAAACAGCCCTTCTTCAAATTGTCCTACAATGGACAAGGGCATCGCCAGCCTGCCAGACTTATTATCCTGAATATGTCACCCCTATTCTTCACTCTCTCACTACTCCAAATCCCATATTCAATCAGCTGTCAAGCTTTGTCAACTCTTCTTTCTTAATATCTCTTATAAACGCTCCTTTTCCTGACACTGCCACCACCCTGGTCCAGTCCTTCTTCACCTTGTATCAGTATTATTGCATTATCACTTAGTAAAGGGGAGCTGTCTTGTTGAACTGGCCTGACCCCTCTTGACTTTAGTCATTTGCAAAGTTGGTAAGTGAATCATTTACCCAAGTCACTGTTAAAAATGTTAAACAATAACGAGGAAAGGACACATCCCTAGAAAATTCAACTAGAGACTTACCAAAAATATCACCCAAAATTAACCAAAAATTCCATGCTACTACACACTCCAAACTTCATTTGCTAAGCTGTCAATGAAATCTTTTAAAAAGCATTTTCCACCAAAACAAATAATAAAGTGTACCTTTTCTCAAACATAAAAGGATATTCAAGTTCTTTTGTTTAAAAGAGTAGTAAGAAGAAGAAGAAGCGTAGTAGCAGCTGCTGCACCTAATAGATTTATAGAACATTGAGGTTTGCAAAACACTACATATGTAGGTCCCTCTAGAAGTAGTAAATAATTCAATTAATAACTTAAAGAGAGTAGAAGAAGAAAAGTGATGGCAATCTTGGCTTACCCACCAGTCTATTAGGTAAGTTCAGACTTTGAAGAGCTTCACTTCCCTTTACTATTTCTCCAAGTTTCTCCATTATCATTTACAAATGATTAACACACTCTCCCTAAGCTACCTTTTGGGGATAATGAAAACAAATGAGAAGAAGTTTGAAAAAAAAATGGTGAGTGCTTTATAAATAAAATGTATTAATATTTAATTTCAGAAAGACTAGAATCTTTGCAAGGTTTATAAATTTGGGGTCCATGAATTAATTTCAGGAGGTCCATGAACTTATCATTTCCACTAACCTCTAACTAAAGTTGAACATCTTCAATGATTACTTAAAAACATTCTGAAAAGGATCCACAGGCTTCACCAAAAAGATTCATGTCACTAAAAGGGTTAAGAATCCTTGCTCTAAAGTGAGAATAAGCTATGTAAAGAGATGGCTGATCACAGTGTTAAGACAAAGAAGAAAAAAAACGAGCACATGCTCAGTTCAGCTCACCTGTGCACCATCATAGCTGAAAATTCCCACCACACTGACCGGTACTACTTTGTTTACACTCCGCCCTAGAGCTTTTCGGTTGAGAGCAAACACAAATGGGACATTCTGTTCACAGGCATAATCAATAATGGTATGCAATGTCTCATCCAACCCACCTAGAAAAAAGAAATATAGAAGTGGTGGAGAGGTATTAAAATGTAACATTAAGATTTGGTAACAAAAAATACTCTTCAAGCCAATCAATTTTTGTATTAAGTGAAAATGAAACAAAAATAGCAATAATCTTCAAATTTATCTCATCTAAAAACACATTACACCAAATGAAGCAGTATCCTTTAAAAATTTTTATGGCTTAATGTTATTCATTTCTATTTAGAAGGAGAAGTATGCTTTATAAAGCTATTCACTTTAACACAGTCGAAAAACAAACCAAAAAAGTCTTCCAAGTCCCAGATAGAACTATAAAAAGTTGGAACTTTATTGACCTACTCAAATCCTATGAGTCAGTTAATTGGCCTTTATTAAATGCCTACTATGTGTCAGGCACTATGCCAAACAATGGAGAAAAAAGGGCAAAAAATATTCCTTGCTCTCAAGGAGCTCACAGTCTAATGGAGTATGCAAACAAGATATATGAGATGAATCGGGGAGGGCAGAGCACTCACTCCCTCCTAGAGCTTTCCTTTACAGAGGGCAGCATTTGGGACTTTCAGCTCAGTCCAGTTTCCACCTGCCACTCTACTTGGTTTCAACTCCATGGAACAACATGCCCTCCACCCCTCCCAATAACCTCCCCACTTTCAGCTTCTTTTTGTGTGTGGTTTTCATCTCCTTGAGGGCAGAGAGGATCTTTCTTGTTCTTATTTGTATCCCCAATGTGTGGCATAGTTCCTGGTACATAGTAGGTGCTTATTAAATTGAACTGGGGATAGTCTCATAGGGAAGAAACTAAGGAGGGCTGAGAAAGATTTTTTGCAGAAACTGGGACTTTAGCTGAGACTTGAAGGAAGCCAGGAGATAGATCTGAGGAAGATAATTCCAGGCAAAGGAATGGTCACTAAAAAGACAAGGAGTTAGGAGATGGGAGTGTCATTTGCAAGAAGAGAAAGGAGGCCAGTGCTACTAGATCACAGGACATGGTAGAGCAAACCAGGTAGAAAGGGGTTAGTTATTAAAGGATTTAAAGGCAAAATATAGGATTTTATATTTGATCCTGGAGGTAACACAGAGCCAGTGGAGTTGATTCAATGAGGATAGAGTGTGTGGGTGGGGGTGGGTGTACTGTGATCACACCTGTGTTTTTGGAAGATTAATCTGACAAATGAATGGGGGATTAAACTGGAGTAAAGACAGACTTGAGACAAGGAGACTAACCAGGTCACTGTAACAGTCCAGGCATGAGGTGGTAATAGCAAGTCTTTTAAATTTACATATAAGATAAGAAAGTTCATGATTTTGAGACTCTACACTGACTAACCTTTTTTGATGATGAAACTTAGTAAAAAAAATATTTTCTACACTCTCCCCAAAATGTATAAATTTAACTTAAAAATTGTATGCATAAACTACTGTACTAATAATTATATACATTACAAAATTTCTATCAAAACTATAAAATCTAAAAGGATGATGTAAATTTGAAGTCATATTTGAGCCTCAAGTCAACTGTGAGCCAAGGGAATTTACTGAGTAGGGGAGTGACATAGTCAGACTCACTACATAAGAAAATCAGTTGGCGAGTATGTGAAGGATGGAACTGGAGAGAGATGAGACTGGATGCATTAATACAAATTAGGAGACAATCACAATAACCTAAGCAAGAGGTGATAAAGGTCTGAATCAGAGTGGTGACTGAATGAGCAGAACAAACAGATGGTCAAGTATTCTGGAGGCAGGCAGCAAGACTTGACAAGTACCTGAATATGTGGGATAAAGGAAGGTGAATAGTTAAAATCATACTAAGGTTGTAAACTTGAGTGTACTTAAAGATGCTGGTGCCTTGGATAGAAATAACTAAGTTTAAAAGAGGGATGGATTTCAAAGGAAAAGACATATAACCCATCACTCCATGTTCTGATGGCCTCATCACATATCCCATCCCTTGGAGGCAGGTCATACAGCCTTCGGAACAACAGTGGTCTGAATAATCAAATATTAGTTCCAGAAAACAACTGGATAGCCTCTTGGAAGGTATTATAAGACTTGATCAGATTATCTTATTTCTTCTGAGACTAGGTGAGCTTAGTAGATACAAATTTACTTCAAAGGAAGAAAAATTGAAGTTGTACGTTCCATACTTGTGTGAGGTATGGGAGGTCCTGTGACCTCTTCCCACTTAGGGATTTTTATTATAATAAAACAGAATCATTCTACATAGCCACTGTAGTAGGTATGGGTGCCTGCGGAAATGCGGACAGCGGAGGGAATTGGAACAACTAAAAATTAGAATATTCTCCACTTATTCTGAGGAAGAATATTGCTATTATGGCAACATTTAGGTATACCTAAATACCCAATATTTAGGTAAGGGGAATAAAGCTAGCCCGGTTAGTTCACCAAAAGAATTTCTATACTTCACCCGCAACTATGCTTCCACTACAAACACTTGATATATAAAGATTCCAAAAAAATCCACTGTATCTAAGTCATTTAAAACATGGATGTTTGTTTTAACATCTCCAGTGCTAAGAAACTCAGTAAAAAATCATGACTTTTTTGTGTATTTTTAAAATGAAGCGAGTTATTGCTAATGTGGAGTTCTTCAAATGATAAAGAAATTATTATAGTTAAAGTGTAGGGGGGGTTTACTAACATATTCTGCCATCAGAGTAAAAAACGTTTTATTCTATGTTGTGAAGTTTAAGTCAAGAACTATTTTAAACACGACAAATAAACGCAGGTCTTCAGCATGACTACAAGTCTGAACACTGACTGTGCTTAATAATGGCAACAATAAGCTATAAGAACAGCGTTCTAGGAGGTGTACCAAAGCACTCCTTACGTTAGTATTTGTATCTTCAAATGTTTTCATCGATAAAAAAGAGAAGGAACCACTGGTAATGCAACAAAAACTGGCTGGGAACAAATTCTGAAACTGCAACTATTTCTCAAAATGGGAATTTTGAAAATTAAAGAAATTAACACAAAATTTAAGGCAAAAAAAGTTGAATTAATAAAACTACAATTGTTTAAAAAACCCAAATACTAATAATAAATAATAATAAAACTAATAAAAAATAAATCATTTGCTAATTTGATTTTTAAAAAAATAAAAGAAAACCAAATCACTATTCATAATAAAAAGATGAATTCACAACAAAGAAGCAGTAAAACACATTATTTTACCCAATTATATGTATAAATGAAATGAATGTATTTTTAAAAAACGTTCATATTAATAGAGCACAAGAAATAGAGGATTGAAATAATCCAATCTCAGAAAAGGGAAACTAAACAAGCTATAAATGATCAAAGGAGAAAAAAAACAAACCTAGGGCTAGATATATTGTCATAGTTTCATTCGTTCAAATTTCTATCAAATATCCTGTGAAATAGTCAAAGGGACAATAAGCCACCACTTGCCTCACAATACAACAAAGATAATGCTAATTTGTGGTTTTCTAAGTCAAAATCTGACCTGCTAGGATCTGTTTCTATTTGAGTTTGACAGCACTGAACTAAAAGTAAAGTAAGAATACTATCATCACAATATTAATAACAAGAACAACACATCAAAAGATGCAGAATTTTTTTTTTTAAACAAAATACACCACTCATTCTTGGGGGCTGGGGATAGTACGTGTGTGGACACTATAGGTAATACGGGAATAAGTGAACTTTTCATTAATGTTTTAAGTAATACCTATCTATACTAAGAACCAGCATTATATGTAATGGGGAAATAGAGGCCTTCTATTAAAACGTGGGGTTAAAGTCAGAATGTCCGTTATCACCACTACTTCATATTGTAGTAGAAATTCTATGTATGGCAATAACATTAGAAAAAGAAATCAAAACAGCAACCATAGACAAAGAGGAATTAAAACCATTGGTTTCTGCAGATAACTAAAATAGTAACTTCAGCAAGGTTGCAGAATAAAATGAATTATAAACCATCAATACTTCTATATACTACGAACAAAAACCTACAAGAGAATGGGAAAAGAAACTGTATTTAAAATAACTCCATCAGATTGGCTGATGTGACCAAAAAAAAAAAAAAAAGGAAAATGATAAATGTTGGAGGGAATGTGGGAAATCTGGAACACTAGTGCACTGTTGTTGGAGTTGTGAACTAATTCAATCATTCTGGAGAGCAATTTGGAACTATGCCCAAAAGGCATAGATTCAGCAACAACACTGCAAGATCTGTATCCCAAACATTTTTTTTTTAAAGGGAAAAACCTCCTTTTACAAAAATATTTATAGCAGCTCTTTTTGTGGAAGGTAAGAATTGGAAAGTGAAGGGATGCCCATCAATGGGAGAATGGCTAAACAAGTTGTGGTATATGACTAACTGAATATTACTGGAATGTCTTAAGAAATGACAAGCAGGATGACTTCAGAAAAACCTGGAAAGACTTACATAAACTGATGTAAAGTGAGCCAAACTAGGAGAAGGTACACAGTGACATTCAATGAGGAAATGTAAATGAGTTAGCTATTCTCAGCAATACAATGATCTAAGATAGTTGTAAAGAACTAATGATGAGGCATACTATCTGCCTTCAGAAAAAAGAACTGTATTGTTTGAACAGACTGAAGCATGCTATTTTCCACTTTTTCTTTCATTCGAGTCTTCTTGTACAAAATGACTAATACAGAAACGTTTTTTACATAACTGCATGTGTATAACCTACATATAACTGTTTACTGTATCACAGAGGGGAAAGCGTAGGAAAAGAGGGATGAATAGAATTTGAAACTCGAAACTTAAAAAAAGTTTAAAAATTGTTTCAACATGCAAATTGGGGGAAAAAATAAAATCTATTAATTTTTTTTAAGAGAATGTTAAAAAAAAGGACAAAGGGAACCTTTTCTTGGGTCAAAACTACATGAGGCTGGAAATCTGTCAGTGACTATACCTACAGTCTCTTGCCTATTGCTGAGCACGCTAGGAAACGGAGGCCTAGTTCAGTAAATCTGATTTATAAAAATGAAGATTCATTCTATGACCACAGTTAATACTGGAACCAAAAAACGAACTACAGAGAATAATACATAAAGCATGCCTTTTAGTTAACTCCCCTAAATTGGTCAATCCATGTTTATTTGTTAAGGAGCCACACGGACAACCATACATACAAGGAATCCCTGTTCCCAAGTTCGTTACAATGGGCCAGCACATACCTTTTGATTTGCTCTTTTCACAGTTTGGAGAAATAATAACACACTTCAGTTTTTTGAGTTTCAGATGTTTGAGCACTTCTCTGAGCCCCATCACAAGTCGGCGTTTGGTCTTCGCCTTTACCGGATCTTTCTGATACATACGATCTTGGAAACGGACAAGTTCTTTTAGAAGGTCCATCACACAATCATCAACTTCTTTACTAAGTATCTGACTGCAGTAACTAAAGGAAATAGCACATGATTTTACAAATTAAACTGTGACTCTGGATTATATACACGCAGTTGACTACTACACACTGCAATTTTTAAAAAAAATATATATATATATTTACATATGAGAAGGTTGTTCAGAAAACTGTACTTCAATAAGTATTAATTAGTATTTTAGTATTCCTGCTGATTAAGGCCCTCTCCCTCTCCTCCAACTATCACTTCCTCTCTTTTTCATCACCATCCTCTCAGATTATTTCCTGGTTTGGTGTCAAGACTTAACTTCTAGACTCTGAAACCCCTGTATAACCTAATTGCTGTCTTGTTCCATAGCAAGTCAAGTTTATAGAGAGGAAGTGAAGATTGAGAAGAAGAATGACGCAACAGAGGCTTTTTCATTTACTAAGAAATGTTGGAAAAGACTCAAAACCACTCTCATTAGGACTCATATATCATTCTGTATCACCCCCATCCCCACCCTCAAGTCTGGCTAAAGGACATCTTTACCATAAACTATTAAACATCTGCAGAGGAGCCCTCAAAAACATAAGATCTGTGTTCAAGGCCTCTCTTACCTACAGTGACTAGGTGACCCTGGGGAAGTCCCTAAATTTCTCACTGCTCTAGCCAACTCTAATATTTCTAAAGTTTCTTCACCAAAGAATCCCCACATCAATGAAATAGCAGGATATATAGGATATATCCTATTACGGGATATAAACTTTAGTTGACACAAATGGAGACAAGATAGTTAAGCTTTTCCCTCAACACATATTATATTGTTTGTCAAAATAGCAAATTAGCCAAGTTTTTGTGCCAACAAGCTAACTTGAATCATGGCAAAATAACATTTGTATAACTATGACTGTTTATAACATCAGAGTACTACATAAAGGTAATCATTTACAATGGCAGATAAAACCTGAAAAGATATATTACAGTTAATTTCGTTTCCACATGGAAATGTGGAATGTTAAATACTTCTTATAGAGACCTCAATAAAAATTAATGGTGTAGTTCGTAGGCTTCCATATACTCACTCTCTAAATCTCCTACTATGGATCTTTGGGAAAGAAGAAACTGGTTGTGTAACAACAGGGCAAACTTCCACATCCTGCCGGATTTCATCTAGGGACTCTTCTGATGCTTTTTCCACTTCAACGGTAGAAGAGTCAGGGACTGATTCTTCTGTTTCTTCTGTCTGCTCAAAATCTAAAACAAAAGTTCTGTGCAATTTAATATGTTCAAATGCCTTTCTTCAAAACCTAACCTCCTTAAATATATGAAATATCCTATGCTTTAACTTTCTGAGCTTCTGTTTACTCACTTATGTAAAATGGGGATAAAGTATGACCTACCTTACAGGGTTGTTGTGATGCCTTGTAAATCATAAAGCCCTATGTAATTCCAAAAATCACCTACCTAGTAATACCTCCAGATACAGGGTTATATTATATATCATACTTCAATTGGGTTACTTTTGTTACCTTATGTAGTACACAACTCTAAAACATAAATATACTCTAACTCAAATAGCTAAACAATGTTCTGGAAAAACTAGAACAATAATCATTTAAGGTAAGGCTAACATCTGGATCCTGCCGTCTGCATATTAGCACTTGACTAGCATTAACCTTTCTGAGCTTCAGCTTCTTACTTGTGACAGGAGGATTATAAAAGATGAAACAGATCTTCCTCCTATGATTTTTTAAGGCTCAAATCAAATTATGTATATAATGCTTTGGAACCCTTACAACTGCCACTGATGATGGAAAGAGAGCTAAACTGAAGTCAGAAAGTCCCAGGCTCAAGCTCTGTCTGCAGCAGATCCTAGCCAGTACGATTACAGACAGATCACATGACTTCTCAGAGCTTCCAGGGCTTTAAATCATAGACAAGGTGCCAGTCTGGATCACTGGACACCAGAGACCACAGGTCTGGACTGTTATCAATAACAACAACAGAAACAGTAAGGGTTTGGAAGCAACATAGATTCCCCCCAAGGGAGAATATTTTGGCTTAAGATTTAATTTACAATGTCTTATTTCTAAAATTCTAAACTGACTTTAAGGTCAAAATTTATTTTAACTTTTGTCTTGTTTGGACTCTGAGTGGCAGCAGGACTTAGAGATATGGTCTTAGAGCCAGGAAGAGAGAGATTCAAGTCTCCCTTCTGATACATACTGCCTGTGTGACCCTGGTTAAGTCACTAAATGTATGCGTAAGTGACTAGAGACAAGATGTTAGTCTTCTCTGACAGAACTTTCTCCTCTAAAATCAGGAAAATATGAGTTTGAATCATGTTCTAGACACACACTTGCTGTGTGACACTAAAGAAGTTACTCTGTAAGCCTTAGTATCTTTAACTATAAAACAGGACTGTGAAAAACAAATTAAGATATGCATTTGAAACTCTTAAAATGCTATATAAAAGTTATCTATCATCATCACCATCATCACTGTCATGGTGCCAGTGTTATTTTATAATATCCAAATTATAATTTGTCATAAAATAATATCAACCAAATAATACTAACACCAATGAAATAATAAGTATAGTCTCTATCTCCATTAAGATGCTTAAGAGACAAGAGAAAATTCCACATATCAATTACAATTAATGGAGTCAAACAATATATATTAAGTTCCTACAATATGCCAGGTACTGTGATAGACTAGGGATACAAAGACCAAAAAAAAAAGGACAACTCTTGATATCAAGGAGTTTATATTCAATTATTGGAAGGAATGAGAATGTGTGTGTGTGTGTGTGTGTGTGTGCGTGTACAAGTATACATATATGTGTAGAATAAATATAAATACAAATTAACGAGGGAGAAAGGGGATCAGTTTTTAGCACAGTGTCTGGTATATAGGAGCATTAATAAATGCTTGACTTGACCTCTTTAGCAGTTAGGGAGATCAGTAAAGGCTTTGAGAAGGTGGACCTGGAGCTACATCTTAAAGGAAGAGAGGAGTTATATGAAGTACAATTAAGGCATGGGGAACAGTCAGCACAAAGATGGGAGATGAAATGTCAAATGAGAGGAATGGAGAGAGAAGATCAGTGGGACTGTCCATAAAGTGTGGGGGAAGTAGAACAATACTAAGCTGTGAGGAACTTTAAAAGTCAAATATGGGTTTCTATTTGACCTCATGAGAGACAATAGAGAACTACTGGTGATAAGTGAAGTGGTAATCAAACCTCTGCATATGGAATTTCACTTTGGTGGCTGTGAAGATGATGAACTGGAATAGAGAGAGATCTGAAGTTGAGAGATCAATTAGGAAGCCATTTTTAATAGTCCAGGTGAGAGGTGATGAGGACCTAAACTAAGGTGGTGACTATTTGAATAGAGAGGAATCCTAAGTCAAACATTAATAAAACCCTCTCATGGGATACTCAAAGATATATACAAGAACAGAAACACTGACATTTGAAAATTATCGACACTAAGCTGAATACCTAAAATACACTTTTCATAAGTAACACAGGATGTAGAATGTTGGGGTCTTAAAAAAAATGATACTGTCTTGAACTGAAGAAAGTTCAAATTATACTTCTAATTCTTTTTATGGCACTCATATTTTGGAGTAATGGATGAATTTTAACCATTTCCCAAGGAGGCTGTGAAGAAAAAATGAATAAAAGACTTAGCACAGTGTCTGGCACATAAGTAAGAGCTACATATGTTAGTTTTATTATTTGTTCTTTAACAGTATCAAGCAAAGGCCACATCCCATCTATCACTGCTGTTACTGCTATTTATTTTTAAGATTTAACAAACCCAAACAAAGAGAAATCAGTACCTGGCTGGGCAACCTGGTCAGGTGATTTATTATTAACATTATTCGCCAAATCTTGCTCAATCTTCTGAGTAAATGCTGAAACTGAAAGCTGTTCTAATAGATGTTTCTGTTTTCTCTCTTCTCGCTCTTTCAAAATAATCTTTAAAATAAAATTCAACAATAGTTGGTGACATACATACATGGAATAGTTTTTCAAAAAGAATAGTTCCCATGGGGAAAAAAGCTGCCAAAGTAATAATGTTGCCAATACACAAACAAATTATATACTTTTGCTGTTCAATTACATAATTCATAACATATTTCATACTGTATCCAGCAGCTATAACGTACGTATCCACTGTTCATGCCTACTGATATTTCTGGTAGTCGTCAGCATTCCATTCTACTTAAGTAGCGAGGTGATGCAATGGATAGAAAGCTGGTTCTACGGCCAGAAAGACATTGAGTTCAAATCTGGCCCTAAACACTTCCTAGCTGTGACCTTTGGCAAGTCACCGGCTGTCAAATGACTTATTTACAAAATGGGGTAATAACAATTTTCCATGGTTATCGTAAGGAGAAGGTAAAATAGTATTTGTAGATTTATATAAATAGTAGTCATCATTATTACCGGAGTAGATGAAGATGAGCCAGCTTTCAACTAAAGAGTCATGTTAAGAGAGCATTGAAGAGGAAATGGAAAACAAAACAAATAAAAAAATGTTTTCTACTTCTATTTTCTATGCCAAAAAGCATATTTAAGGCACAATCACTGGTACGGTCTCGCTGTTTGCCCTTTATTCTCAAAGAAGACCATGACATTGGGGGAAAGTGATGCCATGACTTGCAAGTGAACTGGATTTAAGTGAGAAAAGTCTGTGCAAAGCCACCAACCTCACTTTCCTTTTCCAGTCATCTCAGTTCAGTGGCAAGATACAGCTCAGGATATTTCAGTCAAAAATAGTTCTAAGAATTTTCCCCTTAAGTAGGTGAAATAATTTCCCCTGTACATATAAATTTTATATATTGAGGAAGTATTTTGAACTCACATGATAAATTCTTTTGGATTTCCAGTTAACATATTTGAGTTATTAAAAGATGATGTCCTTAAAACTGAATCCCTACCCAATAATGGTAAACAAGAATGAAAGAGTAAAGACATTTAAACAGAGGAGTTGGAAGATCCTTCCCCAATTTTTAATGTTTTGCATCAAGTAAAATACATAACATACCTTCTTCAGGGATGTTGGCTTTTTGGGCTTTGGGACTTCCCTTTGCTTGCCTTTCTTTATTAACGGAGAACTGGAATCCAATGGATTATGAGGAGACATCACTTGATTTAATCGGTGATTTTTCACTGATGTAGCTAATTCTTTGGAAAGTACTGGTACTGCACCAACTGAAAGGAAATTTACATGAAAGAGTAGTACACATTATTTCAATAGTAAGTGCCGGAGACAATAGACTTTTAAAAAGTTCTAGTATTCACATAAATAATTCAAAACACTACTTTAGGAAAAAAAACATTTTTATGAAATCACATTGGTGACATTAGGTTATAAGTATACTTTGATGATTAATCCATTTTTCCAATTTTAACTATAAGAGCCCATAAATTTTCTTTAAAAGTTAATCTATCTTCTTACTACCCCAATGTCAGTGAGCAAATTAAAAAAAAAACAAAAACATGAAAAATAAAGCCCTCAACATATACCATTATAGATCAGAATAAAAAAAAAAGGCCTTATCTGACATCTGTGAAAATTAATGTCCCTTTTTCCATTTTATTCTCTATCATTATTTCATTCTCTATCAGGAAGGGAATGGTTTATTTCATCTTCCTTCTTTTGGACTACTTATTTATCATGTTGAATCAATCCTGGACTTCTGGTATAACTCCAATATGTTCATACTGTATACTCTTTTAAATACGCTGTTAGAGCCTTTTTGTGAAGATTCTATTTAAAAAGTTTCCATCACTGTCCATTAAGATACTGATCTGTAATTTTCTTTCTCTGCGTTCTCGCTCCTTGCTTTAGGTACTGAGACTATATTTGTTGGTTTTGCAAGACAATCAGGACTAAGTGACTTGTTAGGTGTCATGAGGCTGGTTTCGGACTCAGGCCCTCTGGACTCCAGGGTTGGTGTGTTCTGTTCACTGCACCACCTCGCTGGCTCCAGACCATATCTGTAACACACTTGCAAGAGTGTCCTCTAGTCTCACTGCAAACCATTTATCTAACATTGTAATTAACTGTTCTTTGGTTGACAGAATTAATTTGTAAATCCATCTTGGGTCTGTGGCTTTTCCCCTTTAGGATTTCCTTTATGGCTTATTCAATTTCTGTTTGTGAAACAGGAGTCCTTAAAAGCCTATTTCATCTTTTGTCAATTTGAGTATTTCATATTTTCTAAGTATTTTTCCCTCAGTTATTAGTTTTATTGGCACTTAATTGGAAAAGAATTTCTGATCACTTCTTATGTTTTTAACTGAGTAAAGGATTTTTGATTTGTTGTTCAAATGACTTATTCTTTCTTTTAAGGAAAGTGCTAAGAGATAAAAAAAAATTTCCAGTCAAAACTCTTTTAGCTACATACCGTAATTATATTTTGTCTCATTATAATAATTTTCTTTGATGAAATTTTCTAGTATTTCTATAATTTGATCTTTGACCCAGTGATTCTTTAGAAATGTATCACTGAGTCTCCAATTATTTTTAAGTTCTTTATTTTGTTAATTCATTTCAGTTGTATTCAATTCTTCATGAACCCTAACTGGGATTTTCTTGGCAAAGATACTTGAGGGGTTTGCCATTTCTTCCTCCAGCTCATTTTACTGAGGAGGAAACTGATGCAAACAGAGTTAAGTGACTTGCCCAGGGTCACACAGCTAGTGTCTGAGGCCAGACTGGAACCCAAAAACATGAGTCTTCCAGACTCCATGTCCTGTGCTCTATCCCCTGTGACCCCGAGCTGCCCCAATAACAAAAATAGACCTATCATCCCTAATTTTTCTAAAATTCTAATACAGTCCCTCTTTCCTGTTAATCTTTTGGTTAGATCTGAAAGGGGTACATTAAGGTTCCCTAGTCCTCTGCTATTATAGTTTCACTTCCAATTCAGTTTAGTATTTAGAAACTATATTTTGAGGTGTATGTATGTTAAATACTTATAAGCATAATGTAATTTCTTTGATTATGTCTTTTTATCTTAGAAATATTGTTGCCTTAAGTGAAATCATGATTACTTGCTCCTACAGTCACTCGTTTCAACTCTATGAGAAATCTGTCTCAGGTGTTATCTTCTGATTCTTTTTCTAATCCATTCTCTTCAATCTCTTTCACAATTATGATTTTTAATTATTTTTCGGTCCATTTTTTTCTCTTATACTTTTTTCTTCCTTTGGTCCCTGCTCCCCCTCTTTTCAAAGAAGAGCAAAGAACACGATTGTGCCTGGCATTAATGTCGTGTGTAAACAGTTTTAAGTCATTCCCCTGCCCTTCTTCTTTTCTTCTCACCCACACCTGAATCAGATTCTTAACCTTTCAAAAGAGGCACGAAATTATGAGCTAACAGCTAACGTTTATCTAGCACTTTATATGTGCCAGGCACTGGGCTAATCACTCTACAATTGTTACATCATTTGGTCTTCATATCAACTCTATGAGGTAGGTACTATTATTAATCCCATTTTAGAAATAAGAAAATTGAGGCAAAGAATGGTTAAGTGAATTGCCCAGGAACACACAGTACCTGAAGCTGCATCTTCCTGACTCCAGGCCAGGCACTCAATCCACTGAACTACCTTAAATGCTAGAAGATGCTAATGTCATTTCTGACATGGAAGACCTTGTAAGGGTCTCCCACCATCTGCAGCCTTGCCTCCTAATCACCTGCAGCTGAACAGAAGTGGAGAAAATCATGAAGCCATCTTAACTGGGACCACCACAAATGTTACATCATCTCAATGGGGCCCTCACTGTGTAGCAAGGCAATCCTCTTGCACCTTCTTAATCTATTCCATTCACTCTTGAACTTATCACAACAGCTATTCCAAACATTTTGCAATCTCCTATTTCACATATCCATCCCCACCTCAGCTGGGGACCCTACCTCATAATTCACCTACAAAAATGAGGCCATTCAAGGAAGACCTCACTCATCTCACGCTACTCAGATGCCTTCCCCATCTCCTCCTTCACTCTAATCTCACATGAAAAAGTGGCCTGCCTCCTTGCAAAGACAAACCCCTCTACACGCACCCTTGATCCCCTTTTATCTTTCTTTTCCAAAAGAGTGTTCCCGCTCTCTCACTTATGCTCCATCCCTTTCTAGGTACTAGTTGTTTCCCTGCAGCCTACGAATAAGACCATGTCTTCCCCATCCTCACCTGATTCAGCCCTCTTCCCCTTCCCAGCTAAATCGCTTGAGAAAGCTCTCTACAACAGTGCCCGTCATCCTCTCCTCTCCATCTCTTCTAAAGCCTTTGCAATGGGGCCTCTGACCACATCATTCAATTGAAACAGCTCTTCTCTCCAAAATTACCAATGATCTCTTAATCCCCTAATCTACTGGCCTTTTTACAGTCTTCTTCCCTCTTAGTTTTTGCAACTCTTCTCCATACTCTCTCCTCTCTAGACATGCTTCTTTCCTGGTTCTCCTCCCACCTGTCTAATAGCTCTTTCTCACTCTTCTTTACTGGATCTTCCCCCAGGTCAGACACACTACCATGGGGGTCCCTTATGACTGTCCTAGCATCTCTTTTCTCCCCCTAAACTATTTTGCTTAGTGTATCATGGGTTCTTCAATGGGTTCATTCAACATTTCCAGGTAAAGGTTCTTGAATCTATTTATCCAACCCTGATGTGACCTCCAGTCTATCTTGAACTGCCTTTCTGACATCTGGATTTGTACAGGCTTCTCAAACTGAATATGTCCCAAACTGAATTCATTATGCTTCTCCTAAAAATACTTCTCTCTTTCAAAATTCCCTTTATCTCATAAGAGGGATTTGTATAAATATCACATTTCCAGCTTCACTGTTTATGAGCTTGATTGAGTTAATGACTTTATTCCTTTCCACATAATAAAATCAGTTTCTTTCACGATTCCTTGAAAACCATTATTGAAATAATCCTAATTAATTATTACAATAGTCTAATTACTCGCAAAATGTAACATTAAATTGTTTCCAACTTTTCCTTTCTGAAGCAAACAGATAATGAAGAGAAAGGAAGATAATTGATTTATCTTACCAGAAACCACAACAGGTTTGGAAGACTGTTTTGAATTCTGTGAATGCTGCTTTTTTTCCAATGCAGCCAGCATTCCTCCCAAATCCAACTTCACTGGAACCTGACTCTTCTTCCCAAACTTTTTTGTAGAAGTCTAAACATAAAGTAAAAATGGGGTATTTTTTTATGCACACATGTATACACAGCCTACATAAAAACAACATATTTATGTGTATCTAAATATATACATACACACATATGTATGTGTTCATATGTATGAACTATAATATATTCAGGTATCTCTCTACTGAAAGTTTTAACCATAATCCTAATGTTATGAAAACATTTTAAGTAACATTTTGGGCCACTTCTGCAACCTCCTAACCAAAACTTGTAATCTTTATATATAATTATAGAATGACTGAATGTTAAAAGCTAGAAAATTCAATCCCACTATTTCTACAGATGAGGAAACTGAGGCATAGAGATGTTAAAATGACTACAAAATAACATAGCAAGTTTGTGGCAGTTTTCTGCCTGTCTCCTGAGTGCCAGTTCCAACTCACCAAATGCCTATCAAATATTTCAAATTGGATATTCCAATTCCAAACTTAATGTATCTAAAAAAATAACTTATTTCCCTATAACCTACCCCTCAACTAAACTTCTTTTTCTGTTGCGGGCACCACCATTCTTTGAGTCTTTTAAGTTCCCAACTATGTCATTATCCTTGACTCTACTTTACCTTCAGCAAAATTTGCTCCTTCTACATCTGTACTCCTTCTTGCATCCAACACCCTCTCTGCTTCATATAGCCTTATGTCAGGCACTCATTATCTGCCAACTAAACAATTCAAACAGCCTTTTAACAGATACCCAGCCTCAATTCTCTCCCTATTCAAAGCCATTCTCCATATAGCTGCCAAGTTGATTCTCCTTTAAGATAAACAGGCCTTTTCTCATATGCCACTGTCTTCATACCTTTGCACTTGTCATCCTCCATGCTGGAAAAGCACCTCCTCCTTACCCCAATAGAATCCTGCACTTCTTTTACGTTGTTGCTCCCCTCATACCTTTTACATGAAACCATTCCTGACTTTCCTCTTCCCTATTAGAGATTTCCCTCCAAGATGTACATATTGTCTCCTCCAAAAGAATGCAAACTCCTTAAAGAGAAGAGATTGCTTCATTTTTTCTTTGTATCCCCGGAACCTAGCATACTTCATTGTCTGGCAGACAGTTAATAAACATGGGTTGACTAAATGATATGATTGCAAAATGACACCCAAAAGGTTTTATTTGCAAGAAAGTCCATAAAAATGTAAAGCTGTCTAGAATACCATACTGAATGCAACAAATGTGAGGAATTCTACCTCAATAAGCACAGTAATACTGAAATGGTATAAATATATATGTAAACATAAATAAATCTACCCAATTGGAATGTAAACTCAAATTTAAAAAAAAAAATCACGGGAAGGCTCAACTTCATTCCAGAAAACAAAGTAAACTATTGAAGAGATTTTGTTGTTGTTAAGCTCACCTCTGGCTGCTGTTTAGAGTAAAATTTTGATGACTGTGGACCATTTCTTCTTTCAGAACTCAGTGTATGGTTAACAAGTTCTTCTGACTCCTGGACAAAACCAAATCTCTCTTTAGTTTACCAAAATTTATTTTGCTTTTAATGGCTTTCTAAGCTATCAAAGCTTACCTTCAACTTCAATAGCTTTTGAAATGTTATGTACAGTAAACATTTTGTTGATGCCTTTAGGGGAAGGGAGGGAAGCAGAAGCAGAGCAGCACTCCACTTACACCTCTCAACTGCCCTCTCTCTCTTCTTTTGACTAAAAGATTAAGCAAGAACACCTAAGACAGCAACTGCATCTGACAAAATCAACACATTCCACTATTCTGCAATGAAGAGGGAGGTATATTTCATCAGTTCTCCCAGATCACCACTTGTTTTTCAATTAGTTTGGTTTCATTTTGATGATTCTTTCATTTACAATGTATAACATGCTTTTAAATTAAAGTTTCCTAGACAACTTTCTTCTCAGATGTGGTCAGTTGATTGATGGAATATTACAAAATAGATAAAATGCTTTAATTAGAAAAATAAAATAAAACCTGACAAAGAATTTGATTTTCCAACCAACTTATCCTCATTATGAAATGAACAAAAATGTTTTAAGAGACAAAGTCCAATACTAAAATTTCTAAGTTGTTCTACTGAAGTGTCTACTTAAACCACAAAAGATATACCAGCAGGAATTACATTTTACCTCTTTTAAAATATTACCTCTGGTTGGTGTTTAAATAAACATTTTGATGGCTCCAATTTGTTTTTTCTTTCAGAAGCAACTGCCAGATTAGGAAACTCTTCAATATCCTAAATAAATCACATAGAATTTTATCTATTTGTGGAAAATCTTTTAAAAAAAACAATGTACATATTCAGAAATAAATAATTTTCTTTGCCATATTTTCTTTCCTTCACTCAATTAACATCAGTTCTCAATGGTTTTTACTAAGGTTAAAATTATTCCAAATCTACAGTGCTGTACAACAAAGGCATAAACCATACATAGCAATACAAAATGCTTTTAACGTTAATTTTAGAAGAAAAATTGTAAGTGATTTTACTGAAGTGCAACAAGATAATTCACATCATCAAGAATACTGGTATGTGAGTGAGATTAGTTTTTACTCTTGGCAAGAAGCATATTCAAAAATGCTTTTAAAATCCATATTTATTTCTAGCATATAAAACTTGGTTCAAATCTAAATGTAAGCATGTCAAAATACAAGATGAATTTATAGGAGAATACCAGAGATATTAAAAAACAAAACTTCCTTCATTCTTTGCCCAGCCTAGACCTCCTCCCTCCTTCCCTTATGTGGTTCAATAGAGGAACTGCAACCACTGGGATATCATCAATGGTGCATCATTAAGTTAAAATTACAGGGAGAACTTTGAGGCTTATAGAGTCTATGGGTTTCTTCTCATTTAGTATTTGCACTTCATGTATCCAAGGACTAGTACATCTCTTTCTCTTACTCACTTAATCCCTATGATTTAGAACCACAAGCTGAAGTCTTTCCAACTAGAGCCTTTCGCTGTATTCTTATTTCCATTTGACTTAACCCTTACCTTTCTTCTCTCTAGTCCTTATTCTACCTTCTTTCATTGTACCTTTTATGATAAAGCTACATTTATCAAATTTGCCTTCACTCTCTATCTCTAGTTCTCATACACCTTCAATCTTCGGATACTGACTAAAATTAGCTTTCTCCTGAAAATATGACTTCCCTTGCTACCTAATCCAAAGTCAGCTACTTCTCTCACTTCCTATAACTCGCAAGAATAGGAACATGAGTTTACATACTATCAATTTCTAAACTCTCCCTCTGATACCATCACTAAAGTAAACCTTTCTACCTTTGAAGCTCACATCAGATTACTTCACCTAGTCCACAAAATCGTTGATATTTATATAAGGTTTTAAGTTTTGAATGGCATTTTAAATGTCATCTCATTTGATCCACTCATCATACCCATAAGGCAAACCCTATAGATAATGTCATCACTTTGTAGATAAAGAAACTCAAATTCAGAGATATTAAACCCAAGGTCCTAGAAGTGATTTTTCAACCTACATTTCTGACTTTGCAAATTAGGAAAAATGCTGGCGGTTCTGGGGGAAGATTAAGTACATTAATGCACTGTTTGTACAGCTGTGTGAATCACAAGGACTATTTCGGTAAGCAATCTGGAATTACTCAAATGAAGTGCCTAAAATGTCCATACTCTTCAACTCAGTAATTCCACTAACTGGTTAATATCTCAAGGGCTGGGACAGGAAGCCTGATAGGAAGAAAGTACCCATATATAGAAAAATATTTATAGCAGCACTGTTTGTAATAGCAAAAATTTGGAAACAAAGGCTAAAGAAATTCTGGTACATGAATATAATGGAATATCATTGTGCTGTGAGAAATGATAAATGTCATGGATATGGAGAAACATAGAAAGATCCACATCAAATGATGCAGAGGAAAGTAAACAGAATCAAGGAAACAAAATGCACAATGACTACAACAATGTAAATGGAAAGAACCACATGTATTATACATATTTTTAGATGTTTCTGATGTACTGATCAGTTATTCTGACTTCTTCCTCTTCTTTTTTCTTTTGTCTTAAAAGTACTATTTGTTATACGGAATGGCCCTAAGGATGAAGAAGGATATTGGGAAACTATGGTGATAAAGAAAACAAAAGATATCAATAAAAGCTTATTTAAAAATTTTTTTTTAAATAAAAGCTTATTTTCAAAGAAATCTTTCCACTACAATACTGCTCCATTTTAGATCTTATTGTTACCATCGGCCAACATTCTGATCATCCATTAATGAGTATGGTACCCAGAGCTCCATCTTTCCTTCCTCACACAGCCGATACTCTAATTTAGATTTTTGTCACCTCCCGTGTGCTACTTACTATAAAAACCTCCTCACTAGTCTTGCTCCCTTCAGTCTTTTTACTTCTTTTATCCATCCCCCACACAAGGCACCCAAACAAAGAATAAACATGTCAAACTGACACGGTAATAAAAACTCAAATTGAGACCTTTGTCCCTTGGACCGGGAGGGTTCTGGTCCCATTTGTCTGAAGGGCCCCCACCCAAAGCCTGGTGTTGGGGGCTCCTTAGATTCCCCTTACTCAATTTTGCCTTCTTTTGATATTCCTCCCTTTGATCCTATTACAGGCTACTTACTTAGCATTTTTTGAGATCCAGGTCACCCAACTAGGACTGTGGATTGCCTGGACTGCCAGCTACTCCCATCAGGATCCTCCCTGGCTTTGATCTACCTTCCCTCTCTAGACCATTCCTACAACCTGAGACTGCTTGGTGGCACCAGGATTCTTCCCACAGTCTTTTTCTGTAAAGTTCCATCTTGCCTCCATGAAGATGCTCAGATTCAATCTGGCTCAAACTCTGTCTAGCTGAGATTCTATCTGGCCCCTTGTGAATACAAGCGTTACAAATGCTTAGGCTCCTTAAGAGTCAACCCAATGTGGCGATTCTTTAATAAACATTGTTTTTCTTTGGCTTTAAGAAGGCTCATGTCAAATTCATTTGAGTAGGACCTAGCATGTCGGTATTTAGAGGTCCCAAGTACCCCCCCAATCTCAACAAAACCACTGATGAAAAACTCTCATTGGCTTGCTCTTGCTTTTCTGATCTCTTAATTGCCAATTTCAATGGCCTTTTCCTCAATTCTAGTCCTTCCTGACTTTTGCAGCATCTGACATTGCTGATCACCTTCTCTCCTGGACAGTCTCTAGATTTTGACAACACTGACTTCTCTTGGTTCCCTTCCTATCAGTCTGACCATTCCTTCCCAGTCTATGTGGTGAGACTTCCAAGACTTTAAAATGCTTTTTGACCCAGATACCCAAATAAGACTTGCTAAGATATGCATCGCATGAACTAAATGATACTTCGAAAGATGCAGTTGTTTTAACTTCTCACCCCCTATTAACTCTGAGGGTTTTGATGGTCACAATAAGCTACTTGAATTCCTCACTACAGCTAGTCATCCAATAACAAAGGGTGGCTGAACTTTTATGGTAACTTGGGGAGGGGAGAAACCAAAGGCTCAGGAAAGTAAGAAATATACCTACCAGATATTCAGACTCTCATCAAAAAAATATCATCAGAGCATAGATTAAAAAGGGTGAAAATTGGCTAGCCCATAACTACACCAATGGGTAAGAATTTGTGAAGTGAAACAGTTATGGATAAATAATTTCTTAGATGCTACCTGTTGATGCCTCCTTAGGCAAGCTGACCCTCTCCCCACTCTCTCCCACTCCAGTCACTGAGGGAACCCCAAGATAAGGAGAGCCACAGGTATAGAGAAATACTCAATCACCCTCTTATTGAGAAATCTGATATTGGGTTGATATCAGACCAATGTCCTGAAAAAGCTGCGGGCACTCATCTATCTTTGTTAATAGGAAATAAGCTATGCCAATGTCCTACCCAACTTACACAATCAGTCAACAGTCCATAAGCATTTATTATGTGCCAGGCACTGTGCTAAGCACTAGGGATATAAAAAGAGACAAAAACCAGTCCCTGCAGAGGCAAGGAAAATTTTACCTGTCAAAATTACAGATAAGGGAAGAATTTATGACCAAACGAGATAAAAGAGGATTTTCACAAACCAATGCACCCAAGTTTAGAAAGAATTTTCCATAACTTGAAGTAAATGCCAGCACTGTGTTCTAGTCAGTTCCTCATATTCTTACCCCAAAGCTGATTTCATAGACCTGAGTTAATCTTAGCTTAGATCAGTGGTTCCCATGTAGTAGAACAGATTTGTGAATTACTGTCAACCAACCTCTTTCCTAAACCATCCATGGAAAAAAAAATAAATAAATCATCTTATAACACCTTTCTTTTGAGTCAGATCCTATATACTGAAGAGAGGAGGGCTTAATTTTAGGGTTGGGTGGAAGCAAAGAATCTTAGGAGCCTGGGCATGTGTGGACAACTAAAATGTCAAGTCTTTAGCAAGGCCATTAAGGAACTCCAAAGCTGTCAACCATAAAGTCACTTTTTTCTCAAATGTCTGACTAGATCACAGTGCCGGCATTTACTACCCTCAGGATATGGAAAATTTAGATCCTGTCCTTTCTTCAGGTGTTGGTTCTGACAAGCACCTTCAGTTTGGCCAGCTTGGGTTTGCCTTCTTGAAAATTCTGCCTCCTAAGCTTCTGTGGTCCAGGTGCTGCCTGTCTCTCCAGGCATTCCTTCTACCATGCTTAGTCTTTCAAGTTTCAAGATGGTAGACTCCACTGAATTTTGCAGAGATCCCTCTTTATACCTCAAGGGAAAAGCTTGAAAGACTAAGCATTAACTCAGGTCTATGGAATCAACTTTGGGGTAAGAATATGAGCAACTTAAAGACTATAAAATGTAATTAAAACAACCCTACTAGTGACCAAGGATAAGCAGGACACAATTCCTAAACTTAAAAACACCAGTTCAGATAAAAGGTCCACAACAACACTCCTCTTCCACATTCACCATGGCAACAGCAGGCAAAGCTAGGTCAGAAAGGCTTTCCTATAAGGTCAGGAGGAATTAAATTAAATCCTCCCACACCAATTCTCCATGGGTTGGGCTTCTTAAGCCTCAGGAAACAAAGACATTAAATAACCTCCACTGTATAATCTATATAAATAAGTGCTCCAATTGTCACAAGGCACAGTAAGCAAAGTCTTTTCCTGAATCCCCTCAGGGACAACCAATGACAACAGAACTTTATGCTAAATTCATTCTCGATAGCTGGTTTTCTATTTTAAGCAACCTAGAAAGTCTGAATAGGTAGTTTCTTAGCAAAAAAATGTACAAAAGAACCTGAAAAAGGTTGTAACTGAGTCAATGATGATTAAGTGCTAACGTAAGTAGTTTTGCTGAAAGAAAAAATACACATAATTCTATTTATTTTGAAACCAGAAAATCCAAGAAAAACAACTTCAATTAGGAAATAAATGTAAACCTCAGTTTCTATGAACACAAATATATTTAAAGATAATATAGAAACTTAATAATAAAAAATATACTTCAATTCTTGGTGGCTGCTGGACCACAGTTGTTTCATAATTTGCTTTTGGCTTCTTTTTCTTTTTCTTGTTCTTTCTCATTTCTTCTTGGTCAATTTCACATACATTGTTGGTTTTTGTCTATGAAAAACAAAATAAGTGGAAAAAATATTGCTTTTTAGAAAACTCAGCAGATTGGGAGCCAAGATGGCAGAGCAGAAAGATGCACATACTCTAGCTCTTCCCCCACAGCCCATAAAATACCTGTAAAAAATGACTCCCAACAAATTGGAGAGCAGCAGAAGCCACAAACAACAGAGTGAAAGAGATTTCCAGTGGAAAGGTAACCTGGAAGGCCAGCGGGAAAGGACTATCCCACAGGACACTGAGCAGAGCGGAGCCCAGCCCTGCCCACACAGCACTGGGAGGAACAAGACCAGAACAGGCCTCCGGGGCAGAATCCCCAGCAGGGAGGGTCTCAGATCCCTCAACCCACAAGTGGCAAAGAAAGCTTCAAAAGTCAGAGAGAAGGCTTTCCCAACTGAGCAAGAGGGGAGCAGGGTCCCCTGACCCCCACAAGCACAGGCCCCAGGCTGCAGCGGTACCAGCAGCATCCATCTGTGAAGCACTCTGCCTGAAGACCCTGGAGGAATTGAGCACCTGATCAGAAACTCAGCCCTGAGTGGAAGCCCTGCCCTCACCTAAAGCCCCTGGGGCTATTGAGGAGCTGATCTGAATCTCAGCCCTGAACACCCTCCTAAGGTGACGGTGAGGGAGCACTAGGACCCTCCTCCTGACAAAGGATTCAGAAGCCCAGTAACTGACAGGGAAAATGCACAAAAAAAGGGAAAAAAATAAAGACCATAAAAGGTTATTTTCTTGGTGAACAGGTATTTTCTTCCATCCTTTCTGATAAGGAAGAACAAGGCATACTGTCAGAGGAAGTCAAGGCTTCTGCATCCATTACCTCCAAAATGAATATGCAATGGGCTCAGGCCAAGGAAGAGTCAATGGTTTGCTAAAGAAGACCCAAAAAAATGCTGAAGAAAATAACACCTTTAAAAAGAGGCTAACTCAATTGGAAAAAGAGGTCCATAAAGCCAATGAGGAGAAGACTTTAAAAAGCAGAATTAGCTAAACGGAAAAGGAGGTTCAAAAGCTCACTGAAGAAAATAGTTCTTCAAAAATAAGAGTGGAGCTGAGAAAAGCTAATGATTTTATGATGAATCAAGAAATTAAAAAACAAAACCAAAAGAATAAAAAAAGAGAAGATAATGTGAAATATTTCATTGGAAAAACAACTGACCTGGAAAACAGATCCAGGAGAGACAATTTAAAAATTATGGGACCACCTGAAAACCATGATCAAAAAAAGAGCCTACACATTATCTTTCATGAAATTATCAAGGAAAACTGTCCTGACTTTCTAGAAACCAGAGGGCAAAATAACACAACATGCTTATTATGGAAGTTTTTTGCAAAATGACACATTTATAGCCAGTGTTGAATTGCATGCCTTCTAAGTGAGGATGGGTGGGGAGGGAGGAAGGGAGAGAAAATGGAAGTATTAGGAAGGAATGTTGAGAAATGTTTTTCCATACAACTGGGAAATAAGAAATACAGGTAATGGCATATAGAAATTTATTTTGCCCTACAAGAAAAGAGAGAACATGGGGATAAGGGAGGGGAGGGGGTAATCAGAATGCAAGGCGTTACTGGGTAGGGGAGGGGAGAGATGGGGAAAAAATTTGGAACTCAACATTTTGTGGAAATGAATGTTGAAAACTAAAAATAAATAAATGAACATTTAAAAAAAAAGAAAATTTAAGCAGAAGGGCACTAGAAGTTGATGGAATCAAGAAAAATTTTATTATGCAAAACAGCTGTGTCTGAAAGGAAGGAAGGAAACCTATGAAGTGGAGGTAAAGAAGAGGAAGGAGTACCTTGATTACATATGGAACAGCCAGTACAAAAGTAAGATTGTTGTTGTTTGTCCTTCACTCTCAAAAAAGACCATGACATCAGAAGGGTGATGCCATAACTTGCAAGTGAATTGGATTTAAGTGAGGGAGGACTGTGCAAAGTTACCAGTCTCACTTTTTCCTCTGGATGGTCCTGGATGCAGTGGGAGACCTTGGCCTTTTTAAGCTAAGGTCTTTTCCCAGGTGTTAAGTTTGACTAAGGCAATGCCCATTCAGTGACGAAGGCTACGTAAGAAATGAGACAAAGAACAGCCTCTTTAACCTAGTAAAAAAAAAAAAAAAATCAATCTGGGTAGATTGGGGTAGATGGGATAAACCATCAAGGATCCTGACCAAGACAGAAATAATTGCTATTTACATTCACTCTGAGCAATCAGGGTCCAAGCAAACAAGTGAGGCTTGGACTGGGACCTACCTACCGCTGGCCAATCAATTGAGAGCCAGAGTGGTTTGGATTTAAGGCAAACCAAAAAATAAATCAATCAATAGTTATTGGTTTCCTTTTCACAAAAGAATTATTTTGATAGACAAGAAGACAACTTCAGGACAGCCTTCAAAGTTGTTTTGGTCTACTCAACCCACCTGCTTTTCTTACAACCAAAACATTAAATATTCCAGAATTTTATTTTTTCTACAACTATTAACTGAGTCACCTAGGTGACACAGTAGTAGATAGAGCACTGGGCTTGGAGTAAGGAAGACTTCTCTTCCTGAGTTCAAATCTACCCTTAGACACATATTAGCAGTACATCCTTTGGCAAGTCATTTAACACTGTTTGCCTGTTTCCTAATCCATAAAATGAGCTGGGGAAGGAAATGGCGAACTCCTTCTCTATCTTTGTCAAGAAAACCCAATAAGGTCATGAAAAATTGGACATGACTGAAAACAATGACAAAATTATCAGACATTCAGAGGGTCAAAATAATGTGTTTTGCTACATAAAAACTGACCTGCTTGTTCTTAAGTTTTTATCAAGGATGTCATCAATGCATTCAAAGACAAAGTTGGTGAAAATTTTAGAGACAATAAAGCAATTATATAGGAGTTACTCCATCTTGCAAAGCAAAATGGCATAGCACGCAAGAACAAGACTGGGCTTTCTCAAAACAGTAAAATACAGTTCTCAGAGGATCTGGCATGAGATCAAGGTAACTGGACTACTTCAAGAGTATCTGTAGATGCACAGATACACATAGAACATATTTGTTCGAGTTTTTATAGCAGTTTACTTCCACTGCCATTAAGTAACTGAAAAACCTCATCTGGACTCTATTGCCTTTATGTACAGTATGTTACAAGAAGGAATGGAAATGGCACTTAAGATTAATGGCTAAATCTGATCAAGCATAAGTAAAAATCAACCCCATTCTGGAGAAAATATAAAATTTCAAAGGTACTTCGATATTGATTCTCCAGATTTTTCATAGCGAAATAAATTAAAATTAAGACTAATAAGATATGGAGAAAATTAATAAAGATCAGAATACTAAAAATCCATTAAATAAATTGATTTAGTTCTTGATGTAAAAAAAATTTAAGTATATAAACAATACATCTAGAAAATCTATCAAATGACATGAATAATTTACAAAAACTGAAAAATTATCAACTCATATAAAAGACTGCCACAAATCACTAAAAACAAGAGAAATAAGTATTAAAAGCAACTATCGGGTTTCACTTCACAGATGGTGAACTGTTGAAGACGAAAAAATCCTGTTAGCAGGAATATACCTAAAAAGGTCAAACACCATGTGTCCCAAAAATCTTAGCATAGCTTAAGCTTAAAATGTGTGTATTGTACTGAGAACTCTTGGGATATCTTGTATAGAATGGTCTCACCACAATAGCACTTTTGTGGTAGCAAAATTAATCAACTGGGGAAATAGCTGAATAAATAGTACTATAAGAATAAAATATGATATTCTTGTGCTACAAGAAATAGTGAAAATGAGGAATTCTGGAAAATATGAAATGATATAAAATAGGACAAAAAAATACACAATGACAATAAAAATATAAACAAAAAACACTAAAACAGCAGTCAAATTCTCAATTTTAATAATTGTGGCTTCGGAAAAAAGACGGCAATTTCTACTGAGGTATGGAATGTTGTGCACACTGTCAAGTCAAGTGAATAAGCATCTATTAAGCTCTGCTGTGCACCAGAAATTGTGCTAGGCACTGGGATACAATAACAAAAGCAAAGTGGCCCCTGCCTTCAGAGAGTTTACGCTAACTATATACAACAGAAGATAATTTGTCCATGCAGGAAGATGGACAAGACAAGAAAATTAGATACAAGGCAGTCTTAGAGGGGCAATCATATAAGATTTCTTATGAAAAGTGATGTCTAAGTTGAGTTTTGAAGGAAAGAGGGGAGGAAAAAGAGCATTGTAAGCACGGGGACAATCACAGAGACAAAACTGGAAATACTTTGTGAGAAGAAAATCAACTAGACTACAGAAAGTGTAGAGGGTAATAATGTGAAATAAGAGTGGAAAGCTATGATGGGCCTAAGCTGTAAGGCATTTAAAATTCCAAATCAAGTTTATATTTGATCCTAAAAGAGAAAAGCCACTGGAGCATATTGAGTAAGGGTGACATTAGTCATATCTATAGTTTAGAATTTCTTTGGCAGTTATACAGAGAATGGATTTAAATGGTAAGACAACTGAGGTAGGAAAACCAATTAGGAGTTCACTTTTTTTTTTTAATTTATATTCATTTATTTTTAGTTTTCAACATATACTTCCATAAGATTTTGAGCTCCAAATTTTCTATCTCTCTCCTCCCCCCACTCTAAGACAGCATGCATTCTGATTACCCCTTTCCCCATCTGCCCTCCTTTCTATCACCCCTCTCTCTTATTTCCTTCTCTTCCATTTCCCTGTAGGGCAAGACAGATTTCTGTACCACATAGCCTGTTTTTCTTATTTCCCAGTTGCATGTAAAAATAATTTTTAACATTCATTTTTAAAACTTTTGAGCTCCAAATTCTCTCCCTTCCTGCTTCCCCACCCACCCTCATTGAGAAGGCAAGCAATTCAATATAGATTATACATGTGTAGTCATGCAAAACACTTCTCTAATAGTCATGTTGTGAAAGACTATATTTTATTTTCCCTCCATCCTATCTTACCTCCCATTTATTCTGTTCTCTCCTTTGATCCTGTCCCTCCTCAAAAGTGTTAGCTTGTGATTATTCCCTCCTCCCATTCACCCACCCTTCTGTCATGCCTCCCTCCCATTCCCTTCTCCCCCTACTTTCCTGTAGGATAAGACAGATTTTCATACCCAATTGAGTGTTATGTTATTCTCTCTGTAAGTCAAATCTAGTGACACCAAGTTTCACTCATTCCCTCTCACATCCTTCCTCTTTCTCTCCGCTGTAAAAGATGTTCTTGCCTCTTTTATGTGATAATTTACCCCATTCTACTTCTCCCTTTGTCTTTCTCCTAGTACATTCCTCTCTCTCACCCCTTAATTTCATTTTTTAGGTATCATTCTTTCATATTCAATTCACTCTGTGTCGTGTGTGTTCCTTCCAACTACTCTAATACTGAGAAAGGTCTCATGTTACAAATACCATCTTTCCATGTAGGAATGTAAACAGTTCAACTTTAATAAGTTTCTCATGATTTCTCTTTCTTGTTGACCTTTTCATGCTTCTATAGTCTTATATTTGAAAGTCGTATTTTCTATTCAGCTCTGGTCTTTTCATCAAGAATGCTTAAAGGCCTCTATTTCACTGAATTTCCATTTTCCCCCCTTGAAGAATTACTCTCAGTTTTGATGGGTGGGTGATTAGTGGTTTTAACGTCAGCTCCTTTGGCCTCTGGAATACCATATTCCAAGCCCTGCGATCACTTAATGTAGAAGCTTTTTGTGTTATCTTGATTGTGTTTCCACAATACTTGACTCGTATATTTTTGGCTGCTTGCAGTATTTTCTTCTTGACCTGGGAACTCTGGAGTTTTGCTACAATATTTCTAGGAGTTTTCCTTTTGGGATCTCTTTCAGGAGGGAATCAGTTGATTTCTTCAACATTTATTTTTCTACTCTGATTCTAGAATATCAGGGCAATTTTACTTGATTTCTTGAAAGATGATGTCTATGCGTTTTTTTTATTATAGTTTTCAACTTAATCCAATAATTTTAAAATGGTCTCTCCTGAATCTATTTTCCAGGTCAGTTGTTTTTCTTTTTTTCTTTTTTTTTTTGTAGTTTAATGTATTTTAATAGCAAACTTACAGGAACAGCACAGAAGACAGACAACATTAAAAACATGTACTTGCATGTAGGACAACTCAGTTAGAAAAGTATAGTGAATGGATGGAATCTACTGTATGATAAAAATGCTACAAACACCATTTAGTTGCCGTCAATAAGAAATTTACTTTTTAAAAAAATCCAAATGC
>CM053772.1:99664712-99753203 GCA_028658325.1 Potorous gilbertii | reverse complement strand
GGAGAAGCATGAAAAAGTAAACAGCAAAGAGAAGTCATAAGGGACTTGAACTGTTTACATTCCTACATGGAAAGACAATATTTGTAACTCTTGAAACTTTTCAGTATCTGGGTAGTTGGGATTACACACACACACACACACACACACACACACACACACACACACACGTACATGCATGCGTGCACACATACACACATGCACACGCAGGGACAGAGCACAGAGTGAATTGAATGGGATGGGATCGTATCTTAAAAGAAATCAAGGTAAACAGTAAGAGAGAAATGTAGTGGGAGGAGAGGGTGAAATGGAATGGGATAAATTCTCTCTCATAGAAGAGGCAAGCTGGAGACTTTTTAGTGGAGGGAAAAAGAAGAGAGCTGAGGAAAAAAACATGAAGTTTACTCTCATCACATTCAACTAAAGGAAGGAATATAATGCACACTCATTTTGGTATGAAAACCTATCTTACAATACAGGAAAGTGGGGGAGAAGGAGATAAGCAGTGAGGGGGATGATGGAAGGGAGGGCAGTGGGAGGAGGGAGCAATTTGAAGTCAA
Organism: Potorous gilbertii; assembly: GCA_028658325.1. NCBI lineage: Eukaryota > Metazoa > Chordata > Mammalia > Diprotodontia > Potoroidae > Potorous > Potorous gilbertii. The sequence goes on along the minus strand of CM053772.1, from coordinate 99,752,646 downwards.
CACTCTTGGGGAGGGACAGGATCAAAAGAGAGAATAGCCACAATGAGGGGCAGGATAGGATGGAGGGAAATATAGCTAGTCTTACACAACACGACTATTATGAAAGTCACTTGCAAAACTACACAGATATGACCTATATTGAATTGCCTGCCTTCCCAAAGGGAGTGGATGGGGAGGAAGGGATGGGGAGAAGTTGGAACTCAAAGTTTTACGAACAACTGTTGACTATTGTTCTTGCCTCTAGGAAATAAGAAATACAGGTAATGGGGAATAGAAAGTTATCTGGCCCTACAGGACAAAAGAGAAGATGGGGACAAGAGAAGGGAGGGATGATAGAAGAGAGGGCAGATTAGTGATAGGGTAAATTAGAATGCTCAGTGTATTGGGGTGGGGGGGGAGGGCACAAAAGGGGAGAAAATTTTGGAACCCAAAATTTTGTGAAAATGAATGTAAAAATTTAAATAAATAAATTTTTAAAAAAAGAGAAAGAAAATAACACCTTGAAAAATAGGCTAACTCAATTGGCAAAAGAGGTTCACAAAGCCAGTGAGGAGAAGAATGCTTTCAAAAGCAGAATTAGCCAAATGGAAAAGGAGGTTCGACAGCTCACTGAAGAAAATAGTTCTTTCAAAATTAGAATGGAACAGATGGAGGCTAATGATTTTAGGACAAACCAAGAAACCACAAAACAAAACCAAAAGAATGAAAAAATGGAAGATAACGTGAAATATGTCTCATTTTGTCCTCAGGCATGTCATTGGCCAAACTGGAAGGATGGCATTCTATTTGAGCCACTATTATCCCTTCAATTTCCATTATAAAATAAATTTGGATGTGAGTGGGTGTGGATATGTTTAAAGGAATAAGAACACTAACACTGGCAAATTTATCTGCCTCATTGTCTTCTGTTCCTGTCCATATCCCAAACCAATTTGAAAATTTTAAAAGTTCCCACAGATGAGTCCATGGAAAATATCCCCAAATCCTTCAACTTTAATGGGAAGATAAAATGAATACTTTGTTCTCCCAGTTTCTTCCTGACCCTAGTTTTCCTGCCAGGGCTATCACAAGGTCAATATGAGGCTCTGCTATTGAGTCTATTTATGAAACTCCTACTGGTCCATTATCTTTCCACGTATACATCATTTGTCTATCCCATCTCCAGATCCTCCACTGTATTGTTAAAGACAATGATGATTTCAGTGGAATAACTTAAGCCTGTTATTGGCACAAAATCTTATCAAGATTGAAGATACTCATTAACTCTCTTGTTGGCCTGCTGGCTTCAGCTCTTGTAGGACAGGCTCTGCTTTGTTGGTATGTAGTTCTCTTCTTGTCCAACATTTGAGTGTTGAACATATTCAGAAGTTTCCATCCCAGCAAGGATTATATAGACTCATCTTCTACTACCATAACAGACTCATCAGAACAAACTCTGGTGCCTTCTTAAACTGGGAATAAAAACGTGTCATGGTTGACCTTTTTGCCTCTGTTACAGATGAAACACCTAGTTTGTGGTGTGATGATCTGGAATGGCTCATCATTTATTATCTTGATCAAGATAGCAACTCATTCCTGTTCTCCTCCTAATCATGAAAAGGTGAAAAATGCTTGCTGTTACATCTGTGATAACCTATAGGCAGTCAACTTGGCAATGTGACTGGGATTGTGAAATTTTAGATTGTGAGTTTTTCAAGAGCAGACATTTTGCCTTTCTTTGTAGCCCTAGCTCTTAACATAGTGCTTGGCACATAGTAAGCACTTAATAAGTGCTTATTATAAGAACTCCTGGCATAGTAACTTGCTCCACTAGTGCAAATTGGCAGCTTTCTTTGTAATTTGAGTTTTGAATAATATTCTGTGACCCTGAAAAGGTTAAGTGACTTGTTCATGGTCACATAGTCCAATTTGAATACAGGTCTTACTAAATCCAGAACTCTGCTTCATAAAACAAAACAAGAAACCATCACACATGTTCCAATAGCTCCTTTATGGTAATTCCTTGAGTCTGAAAACATTGCCCCCATTCAACACATCTTTGAAACTCTTTGTGCAGAGGTCTTAACAGTCAGTTCATAAAGCGTATTAGAGAGTCTCATTACTCGTGACTCCCGTCACACATCTTAGAATACTGTCACCCCCTTTCCCTTCCCTAATATATTACTCATAGATTGATCATCCACCTTTTTCACAAGACTTTTTCCTCAAATGATCTGATTTCTCCACAAATCAAGCCTTTCCCCAATGTGAGGGTAAGTGTTGCAACTCAACCTCTGAAGGCAATTCTTAAAGAAAAATTCCAGAAATGACTTGAACAACGGCAATACTGTGGGATAAGTATACAGCCCCTAAAGGGGATGCCATTCATTTATATGTTTTAAGGTTGTTTTTTGCAGTCTCATACTTTATGTTTTATGTTCACTTGGTGCATTAAAATTATATGTTAGTCTGGATCTAAATCAGTGAAAAGTGCCATGCAGATGAAATGTTAAGGTCTTCCTAAGCTAACTAGTTTCTCAGAGAAGCTTATGACTTAGCGAGGCATATTGGAGCGGTGGCTGACTGAGCAAATCCACAATTTTTGTTGAATTGTAAATATGGGGATGAAAAATTGAAACAAACATAAAAAAAATTGGCCACAAAATTTAGAGATGGCTGCATGATGTAGAGGATAGTGTTGGACTGTCGTCAAGATCTAGGTTCAGACATTGACCCTGTCCCCGTGTAAACTTAAGAAAATCACTAAAAGTTTTTGGGGTTCAGTTTGCTCCTCAGTAAGTCGAGGATAATGATACATGTAGCACTTGCCTCAGGGTGGTTTTGAGGCTCAAATGGGGTGATGGACGTGCAGTCCTACATAAAAAGGGATGGAGAATTGACCCCTAATTGCTCTGACCCAAGTGACCATTACAAATTGGCACCTTTGAGTACCAAAGGATTGCCTGAAGCACTGAGAAATTAAGGGCCTTGTCCAGGATCACAACTGCTATATAAATGCCAGTTTTTATTAAATGCAGTTTCTAAGCATTGAATCAGTGATTAAATTGAAGCGGTTGCCAAATACTTTAGATCCAACCACAGATACACCAAGGCATTTTTAAAAGAGCCCATTTCAATTTATGTTAGTCATTCTGAATACTTGTGAAATTAAAGAGAAGGAAGTAATAAAAGTTAAAATTGTCAGGGTCTGAATATTAAGCATCATTTTTTTTAACAATATCCATAAAAACATGAATTAAAATGAGACCAACCAAAGCCCATGCTCCACATAATAGTTACACCAAACTCCCTAGTGCTGAAGGTAATTGATAGGTTGAGCTCTTGAAAAATCACACGGACGGAGCTCTCTACTTCTGGGAATCTGAGATAAATCCCACCTGGGTCAGATTGGAGAAGTACACAACTGTAATCTTTTGCAATTAAAGGAAGTATTGCAGTTAATGCTGTTTTCCACCTATTGAGTAAAATAGGGGCATAGTTTGGCAGCCTGCTGGCAAGCAAATCACCCAATTCAATTCTTAATTCCATGGTGCTCGTTGTTTCACGTGATCATTTCAGGAAAAGGGATCATGAACAAACTATTTTGTCATTTAATATAGAAATGCTCCTCCTATCAGATACTGAGGAATTACGTAGGGCATCTTCTGACTTATCCATGCTTATTCCTAGAAAAAATTGTATTTCTGAATCACTCTAATAATCCACTTACATGTCAGACCTAAAAGAGGATCAGAAATTGGGTACAAATTAAGACTCCAGCTTTCTCTCTGAAGAAGAAACTCAAAGAAAAGGCTACCTAGACCAATCAACTTCCACATAGTGACTATCATGGAGAGTAAGAGCGGTTTTGTTACTCTATCTTTACTCAACCCACCCATTTGTGCTTCCCTATGACCCTAAGGTACTTGTATACCTTGGTGAGTCTATGATTTCATTAACGTGGATCCTCCTTCCACAAGTCCATGTTGCAATCCACCCATCTTCTCTCATGTGTCATACTTATCCATGTCATTTTAAATCATTCAACAGAGGAAAATGAGTGCTATAATGGCAGTTGACTATCATTACTGGCCATGTTCTTTCAGAAGAATGATGTATGAGGTTTGCAAAGTAGAGTGTGGACCCAGCTAACCAAACTTGAAAAAAAAAAATCTACATGTGTCCTCAGACCTGGAAAGCAAAATATGATAAAGTGCTTTAGAAATGTTTTCTCAGTTATCATATTTGAAGAATCTAGTCCCTTCAGAAACAATAAAGAAATGTAAGTTTCTTTCACCAAATTCACCATAAAGAAATGTAAATTCACCTGAGAAAGGGGAGCATACTACTGAATGCTTCCATACTTGCAAAGATAAAGTCTCATTTTTCACGATTGACTTTTGGGAGATATGGGGTGGGGCTAGACAGGGAAGGATGAGAGGAGAAAGATTATTTTGAGACTTTATTAAATAGTTTTTATGGGATTGGGAGGTAAGGGTAAGAAATGGATATTAGTTGTGAGTCTCTGGGTTTAAATGAAGGTGAAACAAAGTGAAATGAGGTCTTGCTCTAAGTTAATAAAACTAAATCAGATCTGTAGTCAAAGGATAGATAAGCCTTTGGCCAATAGCATCTGCCATGGAGTCATCATCAAAGATAGAATTACTTACTTCTTCAGTCATCTTCATATACAAAAAGTTAGAAAACACCCATAAATAGAGAAGGTTTTAGCAGTATTATGAAAAGTGATGGTGAAGCATCTGAGGTGGAATGTATCATGTGATGTCTTCAGCAGTATTTAAAATAAGTTATCATGACTCATTCTTGATTCTTCTATTGTGTGTGTGTGTGGGAATATTAGAGGGTCAGCAAAAAAAAGGATTTTTTCCTAACAAATATCTGTCTTACAATAACAAGAAGTCATACAGTACAAGAAGAAAACAAAACTGATGGTTCCTTCCAAGTCTCTTATTAATTAAAATGCAGAGTTGATTTACTTAGGATTATAGTTTTGGAGAAACTATCCACAATGACCCAGAAATAGGACTGGGGAAGGTAAGTAGTCTGTTGTACTTGGTGTAAGTAGTAAGCAGCAGAAGTGAGATTTAAACCCAAGTCCTCTAAATCTACAACTAGTGCTGCTTCCACTATACCACACTTCTTTTTGGAAGTTTAAATAGTCCTATGACACAAGCTTTTCCATACATGTAGCTAAATCTCTGGAATTACATGGAATGATGGGATTACATATCTTGTCACTGAAAAACATAATCTGGCCATAGCCTTGTCAGAACAAAACCTTAAACTTCTCTAAGTTGTATATGTTTCAGTCATCCCATTTTAGTTGGTTCCAAGCAGTAAAAAGCAGCTAGGCCTAGTGATATCAATGACAAGACAGCTTTTGCAGTGGTGATGGCAGAATCTTGCATTAAGGCCTTGCATGAAGTGGTCCTCTATGTTTTATTTATTTTTTGGATGAAATAGCAAAAAAGTGAAAGAACAAATTTAGAGTTCCACAAAATCTAGCTTGGGGTCCCTAGCAATGAAAAAAACATTTTTGTTTTCTTAACAAGGCCCAGTGTGAATTTTAATCCTTTGCCAGAGAGCAAGAAATAGTGTCAGGGATGTCAGACATAGAAATAGAAGGACATCTACAATTAACAAATAGTTTAGGAAAGATCCAGTTCCACACAAATTCAACAAAGGACTCCATCTCACTGGTAGCTACTATAGATTTGCCATATTCTTTTAGAAAGCAAGCACATATTCACAAAGTGATATCTAGTATATGCTTTTGGGTAGAGCACCTAGAGTTAGCCTATTGCTTTCAGTTCAGATGGCATTGTGAGAGATTGTTGAAGAACTCAGCTCAAAGGGATCAGATGGAACAAGGATTAAGACCAAAGTGAAGTGACTAAAAGCTCCTCCATCTAGTCCTGAACTGCCTAAGAAGACAGCTTTTTACTGTTGTGAGTAAGGACTTTCCACATAGGCCTGTACCCAACCCAGTCTCGCAGAGCTTTAAAAGTTTAGGTGATTGGGTGAAGGATCAGGGAGGTATAAACCAGAAGAAACTCTGGTAATTAGGAGTCCAGTAGGACCTTAATCTCAGGCCATCAGAACAGCTTACGAGAGAAACCCTCACCTCATAGGAAAACAGGAGGAAACAAGTCCATCCATCTCATTGGGGTTGTACTTGCCAAGCGAAGAATCAGACATAACTGAAAATGATTGAACAGCAACAAAGAATGGGACCCCAAGTAATTACACTTTATTAAAAAAAAATTTTTATTGATATTTTTCAAACATCACTTACTTTCCCCCATATATCTGATGTCTGCCAGAGGGACCTTTGGGAGAAGCTCCTGAGATGTGGTAATGATAAGGAGGCAATTCATTGTCAGCCTTTGGGGATACTGTTAAACTGTACCAAGGCAGTAAGGACCCTTCAGCTCCTCTGCGTCCTAAGGAGCTGTTCCCTATACAGGCTCTTTTGAGAACCTCTGTGCCAGTTATTGTCAGTTGAATCAAACAGAAATTGTCGGAGTTGCCAGGACCATCTCACATATTTAGGACAAAACCATATCAAGATTTCAGGAGTCATAGCGGCAGGGCCATAAAAAGATCTTTTCTTCCTGCTGATGGAGATGAAGACCCCAGTATTTTGCTACATCAAATCCCCTTACCATGGCCTGTGAGGATGGGGCACCTGGTGGCTTACAGGAAGTGAACAACATTGTCATACCGAGGCCTGGATGAGTGCTGTGGAGTTATTAATCTTACCAATGCTCTTTTTCTCTTTTCCTCTGGCTGAGGCTAGTAAGAAGTAGCTTTCTTCTTCTGGAAAGAGGTCTAGTACACTTTCATCATTCTTCCCCAAAGCTACCAAATCCTCCCTCATCACTGTCAAACCTTACTGAGGCCTCTCTTCCTGAGGCCACTATTGTCCTCCACGACATTTATGACATGATGTTGATTGGGCCGAGTAAGACCATGGTGGGTAGGTGCCCCATGTTGGATAATAGCACATGTGAATGAAGTATAAGGAATTGGGGATCAACCATAAAGAAATCCAGGACCTAGGCCACTGATTTAAGGTTTGCAGGATACTGTGGATGGGGAAATCTAAATGATTCTGGACACACAGTTCAGAATAAGTTACTGATATCTTTCACTTTTAAAAAAGAAGCAAAGATAACTGAGTTTTGGAGAATTTCCATTTTCACCCAGGTATTCTGATAGTCCTCATTTAATAGAGAACCCTAGAGTCTGCTTTTTTTTGAGAGGCAACAGGAAGCCTCCAGAAGACATATAGTAGGCTGGCCCCTTAGAACTTCAGATGGCCATGGGTTTCCAAGTCTCCAATCATAAAGACCAAGCTGAGTAAAACTTTTTACTGGCATCAAGGGATGCCCAGGGTAATTGATTACTAGTGTTTTAGAGCCACAAGCTCCTGAACCAGCCATTCACAGTGGCACTTCTGAAAAGCAGCTACCTGCCTGTTACTGGATTCTGGTTGCTGCTGAATAGATGATGCTGTCATAAAGTCTGGACCTTTTGCCCGGAGTCGCCTGTTATGAGGTTGGTGATAAAAGATGTAAGATTCTGTAACAAGGTTAATCAGATATGAGACTATTATCAAATGGAAATGCTTGAGTCTTTTCAGACGTTAAATGTCCTTCATAAACAGGTAGCAACTCCTTTAGAGAGGCTGAGGCATCTAGTCCTAACCTCAACATCTTTCACTAACCCTAATGGCCCCAAATATGAGTTTCTGGCTCCTGAGGAATATGTTTTTCTACTTCACTGTCCACTGTAAGAATAGCATGTGCCTCTGGACTTCAGAGGCAATTTGTCTGATAATGGGAGATAGATTGAGAGACAGAGAGATCCTGGCAAGTCCTCTCAGTGGATTGAGCTGTAGACGACGTCAGTGTTGCATAAAAAAGCCTTGAAGGCTGGAGCCAGATAATCTATACTTATCCCTAGTCATGGAATTATTACTTACTATTACTTATTCCTAGATGAGTGGTCCAAAGGAAACAGTACTAGACAATCAGAACCAATGCAGAATTTAATTTTTTGTTTCATTCTGAACTTTTACACTAAAAACGTCCCTATATGTAGCAGAACATGACTTTTTTTCTATGTGAAACTCTTAAGTCTCCATTTCATCTCTTGCTTTTAAAAAAAGTAATATTTTCAACACAACATTTTTATGACTGTACTAGTTGTGTTTCCTTCTTAATTTCCTTCTGTCCTCTTGTGTTCGTTTTAAAAAGTCTTACAATGGCCCTCTTTTTTTGTATAATTATGATTTACCATCCTCTACCACTTAATTAACGGGGGGAAATAAGCATAATCAAGCAAAACAAATCCACGCAGTAACTGGTAATTGCTTTGGTCATAGTTCTTGAATCTTTCAAATTACTATTCTTTAACATGTTATTGTATAAATTGTTCTGGTTCTGCTTACTTCACTGTCAGTTCATAGCACCCAGGATTCTCTGAAGCCCTCTCATCATTTTACCTACATATCTACACATATTTTACACATATCTACACAAACACGAAAAAATAAGCAGTTGCTTAATAAATATTTGTTAATATAACTTATTAATATATATGTCAATAAGCATTTATTAAGCATCTGCTGAGTGCCAGGCACTGTGCTGAATGCATTGTTGTTGTTCAGTCATTCTCCCACTGTCTAGTTGCTTCCTTTCTTTTCCCTCAGGTTCCCTTTTAATCCCATATTCAAGATCAGAAAGTTTGGTTTTTCCCATATTATCTTTAATCCCCCACCTCCTTATGCCTACATAGAAATGATAAGCCTTGACAATTCAATTGGATCTGGGAGGATAGATGGAGGGAGGAATCAGAGATGACACCTAAGTTGTGACCCTGGATGATGAGTCATGAGTGGTTATAAAGACAGGAGGGATTAGAAGGTGGGAGAAGGTAAGTTCAGTTTTGGACATCTTAAAATTAAGATGGCTTTGGGACGCTCAGTCTGAGATATCTAAAAGGCAGAGGCAACACTGGAAATTGGGGGAGGGGTTAGTGCTAAACAAGTGAATCTAAGTCATCTGCATGGAGATAGGAATTGAAACCATGGGAGCTGATGAGATCACCCAGTGAAACAGGAAAGACAGAGAAGAGAAGAGGGCCCAAGTCGGAGCCTTGAGGGATCTCCACATATTCCTAACCTTAAGTAGCCTATTTTCTGTTATCATACAATTCCATGATGTCATTTTATTCCTATTTTTGAAAGTAACTCACTCATTATATATTGCAGTCGGGCCTATTATGTGATACTCATTTTTAGTTCTTTGGAGACTATTATGTTGTGTTTCACTGCTATATAGTAATGCCAGTAGAATGTTGATAATAAATGAAAAAAAATAAGCCTTTCATTTCATACCAAGTAGAGAGTTATTAAAGGAGCTTTGCAGTTTCCTGGGGAAAAATTTAGTCCACGCTCCCTTTTGTTCAATTCTGGGCCTGCTTGTCCATACATACTGTAAAACACCAATCTTTGGTTGGCAGGTCAGGTTGTTTAAAACTTAAAAAGCTGTGGAACAGCCTGTTTTCAGAGGGTGTCTGTGGGTGGTAGACTTACACCTCCTTATACAACAGTAGGAAAGACAAAGAAAACATCAGAAGCAGGGCAATAGGTAACAGCTCCCTTATCAGAGAAACATGAAACAACTTAAGGATGCTGAAGTGAAAGGCAAATTCTCCCCTTGCTTCTAGCTTAGTGGTAGACAGTTTTTTAAAAAGTGGAACAATCTCGGCCAAGGTGGAGTCTATAATTTTCTCTTGGGCATTAGAATCAGCAGTGAGGAAGGACATATGAAAAGTGCTAGTGGCCTGTTAAAAGTGATGGCAGACCCCTTCATTGGGAAAAGGAGTCCTTAGAGAACCAGCTTCCTTCTTTTGCAAAGACAGTGATCCAGGACCAAGAGTTCTACTTAGAGAAACTATCCCCAAGAGCTATACTAAAGGCTGAAGTTAGTTTTTATTAGTCTCAAGGAGACTGAACTCATTGACTTATATATAAGAACATTAAATCCTTTCCCCTTCCTCAAACCTGTCCTAGTTTTGTTCTGCCAGGAGAAAGACAAGGACAGTGTGGCTGTGAGAGTGACCTCTTGCAAAGCTGTTAGCTTTGTCCTATAGGTGTCTGTAAAGGATGAGTGAAAGAGAACTCAGAAGAAGTCATAGAGTTACACAATACATGGGGGGAGGATTGGAAGAGCCATTTGGAAAACTTGCCTCCATGGGCCACTTAGGGTCTACACTGGCTACTGCCTGGAAATGGCTAGACATACAAGGGACGCTATAAAGTGTAGAACTACGGTCACTTCCATTTTATTTCATAAATATGAATAGTGGCTGGTCCCCTTACTCCAGGGTATAATCCCCTTTCCCACCCTGATTCAAGCTACCAAACAAGAGTTTTTGGTCTCATATCCCCATAGAGTTCTTCAATCCTTTATATACTTCTTTATGGAATCACAGGTAATGCAGTGATATTGCACATACTGGTTAGAGGAATTTACTGTTAGAAGGGATATCCAATGATAATAGAAACTTCTACCAGATTTGTATCTGAAAATTGTAGACTGACCTCTCATGAAGCAAATTGAAGCAAAATTTTCTCAGTTCTATTTTGATCCTAGGCCAGAAAATAATTTGGAACATGCAATTTATAACTCACAATTCCACATTACCAAAAGAGACATAAGAAGCAGATATGATGTCACAGGTGGGGAAAAAAATAAGGGAATAAATCCTGATGGTCCTGTCACCGTTTTCCTGGTCCCCAACTCTAATCTCAGTAATCTACCCTCTCCAGAAGCTGATTTGATACATTGGTGGTGATGGGTAGTCCACCATATAGGGGCATTTGGCATTTTCCCTTTGCACGATGGACTGCTGACGTGTGAGCTGAAATACTTTGACCTGGATCAAAGTGAGTACAGAATCCAGATTTACAAATCCAAGTGACTGTACTTCTCACCATAAATTTCAGTGCTTACCATTTACAGCAGGTAGAGTTGTTGCTGTGCTAGCACTAATAATACAAATTATCAGTACTGTTTTATAATTGTAACACAATAGATACATGGTAATACAGTATCAGGAACATCTTTTGCATGTATCTCACCCTCACTCCTCCGCTATTAGAATGTCAGCTCAGGTGACACCGTGAAGGAAGGGATCCTTCCATTCTTTGTATGTATGTCTCCAGCACCTGGCACAGTGCCTGGCATAGTAGGCACTTAATAAATGTGTGTTAATTGGTTACATCTACTGAGCTCAATGATACTAGCAGTACCTTGAATTCCTATCATATACAAGAGTAATTCATAACACATTTCAGAGCAAAATTCAAGTATAATATTTAACAATCACATAAAATGATAACGTGAGATTTTGCAAAGAAATAATAAATCTCAATGGAAAGGTACAAGTTAAGATTAGGTACAGACTGCATTTTTTTTTTACCCTTTGACTTTTCAGGCTGGGAAGGTTATCAGACCAAGTGCTTTTCTCCTCTTATAATCTTAACCTTTAGTCGTTACAATGGAATTTATGGATCCAAAGTTGAAGGTCTTTGCTACCTAATGAGGTCTTTGCCCAGCAAGTTTCCAGGCAATCTCCCACCTTCATGGCTTCAGGTGAAGATTCTAGTCCTTAATACAGTGTCAATGTCTAACATGAATTTTTTAAAAAAACCACAATTATACAAAAAGGTATACACTTAGCTATTTAATTATTTTACCTGACTTCTCAACATCAGGTAATAACAAATGAAACAGTAAGGAAAGTTAAAGTTTGTAAATTAGCCAAAATTTGCATTGTACCATAAGGAAAATAGAGGGCAGCTAGTGGACACAGCAGACAAACTGCTGGTCCTGAAATCAGAAAGACTTCTTCCTGAGTTCAAATCTGGCCTCAAACACTTACTAGCTGAGTGACCCTGGGCAAGTCATTTATCTCTGTTTGCCTCAATTCCTCATCTGTAAAATGAGCTGGAGAAGGAAATGGCAAACCACTCCAGTATCTCTTCCAGGGAAACCCCAGATGACGTCATGAAGAGTCAGACATGACTTGAACAGTAACAAAATAAGGAAAATAATTTGTACAACCTAAATATCCTCTAATTGTCAAGTTATTGACCAAAGATTCCTTAATCCATCCTCTTGTCTCAGACATGTCCTTATGTCAGCAACACATAGAACAAATAAAGAGGTAACGATTTGCATGGTAGTGCCTGGAACCTTTGAATGGATGTTTTGATCATATGAGTGTCATAAATGTCATACAACCAAAATAACAATGAATAATACTTCAAACTTCAAAGGTACCAAGTTCATTGCTTCTTTTCCAGACTGTTTGATCTGGAAAAGGTAATGTGCAATTATCACTACTGTACAAATTTCTAGTACAGCAAGTAATGTATAAGCAAACTAAATGAAGCATCCTAAACAAAACCAAACAACAAAAACCAGAATTGTTTAAAAACATTTTCACTGATTAATAAAGTTAGATTGTTTTATTTTTTTAATATACTTTGTGAGAAAGCAAGCATATCTTCAGGCTGACCAAGACGTGTGTATGTGTCTGTATGTGTATAAATATATAAATATATGTGTATATATGTTTACATATACATATGCATACACACATGCATCCACACACACACTCCCCTCCTAGTTAAGAAGGGCATGTTCTTTATATGTCAGTGCACAGTGCAGTTTTGCTAGAACATGGCCAAATACACATTGGATATAAATTGAATATATCTCCATCCAGTGTTTAATATAGTTTGCTTACACAAGCAAAAATCAAAATGTGTAGTCATAATGTACAAATGTAGACTCCAGAAATGTCTACCAAATTAATGGGAACCTTATAGTTTTATGGTGCATATATTCCTGTAGTATTATTTTCATATTTAGATAGATTGAAGATTATATTTGATATCCCAGATAAGCATTTTTCACATTCTAGACCACTTTGTAAACTTCTAAATAGTCAAAGCAATAAACATAACCTCCTGCATGGAATTGAAGATTTTGTCTGGAATGCCTCTGAAGAGCCAGGTTTGTCATAGCTAAAGAAAAACCTGACAACATAGATGAGCTAGAATTTGCAAGGCCTTGGTGAGGGAACTTTATCAGATACAATTTTGGAGACCCCATAAAATGAAGCCACTTTTCACAAGCCTGTGCTAGCACTGAATGGCCAATACTTTTCTGTGACAGGAAGGGAAAGGACCCAGTTAGCTTTCTAACAGGCCCATCTTTAAGTATGTAATTATGTAGAGTTCATGTTGCCTTTTGTAATATACATATACAATATATTCTTAATGTTATATGATATGTGATATACAATGTACATATTAATTTGAGCTTTGATCTATATGCTCAAATGAAAACCAACAAACATTCTTGCAGAAGCTGACAAGTTTTTGTTCCTGTTTTTCTTTTCAAAGTCAACTGTTCCTCAAGTTAACATTATATTTTAAGCATCTCAAAACCACAATATTCAAATTTTTTTTTTGCTGTGCCTCTTCCCACCCATCATATACAGTTTATATTTATATAGGTAGAGAGGAAAAAAAATTTAATAACCAAGAATGAACTTTTTCCAAATCCCTATGTACTTCAGTCAGAAAGAGTTATCTTAAAATAGCTTTTGATTCTGGTAATAAGTCATCTTGGCATCTTCTTTGGCCTCGAAGCCTTCCCAGGAAGCTCTGAATGAACTCTGGAGCCACACTATCTGCCTTCTGACATGTATTCACTCCAGGGCCCTTTGCAGTGTTCTAGAGGATATTCCCAGACCAGACCCTGACTCCTAGCCTTCTGTGAGGGGCCAGGACACAATATCACCACCCACCTTGAGATAGGACCTTAAACAGGATAATCACCACCTCTCTCCAGCCACTGATAATCTGCCTCCCCATAACCTCAATGGGAAGCATCTTCCATCTCTTTTAGACGGTCCTCTTCCCAGTGCTTCTGCACCGTTGGTCACACAAACCCTATTACCTGTTCATCCCCTCACTGTCTACTCTTTTGCTCTCATCCTCCTTGACCCTACCTCCCAAATGTCCCATTCTAAAGCTACCCACCCCCTTTCCCCTGTGCTAGAGAGCATTCTCGATCATTAGCAAACTTGCTTTCGCATTAACCTTCCCTCTATCTTTTGACCGTCCCTGAGACCAAGGTCCCTTCTGAGGACCCTGCGTCCCTGGCAAGCTTTCTCAGTAATGGTTGCAGTCACTCTTAGACTCCCTGCACCCATTCATTTGTACTGATGCAGACGTTGTACTATTCCTTGCTCCTCACTGTTGTCCTCAGACTCTTCCTCTACCACCCCCACCTCCTTTGAGGTTTGTTCGGTTCAAATTTATGACCCAATAGCTGATACCTGCTGGCCTCCAGGGCCTTCACCTTCCCTTGAGTTCAGTGCCTGGTTCTTTCAAGCCATCTTCATACTAGACTTCAACACACACCCACATACTCCTGCTAACCCCAACTTCCATGTCTGTAGTCTAATTCCCATGAATGACTGTTCCATTCCACCTCCGCCAGAATTCATTAACTTGGAGTTTCCTTTATCTGGCCATAAATTTATCATTCCATTTTCCCTCTGCTTTATGGTCCCTAACTAGTCTCCGTTGTGACCTCCAGTCTCTCCATCCCCTTATGGAAGATCCCACCATACTCTCAGTTACTTAGGCTTGGAACTTAGATGTCATTCTTTATTCTTACTGTCTCATGCCCATACCCTGTCAATGCCAGGTCATGTTGTTTCTCTTTTCACAATATCTCTTATACATGCCCCCTTCTCTCCTCTGACACTTCCACCAACATTCGATTTCCTGACTGGGCATTTTCACTAGCTGACCTCCATGCCTGCAGTTCTATTTTCTCACCTCTCTTTCCTGGCTTTCTTCAGGTTCAACTAAAGTCCCACCTTCTTTCTTTCTCTTGGTTAACAAGTAATATACTCCTTTCTCTCATCTTCTTTGTTTTGTTATTGTATTTCATTTTCTATACATTTTCCTAAAAATTATTTCTTTCCTTTGTTCTGTTAATTATTTCTCTTCCCTTTCTATTTTAGACTTTTATCTTTGATTCATGGCCCATACACTTAATTATTCCTTTTTTAGTCAGAGAATTCCTCATGTAATTAAAGTTTCTAAGTCATCTTTTTTGTTGATGTTGCCCTATCATAATGTAGTGGCTGGTGTGAGTGAGTCAGGGATTGGGGATTAGCTTTCTCTTGCTTCTGGTTCATTGGGTTGTTACCTCATTAAGGTTCTTAGTGTCTTAGATCATGGTAACAGCTTTATTTCTTACATATTATTTCCCATTTTTAAGAGATTTGAGAGGTGCTAAGGATTGGAGAATCCTCAGTTTTATCTTACATGCTTTTGGAATTGTTTTGGTTAGTTGGGTCTCTCACAATGGTTTCTTTGTTTTTAATAAGTGTTTTTGATGTATTTTACTATTTTTTTAAACAACATAGTGATTTCTGAATGCATTCTTTCCCTTCCATTCACTTAGTAAGCTTTCCTTTTGTAATAAAAAAAAAGATTTAGCCCAACCAACCAATATATCAACCCTATCTGAAAGCATATGTAGCATCCCATGGCTATAGTCTTCCACCTTTCCAATGAAAGGAGGAAGGTGCATTTCCTTCATCTCTTTCTCCAAGGCCATCATAATTGATCAGTTAGTAATTATAATTACACAGCACTCAGTTTCATTTTATTGTTCTTTTTTTAGGGGGCATTGTTGAAATAAATGTAGACATTTTTCTTGGTTTTGTTTAGTTTGTGCACCAATTTTTCTTTAAAATTTTCTTTGCAACCTCTGAAACCAACAGGGTACCAAATTTATAAAATATACATAGCAACGTGAACTATGAAAACTTAGAAAAACTACTCAACAACAAATAAGATAAAACAATATATCCATTCTATAGCTTTTACTATAGCCTTCTACCTACGTATCACTATGGATGCTGGCCAATAGGCTAGACATAATACAAAGACAATAGAGGGACTTTGCAGGAGCTCTTGTTTCTTTACATCTGGAGACAACAGCTTTTACTTCTACCTGACTTTTCTCTCTTCTCTGGACGTATTTTGATCTTTGAAGTTCACTGGGATGGACTTTGATCTTAATGAATGCAGACACCATGTCTTATTATGTCTGTCTCAGTTTTTTAGCTGAGGATCCATATAGGCCTTATGCAGAATAAATGTTTGTTAAATTTTTTAAAAATTTTTTGTTAAATTTGAACACCAGAAAAAAGAATAATTTTGAAAAGTAGGCAGATATGGCAATCCAAAACTGGATATTAATTTGTGTTTTTTCCCCAACCTGCAGATGATCAGAAGAATGTAGTAAATAGATCAATTGATGTATTAAGTATTCTCTATCTGAGGCTGATTTAAACTTATGCCATTACTTCAAGCACACCTTTTAGTCACTTAATACCCTGAAACTCAGGCAAATCATTCTCACTTTGAGACTGCAAAAGGAGGGAGGGAACACATTACTAGGTAATTATCTAGTTAATTGGATAATTAAGCTAAACTTCTCTGTATCCGTATGTCTTTAACTTCTCAGTATTGTCTACTGATACTTACTGTATATTGATATTTAAAACAATTCACAGCAAAGAGGACAGAGATGTGTACAGGCAAAAACTGAGGTCTATAATTTGGATACTCTTATTACAGATCTGTTAAGCCTCCAAATTCACAAGATGCCTAAAACTCTAGGCCTAAATAGCTTTAGTGGCCAAATGGAAGAATGTTTAATCTCAACTGCTCCTCCCACAGGTTTGAAACTGACGTGTATAGATAAGAATGTCTACCTATCTGATCTCATTTGGAGATCTATAAAAAAAGGCAGTGAAACTTTTAAGAATGTAGCTTTGTGTATCGTAAATATGTATTTAGTAGTTTCCCATACAACAATATGTATTTAGTAGCTTTGTGTATCGTAAATATGTATTTAGTAGCTTTGTGTATCATAAATATATATTTAGTAGTTTCCCATACAAGTTTTTAGTTTTCACAAAATTAGGATTAAACACACACAACACAATCAGATATATGTATATATGTGTATATATGTATATATGTATGTATACACACACACACATATCACCTTGAAACACACACAACTGTTCTTTGCTCATTCTGATGACAGAACACCCCAAAGGCTGGGATTCAAACTGAGGTTTTCTGCTTTACCATAGAGCTTAAATTTGACTTATCTACCCCAATGTGATCTGACTCAGATTCCATATCTGATTGGTTCTCCTAACTTTGGCTTTAGACTCAGACCCTGGCTTTGGATATCTTTAATTCTACTCTGTTGGCAACATGCTGGTTCTCAGCTTTGATCTTGAATTTTCTGAACCAGGGACTATATGCGTCTTCTTTTTTGCTCCTCTCCTTCCAAAGAGTGTCTTTAAATACTGTTGTCTTTAGCACTGTTCCTTTTTACTATGTCCCTGCCTTGTTATTTGAGATCTCAGAACAGACCTTCACTTCTACCATGCACAGCTCAAGGGTCCTTTGTCTTTCCTGAAATCATCTGCTCAGTACTGTTTTCAGTTACTCTCGTCTTGCCCTCTCCCAACTGAATGAACTAAAGATTGACACTTTATCTAGGTTACAAATAGTTGCCTGGAATAGACAACTTGCTTCTGAGTGAGAACATGGGTTTAAATTTTGATATATGAGAAATTCAATAGAGAGAAAATGGTTCAACTTGCAAAAATGAAAGAGAAATTTTAACACAAAAATTTTCAGTTAAAAAATCATCATCATAGAGGATCATTGTTCTTAATTTTAGATTTCTGCCATATTTACCATTTCAGTTTCATCAGGATCATAAAGTTTCAAATAGTAGAGTAGGGTAAAGAGCACTGCTCTTGGATTCAGGGATCAAGTGCTGCTTCTGACACTTAGTTGTGTGACCATGGACAAGTTACTTTACTCCTTTGTGAGCCTTAGTTTTCTCATGTGCAAATTGGGAATAATGCTTGTACTACCTACTGTACATATTTATTGTGAGGAAAATGATTTGTAAACATTAATGCTCTCTCTAAAAAAAAAGTTAGCTTCTTGATGAAATAAAAAACAATCCCAACAGAAACCCCAGGTAATAATCTAAACTTTGTATTTCTTCCAGTACCTAGCAGAATATAGTAACTGCTTAATATACAGTGAATGAACTAAAGGGAAAAAAATTACAAATTATTTTAACTCAAGCTCTGAATCATAAAAAAGTAGAATAGCCACTAAAACTCTTAACTCTCATTCATAAAGCTTTAAATATCATCAAGTACTATCCTTTGTACAACCATATGAGATAGCTAGCACACTATCCTCATTTTTATAGATAAAGAAAATGCTAAGAGGCAGAGTAAAAAGACACATATACTCTAGTACTTCTCCCACAACCCATAAAAATACCTGTAAAAAATGATGCTCAACACATTTTAGAGCAGCAGAAGCCACAGAATAACAGAGCAAAAGAGGTTTCCAGCCAAAGGTAACCTGAAAGGATGACAGGAAAGGTCTATCACATGGAATGCTGAGCAGAGCAGAGCCCAGCCCTGGCCATGTGGCATTGGGAGGAACAGGACCTGAACAGATCTCTGGGGCAGAGTTCCCAGCAGGGAAGGTCCCAGATCCCTCAACCCACAAGCGAAAAAGAAAGCTCCAAAGGTCAGTGTGGGAGGGCTTTCCCAACTGGGCAAGAAGAGAATGGGGTTCCTCCAGAAATAGCCCCAGATGATGTTGGCAGCAGCAGACTGAAGGCAGCTATGGTGGCTGGGAAGCAACCTAGGTTCATTGTCCAGACAGCTCAGCTTAAAGCCTCTGGTGGTAGGGAGCAGCAGATCTAAACCTCAGGCCCGAGTGACGGCCCACCCCGACCCAAAGCCCCAGGGAATTGAGCAGCTGAGTTGAATCTCAGCCTTGAACATGGTACTGGGGAGAGGAGGGGCAATAGGACCATCCTCTTGACAAAGGATTCAGAAGCCAAATAACTGACTGAGAAAATGCCCAAAAAAGGGGAAAAAATAAGACCATACAAGTTTTCTTGGTGAACAGGTGTCTCCTCCCAGCCTTTCAGATGAGGAAGAACAAGGCATACTGTCACAGGAAATCCAGGGCCCCTGCCTCCAGTGCCTCCAAAGTAAACTTAAATTGGGCTCAGACAATAGAAGAGCTTGAAAATTGAGTTAGCAGCTTGCTAAAGGAGAACCAAAAAATGCTAAGGAAAATAACACCTTTAAAAAGAGGGCAACTGAATTGGAAAAAGAGATCCAAAAAGCCAATGATAAGAAGGTTTTAAAAAAGCAGAATTAGCCAAATGGAGAAGGTTCAAAAGCTCACTGAACAAAATATTTCTTTGAAAGAGAGAACTGAGTTCAGGGAACTGAATGACTATGAGATCAAGTGGTTAAAAAATAAAACCAAAAGTTTGAAAAAATAGAAGATAATGTGAAACATCTCATTGGAAAAACAACTGATCTGGAAAATAGATCCAGGAGAGATAATTTAAAAATTATGGGACTACCTGAAAACCATGATCAAAAAAAGAGCCTAGACATTATCTTCCATAAACTTATCAAGGAAAACTGTCCTGATATTCTAGAACCAGAGGGCAAAATAAATATTGAAAGAATCCACAGGTTACCTCCTGAAAGAGACCCAAAAAGAAAAACTTGTAGGAACATTGTGGCCAAATTTCAGAGTTCCCAGGTCAAGGAGAAAATACTGCAAACAGCTAGAAAGAAACAATTCAAGTATTGTGGAAATACAATCAGGATAACACAGGACATGGCAGCTTCAACATTAAGGGACTGAAAGACTTGGAATAGTATCTTCTAGAAGTCAAAGGAACTGGGATTAAAACTAAGAATCACCTACCCAGAAAAACTGAATGTAATACTTCAAGGGAAAAAAATGGTCATTCAATGATATAGAGGACTTTCAAGCATTCATGATGAAAAGACCAGAACAGAAAACACAAGAATCAAGAGAATCATGAAAAGGTAAACAGGAAAGAAAAATCATAAAAGACTTTCTAAAGCTGAACTGTTTACATTCCTACATGGAAAGATAATATTTGTAACTCTTGAGAATTTTCTCAGTATTTTGTTAGGTGGAGGGATTGTATACACACACACACATATGTAGACAGAGAGTACAGGTTAAGCTGAATCAGAAGAGATGATATCCACAAAAAATTAAAATTAAAGGGTGAGGGAGGAAAATACTAGGAGGAGAAAGGGAGAAATGGAATGGGGCAGGTTATAACTCATAAAAGAGAGAAGAAAAATTTTGTTCAATGGAGGAGAAAAGGGAGAAGGGGAGAGGGGAAGAGTGAAGCTTACTCTCTTCACATATGGCTCAAAGAAGGAATAACA
The DNA here is from genome assembly GCA_028658325.1 of Potorous gilbertii. Lineage (NCBI taxonomy): Eukaryota > Metazoa > Chordata > Mammalia > Diprotodontia > Potoroidae > Potorous > Potorous gilbertii. The sequence continues at coordinate 99,732,180 of CM053772.1, read as the reverse complement.
TATTCACTAAATTTGGTATGAAAATCTATCTTACACTACAGGGAAGTAGGGGAGAAGGGGATGAGTCGGGTGAGGGGGATGATAGAAGGGAGGGCAAATGGGAGAAGGGAGTAACTAGAAGTAAACACTTTTGGGAAGGGACAAGGTCAAATGAGAGAATAAAGGGGAGAGAAGGTAGGATGGAGGGAAATACAGCTAGTCTTACACAACATGCTTATTATGGAAGTCTTTTGCAAAATGACACATTTAGTCTGTATTGAATTGGCTTGCCTTCTCAGTGGGGATGGATAGGGAGGGAGAGAAGTTGGAGTTCAAAGTGTTAGAAATGAATGCTGAGAATTATTATTGCATATAACTGAGAAATAGGAAACACAGGTAATGAGGTATAGAAATTTATCTTGCCCTACAAGAAAAGAGAGAAGATGGGTGTTTGTTAGGAGCCAAACTCTGGACCGTGGCCCCCTGAGGAGCCTGGAAGACACCCCGGGTGTTAACCCGCCTTCGGGTGCTGGGACCTCCCTCAGGGAGGAACACAGGAGGAGCTCTGGCTGGGTATAAGAGGGTAGTTGGGACAAGTCTGGGGAGACACCATTAATAAAGTGAGTGCACTGGCTATCTCGGGTGTACTGTGTAGTCATTTCCCCTCCGTGGAGGAGGGGATAGCCCTATCACTTGCTGCGACGTGGTAGGGGCCAGAGACGTCTGAAGACCCAGGAAAGAGTAAGCATCCAAGTGAAGGCCAGGAGTGGGGATACCGCCTGTATCCAGGCAAAGGCAGGGGAAGGAGCCCCGTGGGAGAGTACCACCTGGCCTAGTGTTCAGGCGAAGGCCGGGGAATAGTCCCGAGCAGATGGGGATAAGGGAAGGGTGGGGTGTGATAGAAGGGAGCATACATTGAGGGAAGGGGTAATAAGAATGCAAGGTATTAGGGGGGGGGAGGGGAGAGATGGGGAGAAAAATTGGACATATTACAAAGTGATGTAAAAGCAATTAGTATTAAAACAACTGACTGAATTAAAAAAAATGAGGTCTAGAAGGAAAGTGGCTTGTCATATCACTAAATGGGAACTCAAGTTTGTATTCATGATTTAGAGTTGAAAGGGACCTTAGAGATCACATAGCATCACCTTATTTTACTGATCAAAAAGGACACTGAAGTCTATGGAGCTGAAATGTTTGGCTCAATGTTAAATAGGTATTAAGTGGTGTGCCAGCACCTGAACCTGGGTCTTTTTAACCCAAGTCTGGCACTCTTGCCACGACTCCATGCTGTTTTCCTCCCTGCACTGTCCTGAGTTAGGACCAAAAGAAAACCAGGATGGGCCTCTATAAATCACAGTCGGTATAATTTGGTTCTGTGTCTATTCTAATACTATCTTATTTAGATTTTCATAGGACTATGAGGTTACAGAGAAAAAACTGATAGACCATATATTTTCTGCAAATGGATGCTTAAGAAATAGGGAAGACATTGCTGGAAAAGGATTTATAAACCCAGGCAAGGTCAATGCAGACCTCGTGAGCCAAACAAGCAAGCATGGAATGATTTTTAAAACCTATTTTCAAGGCTATAATCAATCAATGGCATTGGTTCAGAAAGATTATCAGTGAAGCCAAAGGCATTAAATGGCTAAAGGTGAGTTTATCTGGTACTTGTAAAGTCCAAACCATTACATTTATTTGATAAAATGTGGGTGAATACGATGAATGAGCATTAGCAGTTGCTGTAAAACAGCATTCAACTTTACTTAAGCATGGTGGATGGAGCCCTGGATTTAGTGGGGGGTGCCTAGCTTCAAATTCTACCTCAGTCACTTATTAGCTGTTTGGATAAATTGGATAAATAGTTGGATAAATTACTTACGCTCTCCTAAGTTTTCCTATTTTCAGAATGTTAGGGTTTAGACTCAATGACCTCTAAGGTCCCTTTCAGCTCTACATCTATGATCCTATGGAGCCTAATCAAGATGTGATTGGGCTTATTGATCATTATATAGAGGTCCTGTGATGCAGTATATTGTATATTTATAGAGTGAATACATAATACATGCATACATACATACATATATATATAGACACACACATATCCTTACGCACATCTAAATACATGCAACTACAGCTGTTCAGTAGTTTAATGATAAAAGTTAAACTCTTAAGAGATCTCTAATGTATGTCTATTACAAGGATTCACAAAATGTATAATGTCATTCAAAATGCATCCTTCTGGGATAGGACTCAAAACTGGAATGGATCTTGGAGATAAGCACTAGTCTAACCACCTGATTTACAAATAAGAACATTTAAAGACAAAAAGACTGAGATTCAAACCATCTCATTCCAAATATAGCCAGGGCTCTTTCTACTCACTATATGACACTGCTTATAGTCATTCTACAGACTCATCCCATGTGCTTTTACATATTGGCATTTCTCATGGTAAAGAGCAATAAATTTTAGCTTTCTCTTATGAGCTATGTAAAAGAATATGATAGATCATAAGGGAACCTTTTTTTCTCTTTGAAAAGCTTTCCAGGCTTCTTTATCTCTTACCAAGATAAGTCTCATTTTTAGTGACCATATGCTACATGAAGACTTTGCCAGACTTCTTGGGGTCCCATCTGCTTAATTCCTTTCAGGTTGGTCTTATATAAGGAAATAGATACTTAGTAATTTCAGGTAGGTCAAGTACTAGCAACAAGAGGAAACCAAGGAATGCCCTAAATAAAAGGTTGCCTTTGAGTTGTATTTTGAGGAAAATTGGGTTGTTTTTTTTTTAAAGAGAAGTTGAGAAGGGAGTGAATTCCAACATCAGGGATGACTTGTGATGAGGCATGGAAATGGGAGACAGAGCGTGATATATGGGTAAGGTAGGTAGGGAGCCAGATTGGAAGAATTTTAAATGCTAGGCTGAGAACTTTTATTTTATCTGAGAGGAAGCAGAAAATTACTAAAGTTTTTGGATTGGTGGGTATCGTGGTCCCATGGAAAGATCTGCGTTTTAAGAACATTCACCAAACATTTATTAAGTGCCTACTATGCTAAGCACCAGAGTATCAGTTTGTTGGTTATATGGAAGATAGTGAACATTATCCCAAACTACCTCTTCCTACTACAAAAATGAGGAAATTCCAATTAGTGGTTCCCACAACTTATTGCTCAGTGCTGGTGGATTTCAAGGCTTTTGGTCTATGCAGGAATGGGGAACCTGTGGTGTTCTAGGTCCTTGAGTGTGGTTGACTGAGTCCAAGTTTTACAGAACAAGTGCTTTTATTTTATTCATAAATAATACATCAGTATTGTATTATTATTATATGTATAACTCTTCAGGTTGCCCTGAATCCAGGTCCTGAGCTCTGTCTCCTGGTTACCTACTCTAAAAGGACACATTCCATAAAACAGACAACAGAAAAAGTGGTTCAATCTGTTTACTGATCTATATTGAAAAATAAGACACCAGGTCTACCTGAAACAATATAAATGTAAATCCAATGTAAGCCAGACTCAGATAACATGTATTTCCTATTTCCCATTCATTGATCACATTAAATTATCTAAAATTACCTCAACTAGCCCGAAGCGAAGAGGGAGGGGATAGAAATAGGGAGCATATGGAGATACTAGAGAAAAGGAACTAGAAGGGAAAGGCTATAGTCAGATCCAAAGTTTTTTGCCTTTTTTTTCAATCAGATAGCAACTGAAGGCAACTAATTAATAAGCACCAATTACTACAGCCTCCATTCTCACCTGTTACAACAAATTCCTTTATTGACAACTGTCTTTTTTTGCTTTACACTCCCCAGTATACACCTTATATCTTGATAGTCATAGCAGACTTCCTATATGTGTTTATAGTCACATTAGTTATAAACTGAATGATTTTTAACTATTTAAGCAAGAGAAACTGGACATGTACAGGAAGGTCGTATTCACTTAACAGACCTTTTTTTTAAAAAATAATATAGAATGAGGAAAATCACAGAATAATAAAATTCATAGTTAACTCATTGCAAAGATGTTTTGAGCCAGTCCTTGACACTGAATAGATAACAAAAGCCAAAGGAGCCATTGATTGGTCCTGATTGACAAAAAGCTAAATGTCATCTTTTTAGCTTAGGAAAAAAATAATGCCAAATAGCCCCATGTGAACCTTTGTGACACTTCCTCTCTTTCTCTAGTTATAACTCATCATCATCAGGGAACTTGGTGTTAAGAAGCCCAAATTTGATGTACTCTCATTTTTTTTCCTTCCAAATAATGGTAAAAAAATTAAGCCAGATGCAAACACATATGATGAGTCTACCACAAAAGCTAGTGTTATAAAAAGTCACACAATTTATTTTTAAAAGAGAAGCAAGCAGCAACATAAAAATATTAATTGTTTTAATAGTTGCTTTATAAATTGGATAAACTTAAGATTTTTTTTCTGCCCTCAATTTCATTTTTGTTTGGCAGTCTTGCTATCTATAGTGTAATCAGACATCTAATGCTGCCTCCCTCTTTCCCCACTGCACTGTTGTTGAATTCGGTTACCACAAACAAGGAGAATAGAGCCTTGGAAATATGGCATGTTCAAAGATAAGGCAATAGGGCAGCAAGGAAGATTCCTAAGCCGTATCTGGGGCTGCCCAGGGACAGTACTCTGACACTCACTAGCTGTACGACCATGGTCAAGTCATTTAATCTTGCTGAGCCTCTGTTTCCTCGCCTGTAAAAATAGGGACAGTGTTGTGTGGATCAAATGAGAATGGATGTAAAAGCACATGGTAATTATACAGATATCAGCTAGTATCACTCCACTTTGGTGACAATGAAACATCTGTCAAGGTTCAGACAGGTCACTTATGAGTTGATGCCCTATCAGAGCACTGATAGGAAAAGTCAGAGATTTCTTACATCAAACCAAGACCATATTCAAATTCATCTGTTCTTCCTTCAAAAATTAACAAAAACAACCAATATTTTAGTCTTCCTTTGTTAAGCCTTGAGGTGAATTTTTTTTATTAAATTTTAAAACTAGATAAATACCACTCCTATATATAGCAGGGCAGAAGGCAATAGGAAAATGTGGTTTTAAGCTAACTGTTATACTCACATGAAATTTCAAAAAAAAAAAAAGGTGTTAAAAACAGAATGGTTTTTATCTGAGGGATCTAGATATGAAAGCCCATAGATACCAATCATACCTGAGAAAGAATCCAAGTAAATGTTCATTAATAAAGTAGCCTGCATGATATCAGTATGTCAATCTCTGAACCATGTTGCAGCACCAGCTTGTATGGACACAGACAGACAAACAGACAAGGGCACTGTTGGCATAGGGAGGCTCCTCCTACTCACCAGTTGCCTGACAGATGAGATGAAAGATCCCATGGGCGTTAACATGCTGTGACTGGTCACTTAGGAAAGGCGGCAACAACGTGACCGCTGGGCTTTCTGTGCCAGAGCCCACATCAAACTGGGTGCTGGTGGATGAAGGTGAGCCAGTCCCCACACAGGACAAAAAGGAGGTACCAGTAGGAGGGAAAGGTATAGGAGATGAGGCTGTGACAGAAGAGGACAGAAAAGAAAAAGGGCACTGAGGAAAAAGTTGTAAGAAATGTATCACATGCCAAAGAAATATGAAGAAAATAATACTCAGGAAATGAACATGGGAATGATTAAGAAAGTAATACTAGGTCCTTGCCTAGTCCTTGCCTCCACTTGTGGTTCTCTATCCCACCCTTGCACACTGAAATGGTGAGAGGGGAAGCCCTTTAGAAACCATCCCCCGAGTCTTCCGCCTCTGGCCCATGGGGGCAAAATGTTTAACAGATTCTGCTACAAGAAGTTTCACCCAAACAAAGAATAGAACAGTTTATTATTTATTCTGTCACTTCTCATACATACACAATTCAAAATAAAAAAATAAAAATGAATCTTATAAAATATACACTGTTCACACTCAGAGGATCCAAATTATATTAAATTGGAAAATGAGTTCAAATGTGCAAACGTGCACATACACACAGCAGGATTTATTGCTCCTTGCTATGAAAAATGCCTACTTCTGAAAGGTATTTACAAAAAGGAGAAAGTGTAAGGCAAACAATGATTAAAACACTACTGAACAATAAAACTGTACAAAGAGCTGGGGTGAAAGCTTGGAATGAATTAATAGTTCTGTTCACAGGCATTTTTTACTGGACAGTTCAGCCACTCAGTTCATTGGTCAATTCCCAACTTGTTTTCAGGAAGGGAAAGGACTGACTGACAAGTCATTTGAAAAATCTAGGATGGGTGAGATTTAAAGTAAAACCCTTATTTTCTTTCTTTAATTTTTATTTCCACTCAAAAAAACCCTTATTTTCTTTCTTTAATTTTTATTTCATTGTTTCAGTCATCGGATGGCTCCAGTCTCTAGAATGAATCCTCAGCATCAGTCCTTCTGCATCACTTCCACAGTGCTGGCTGCCTAAGGCAAAACTTGGAAACAGAGGCTGCACTGGAACATTCTTTTCATTCTTGCTCAAAGTCCACAAATGTCACAGTCTTCTGAATTTTTCAATTTGTTTTTGTTGAAAAGCATTTTAAATGAAGAAAGAAAAACCTTTCTTGACACCATGTTCCCCTCATAGAAAGCAAAAAACAGTTATTTTTGCTTAAGAGACTTTCTGTGCCTAAATGTCTAAAAGCAAAATAAAAATAAAATAAAAGATTTTTTAGTAAGTAAGTTTCCCTGAGACTCTTATGCAAACCAAACCAGATTTTACCCCCGATTTGATCCACAATAAAATCTAGGAGAGTCAGCAGCGTCTAAAAATTAAATTACTAGCTCTGTGACAACTGTCAAGTTACTGAATCTCTCTGAGCCTCTGTTTCCTCATGTGTAAAATAGAGATAATATTGTTATGAGGATCAAATGAGAGACTGTATGTAACTAAATTAAAACACTATTTAACTAATTTAAGATGACCTGATACACTAACAAAAAAAACTAAAACATAAGGAAACACAATCAATGAAAGCAAAGTTAAGTCCCAAATTGGACAATAACCTATAATTTACCAATCTGATAAACTAAAATTTCATTTCCAATCTGGAATTAAATTATTTCTTTTTAAAAGGCTGCTACAATGAGGGAAAGCTAAAGGTAAATCTGTTCTCATGTAGACTGAAGTAAGTCAATCTTGTTTTGTTTCTTTCCCTTTGTTAGGAAAATACTGAAATAAATCAGTAACACAATCTATCACTCTCCAAGATCATTTGTTTGACAACGACCATTTTCCTAAAAAGGAAAAGAGGTAGAAAGGGAAGGAATTGGGGCGAGGCAGGGGTAAAGGAGGAAAGTGGGGGAGAGTGTGAGAGAGAGGTGGATAGATGAGATGAGAGACCCAGTTAAATAGAAATATAATGACAAATGGTTTTCTGAAGAATATGCATTCTGTCCTAGGAACTAGGTTTTAGATGAAATTGCATCACTGTGTCTAGCGGAAAGCCCTCTGGCACAGGAACTGTGACAACCCAAAGACGTCTGTGCCGTGAAAAAACACAGCTACCTTCATTACAGAAAGAAGAATTTCTCCTTCAGTCACCATCGGCATCTGAGTCAGCATATTTCAGTTCACACTTAACATCAAAAGGCTTGTCTTTGATAGGAAGATCATCTATTTTCTGAGAGTCCTCTCTGTCTGTTTGCATTTTGCTTGTTATGGTATCTTGTTCGGTCTCATAGCCTGTATCCAAGGCCAATTTAGGTTGCTCTCCATTTTGATGTGAAAAACTCCCTTGTTCCACCAAAGTTTCCTTCACACTTGGCTCACAATCAGAAAAATCAGACTTCGTCTTTTTCCTACCCAGTAACATAATTGAACGAAATTTTAAACACTGTTCTGGAAGGTAGCCCTTATAGCAGTTGTAGGAGAAGAGACAAAGAAACAGAACAAAAAAAAATAAAAAGAAAAACATTAAAAAGCGATTATCATTTGACTTTAGGTAAAGGGTCTTCTCTGAATGAACTTCAGGGACAGACTGGATGATGATTTTTGGTTCAGAGACTGTGCTTGTTAAGACATGGTTGGAAGGTTGTGTTACTATACTTGAAGTCGTTACCCACATAACTGACATGGCTGAAGTCTGAGCAGTAGGCCCTTTCGTAGTCATGCCTGACATTTGGGGGGCAATCCCTTTACCTTCTGTTTGTGCTGCTGTCAAGGCAGGGCTCACAGTAGTAGTGTGGAAGATCTTTTTCACCTCCAAAACATGCTTAGCAATCACTTGAGAGAATTTCTTATTCTTCACCTTTTCTTCAGATAAACACTGATAAACCCCACTGTCTCCTTCGGATAAGTTGAATATGAGCAAGGCCTTCCCCACAAGGCGGTACTTAGGGCTCTCCACTTTTAGCACACCATTCTGGAACTTCCAAATTACTTGGGCCAAGTTGGACTTTTGAGAACACTTTAGTTCTGCTGTGCCTCCAAAATGCAGCAGGTAATTTTCTTTCACTTTTTCATCTTTATCTGGAATATCAAAATAAATGTGCAGAATGTCAGTTTCTTCCCCTAAGTTTTTACTATTCCATTATATACAAAATGACATTTTAAGTTACAATGGCTACATGGATTCTTCCAAAATAACTAAGGGGTTATTGTCATTTGGAGCTTTCCACTGATGGACTTGTTCCCTGTTTGACTGTACAATGCTGCAAGTTTTCTCACTACTTCAAGCCACTAAGAGTATCAGTATCAGCTTGTTTGGCTAGTCAGTCATGAGGTTCCCTTACTAAGTCAATTAGAGAAGAGCTCCCACCTGCTAAAGTGACCAAAGCACATAAACAAATGTGTTTACACATTTTAAAACATAATCACATTTATTCATTAACTGGAATGACAGTGTCAAAGCCTATCCCTAACATATGCATACGAAGTCAAGGAAAAGCTGGCCCTTGGCTAATAACTTACCAGTACAAATACACAGAAACTCAAGGCAATCCGTAGAAACAGGAACTCAAATTTCAAATTTTTTTTTCCAGGTAATAATTCTAATATCAGGGAATGAATCAATCAATAGTTTTAATTATTTTGTTGGTCAGCATTTTGGGTCAGCAGAATAAATGTTAGGTCATGCTTCTTTTTTTTTTGTTTTAAAACTGCTTTTGATTTTTTCATAAAATAACAGATTTTTCCTGAAAGTGATCATTGGGTTGAAACCCTCATGTTGTGATAAGACCTTTTTCCATGAACTCCATAATATGCAAAAATGGGATAGCTATATCTCAAAAGTAGGTGTCATACTTTAGGGCAGAAAACTTTTTATTTTTACAAATTAATAAATTGTAAAGTGTTTCATGCTTACACTTTTTTTTAGTGTCAGAGAAACAGTAGACATTTCTGTTTGCAGGCCTTATTATACATGCACTGCCTGGACAAATTGATGGTAAAATATATGAAAACAAAAACATAAACAAATAACTCCAATTCATCATGAAACTGAAAACATGATTTTGCAAAAAATGCTAATGTTGAAAAACTTACCAGTACAAGAGGATGCATCACCATTCATTCTTTGAATCAAACTGCTGAAAAGATAATCAGATTGGAAGTTATACACACATCTTTGGTGAAAAAGTGGAAATGCAAATGTAGAGTTCATCCTTAGTGACAGTTCTGTGTTTACCTGTTGCTGCCATGTTCTTTGAAGATATCAACACAAGAGGCTTTTCGTGGATTCCACGCACAGTAGGGATCCCTGGCCAATACACAATCTACACATGTGCTGTGTTTTTCACAGAAAGCAACAGGAGACTGAACCACACCAGAATTGGAACCAGCGTAGATAAACCTTCTGCCCTATAAACATGAAGAAGAAGAGCCTAATCATTTGGGAATATGAAGGATCATAAAAAAATCACTACAAACATTCATTTATCAAGATGATACAAAAACATGGCAACTCTTAATAAATGCTTGATGAATGAGGTAGTGCAGTATGACTGAAAAGGTACTGGATCTGGAGCCAGGAGCCAGCTCTGTCACGTATTACCTGGGTTACCTCTTGAGACCTCAGCTCCATATCTGTCATAAAAACACTACAGTAAGTCACTGTGATAATCACATCAAATGAGATGTTTTATAACCATGAAATACTAGATCTATCTCTTCAGGCCTAACCTCTTTGCTGACTTCCAGTCCCAAATCTCCAACTGCCTATTGGATAACTAGAACCAGATTACCTCCAATGTCTCCTACACATCTCAGTATTTCCCCTTAATAACTATTGGGAACACCACCATCCTCCCAGTTACCCACGCTGGCAACTAGGTGTTGGACTAGACATTTTCATTTCATTCCCCATAACTCCCTTCCCCACTCCCACCTTCCACCCCCTGAGCAATATCTGATCTGTTACAAATAACTGACAAAATCTTTCCTCTATGCGTCCTTCTGTCCTCTGACACTACCACCATCTGGTGCACTTTCACCACCTCATGCCTGGATTACTGCAGTTATTTAGTCTTCCTGTCTCATGTCTCTTCCCACTACAATCCAGCCTCATTCACCTGTCAAACTGATCTTCCTAAAAGCACACATCTGATCATGTTACCTCCCTATTCAATACACTCCAGTAGTTCCCTGCCATATTCAGTATCAAATATAAAATCTTCAGTTTGGCTTTTAAAACCCTTCATAACCTTGTCCCCTCCTCCCTTTCCAGACCTCTTACTCCCCTCCACATAGTCTAGAATTCAGTGACACTGGCCTCCTTACTGCCCTTAAAAAAGATTCTCCATCTCTTGTCTCTAGATATTTTAACTTGCTGTCTGACATGTTCTGGAATCCTCTCCCTCTTTCTTTCCATCTCCTGGCCTCCTTGAGGTCCCAGCTAAAATCTCATCCTTCATAGGAGGCTTTACCTGATCCCCTTTAATGCTAGTGTCTTTACTCTAAGATTATCTCTAAATTGGGGCAGCTAGGTAGTGCACTGGATAGAGCACCAGTGCAGGAGTTAGGAAGACCTGAGTTTAAATCTCACCACAGACACTTGACACTCACTAGCTGTGCGACCTTGGGTAAGTCATTTAACCCCAATTGCCTCATCCTGGGTCATCTCCAGTCATCCTGATGAATATCTGGTCACTGGATTCAGATGGCTCTGGAGGAGAAGTGAGGCTGGTGACCTGCACAGCCCTCCCTCACTCAAAACAAAGTCAAGTGCAAGTTATGTCATCATTTCTCTGATGGCATGGTCTTCTTTAGCAACAAAGGATGAACATACACATCTCTAAATTATCGTACACACACACATATGTATACCTTGCTTGACATAGCTGTTTGCATATAGTTTCCACCATTGGACCATGAAGTGCTAATAAGTGCTTGTTGACGTGATGTGATGACTTTGATAAGAAACCACTATACAACACTTCACCAACAGTTAAAGACCACATCTGCTTAAAGATCTTTAGTAAAAGGGAACCTACTGCTTCTCAAGACAGTCCACTCCACTTTAGGATGACTGTGTTAGGAAGTTTTTCCTTCTATCTCCCTCTCTGCAATTCTAGTTGTGTCCTCTGAGCATCACCCCCTCTTACCTGCCCATGCTTGCTTCCATCTTCCCTTTTTCCCCATACACATATGTGTATACATACACACACACAACACATATACACACATATAATGTCTTTTCTCTCTTTTTAAGTTTTATTGATGCCTTTTGTTTTTTTATGCCACTGATATTTTCTGATATATTTCTTGCTCACTGAACCCTCTTGTTAAGAGAGACACACTTAAGCAAAATCAACCAACACAGTGCCTAGAGTATACACTGTTCTCTATCTGTGACTCCCCTTTCCATCAAGAGGGAATGTGCCTATTTTAAGTTGCTCAATTCCTTATGCATCAGATCAGTTTCTTTAGAATGACTTTCCCTTTTCCTCTTCAATGGAATTTTTTTTTGAGTATCTTCAGAATTTCATTGTTGAGAGCTTCTCATGTTTCCTGTGTTGACATCCTCTGTAGGATTTCAGAGCAAGGCCTGTTCACTCTCTGAAGCTTTTGAAATCTGCCCTCCCTGAGTCTAAGATGTATTTTAGACAATTATTTGCCACATTCCACTAATTCTCTATCACAGATTACAGGTTGGAGCACTTAGCAGGGCCTGGATCTCAGAATTCCTAGAGAAAATTTATGTAATTCTGAACTCTGTGACTTCTACCTTTTAGGAGCCATTTAATGAAGGTTATATCGCTGAAACCAGAACTTAAGAGGATGATAGAATAAAACCACTTCTGTTCTGAAACTCCCCTTGATTCACTTAGAAAAATATCTGTACACACGAACTTCTACTTTACTCCAGTGCAAAGTAGATTATTCTTTTTTAACCCATTCTTTTATTTTTAAATTCGATTTTATTTTCAGTTGATTCCTTTCCTCCTCTTTCTCCCACTTCCACCAATTGAGAAGGCAAGGAACAGGAAAATACATTACAAATGTGTAGAGCTATACAAAACAAATTTAAATTCGATTTTATTTTCAGTTGATTCCTTTCCTCCTCTTTCTCCCACTTTCACGAATTGAGAAGGCAAGAAACAGGAAAATCCATTACAAATGTGTAGAGCTATACAAAACAAATTCACACATGAATCATATTTTAAAAAAAAAGAAAAAGAAGACATACACACTGAGTCTATCCACTCTCTTTCTAGGAACGGATAGCATTTTTTATTTTGAATCCTTTGGAATTGTGGTTAGTCATTGTGTTGATCAATCACTAAGTCATGAAGTTAATATTCACAATACTGCAGTTAAGTGTATAAAATTTCCCCTGGGTCTGCTTGCTTCACTTTGTATCAGTTCATACAAGTCTTCCCAGGCTTTTTTGAAACCCTCCTCTTCATCACATCTTAAAACATAAGAGTGTTCCATCGCACTCACATACCATAACTAGTTTAACCATTCCCAACTGATAAGCATGCCCTCAGTTTGAAATTCTTTGCCTTCACAAAAAGAGTTGCTATAAATACTTTTGTACATATGACTTTTTTTCTTTCTTTGATTTCTTTGGAGTGTAGGTCTAGTGTTACTAGTATTACTGAGTTAAAGAGTATACACAGTTTAATAGCTTTTGGGGAATGGTTTCAAATTTATTTCCAGAATGGTTAGACTAGTGACTATTCCCGTTAGTAATTGGGATAAGAAAACTCTTGGGAAAAATTTAGGAAGAGGAAGAAAAAATATCTTTCATGGATTTGGGTAAATAGAGTAAGGAAATGATAAATAATTCCCCTATCTTCTTTCAGAACATGGAAGCCATCAGGGCATGCTTTAATCTCTGAAAGTCTCTGAGCTTGGCTCTGCATATTCATAACAGTATTCTGTTAGTATTTCAAGGTTTAGGGATGCTATGATAGTATAACACCATACGTTCTCCCTTATTTCTCCTTGATTCAACCATAGTCCAGAGCTTGCTAGAGAATACATCAGTGGCTAGTGAACTATGGTGGAGTGAGGATATGGTTTTGGTTCAGTCTCATCAAGGTTCATGACTTTAATTCCACAGACACAGTATACACTCTAGTCTTTGCTTATTTGTTTCTTAAGTGTTTGACAGTGGTCAGAAGAGGACCTGGGAAAGGCTATGAGAAAATCTGAATCCATTCCTGCTACTACTACTGTAAAAGCAACCTAAAGCAGAAGCTTTAGAGACTGAGTCAACAGTATCAGTATCACATGCAAAGAGAAGATATTTTTCTTCCCTAAAGCAAGCCATAGTAATCAGAATTCTATTTCTCAGAAGAAACAGTATTGCCTTGATTTTCACAATGTTTAAAATGTAGTATATGATATAAACTAAAGAAGACAAGGATTTACAAAGATTTTATAGGTATTTTGGTTCTAAGGAAGGAACCAGTTTCTACACAGATCACTAGAAATAAAATCTGACCTACAGTTATGATCAAATCTGTGGTACTACACTGCTTAAAAAATAACTCGAGATTGTATACTGCACTCCAAACCTTGCTTCTTAATATTAAAAAATGATCACCTTCAAAGAAAATTTTAATAGAAACCTGTTTCACAAGGATTAATTTCCCCCTTTTTCATATATAGTACTCAAAATTCCAAGAATTGTTAATAATTTTAAAAATTTTAAAACTAGAAGCAACCATAAGGCTCATCTAGACTAGAGATGTCAAGCTTGTGGTACACTGGGTTACAAAACTCTTTTAAGTGTGACTGGGAACCAGGTTAGAATATGATGGGGGAATGTTTAACAAAATAAATTAAACTATAACGCAGATAATGTTAATTTGTAGTATTCTATGTCAATATGCAGCCCACATTGATGTGTTTCTATTTGAGTTTGACACCATTGATCAAGACCAACCTTTCATTTTAAAACCCTTTCATTCCTCTCTAGGTTATATTTTTGTCTCATCTCCACAAGACTAGAAATTTCCTTACCTCAAAAGCTCATTCTACCCCTGAACTACATCTCACAGTGGAAGTGTTCTCCATCCCTGAGGTTTTACCTTCTGATTGGCTATTTCCTCCCAGAACCTCCAGTTTAAAATGGAAGCCTAAGTCAAAGATGTCTGCATGCTGACTCATCTCGGCAGGACTTTCTCTATCATAACCCAAATTGGGCTACTTTACCCCTTTGCCCCTCTTTTCAGCTCCTTTCTGTATCTTAACCTATTAGAATGTAACTCCTGGAAGGTAGGGGCTGTCTTTCCTTCTGTTTGCATTAATTACTCAGCACTTAGTATGCTGTCTGGCACATAGGAACCACTTAATAAATGCTTGTTGACTGACTCAGTGATTTATAAATGAAGAAAATGAGTCCCAGGAGAGTAACAGAGATTTCAAGTCTTAACAATTCTAAACATCTGTTCTATATCACCACCATAAGAAAGACATGAACTAAAACAGGGTTCTGAGCCAGTTCTACAATGCAGTTTTGTCTTTACCTTCTTAGAGGAGAGCAGAAGGGTCTGAACTGGTTCAAAATCTTGGAAAAGTTGAGTTTCCTCAATGATGTGCATCCCATTTTCAGAGCTGACTGCTTTGTGCAAAGCCCCTGTGTCTGAAATAGCCAAAGCCAACAATACCTCAGTGCCATCTTCCAACAGAAGATATAAAGTATGATAATGCTTAAATGAATTATGGCTCGACAGAAGATTCAAAGAAATAATTTAACATAGTATTATTACTTTTCTCGACAGCATTGACAGCAAACCCCTCTCCCCTCAAAAAAGTCCCAATTTCTTTACCTCAACTAAGACTCATTAAAAAAGACACAAATATATGAAAAAATCAATTGACAACAAGAACTATATTTTAAGAAGATAAGGACAGCTGGAAACACAAGCATGCTGCTTGCTTCGGTTATTTTAAAATATGGCTCATCTTTTAAAAATAGGCAAATTTTAGATACTGTTGCTGACATAATATTACCTAAGTGTAAAATGTTTTCCTTGAAGTTATTTATAAGCTTATGATGAAATATTTTTACAATAGAGTGAAATTCAATTCAATTCAGCAAAAATTTATTTCACACTCACTAGGTGCTGGGGATAAAGAGAAAAAACAGAATGATCTCTGGCCTCAAGGAGCATGCATGTTCCTAAGTTAATTCTGATTTTGGGGCCAAATGTGATTCTTAACATGTTGGTGTTTTGACCCCAAAAAGAAAAATGTGTTCTAAGTTAAGACTAATTAACAGAATTAGTAATGAACAAAACTGCATGGAAATAACCCAACTGATGCCTTGGCAACAACAAAACTTCAAGTCATTTTTGTTACAGAAAGAGGATAGTAATATGTTAAAGAGTTGGGTTTTTTTTCAATACAAAACTTGTTCTTCACTTTGTAAAGTGAATACATTGTGTTTGCTTTCCATAGGAAGTTATGATAGGATCTCAAACACAGGAATCAATAAATAGAGATACCACTAAGTTTATTATATTTAATAGGTGCTAAAGCAGCATTATTTATAAAATATTGCTGTGGGAGCTAGCAACTTATGCTGTTTATGGCTATTAGGAATATTTTCAAATTTCAACATAGCCTATTTTTTCATTGTATGAGCTATATTTTCATCAAAGACTTTGTGTAATCAATAAATAAATCTTAACTTTTAATCAAAATCTTCTAACGCTTTTCCTCAAGAATTTCATTGGTCTAAGGATGAACTAACAATATTTGAATAGCATCTGCAAACCCACCTGTGCTAATGAACATGACATCATATACCATCTTATCAAGTGCATGAATCCTATCAACCACAATTTGTGTGTAATTCACATCTCTTTTTATTAGCCGGGGTCTGTTTGTTATTGGAAACACAGAGTCATCCATTAAAGGGTGATCTTTCACAAACTGGAGTGTTTTGTCTGGCAAGTTCAAGGAGCTACTGTAGTTAGCTGCTCTTGCTTCATTGTTGATGCACTGTAAAAAGAAAATCCAGGAGAACAATCACAATTTGTTGATATTGAGACATTTCAGTCCTGTTCGATCCTTTGTGACCCCATTTGGGGTTTTGTTAGCAGAGATTCTAGAGTGGTTTACCATTTCCTTCTCCAACTCATTTTTCAGATGAAAAAACTGAGGCAAACATATTTAAGTGACTTGCCCAGCGTTAAACAGTTCAGTGCTTCTTAAACTGTGGGTTACAACCCCATATGACCCATAGTTTAAGAAGCACTGAAGAAGTCGTGAGTGGAAAAAGTTTAAGAAGCCCTGACTGGCTGTAAATGTCTAAGGGCAGAATTGAACACAGGAAAATGAGTCTTCCTGATTTCATACCCAGCATTCTATCCACTGGGGTAGCACACCTAGATAACCCTAATGATCGCAATATTATCAATCTCTTCATTAGCCTTTTGATAACAGCTTTCTAAAAGTTATTTATTAGGGATTAAAATATTATAGTTATATGCTTTATATGTTTTAGGAACATTCTTTAAAAGAAAACAACCTTATATCTTAAGAAAGAAGTAATAGTATTTTTTAAAATCCACAAAATTTATCTTCAAGTAATCAAAAAGCATGAAAAAGCCCTTAGAAAATGCTTTTTTTCTTTAAATTGTGTATATGAAATTTATTTTTGTTTCTGTAAATGTCTATGTATCTAGGTCATTTTCTTTTATGTAAGAAAAATAGTGTTATAGGCTTTTAAAAACACATCAAAACTCAATCAACATTTAAATGAGCCTCATATTTCTCCTTTAATTTCTACCCAGCAATTTAAGAATACTGTTTCTAAAAAAAACCATCTAACTAAGCCCAAATAAACTGACACAGTAATGCACATGTTAAGTATTTTTAAAATTTAGATGAACTCTTGGGGATTTTTATATTAGAACACAAGATAAACTAATATAGTAAAAGGTATCAATAACAAGAAACGTAGTTTTCTCTTCTTATTTCTGTAGCCCACTGATTTATGGAAAAACCAAAACATGTGTCTATAAGTAGGTAATGAATATATTGGGAAAGGTAACTTTCTATTTAATGGCTCAGCAATGTCAGTGAAGCTTGGAGCATCCTTCAGTGATTAACTATTGCAACACAGCTAGTCACATACTCCAGTGCCTTTTGGGTGAACTTCAAAATTGCATAAATTTGCAGTGATATACCATCACCAACCATTACTTGAGTTTCAAAAAAATAAATTTTTGTTGCAAGAAGTTTGGGTGGGTCATTAAAAATACTGTGCAAGTTTACAAAGGTAATTTTCCTCCCCTTAGTCAATTCTGATACTAGTTCACTGTTAATCTACAGTTTCTTTCCAAGATATATTTATTGATGCACTAGCTCTACAGGCTGTCCATTAATTTATTAATCCATTTCTTTTTTCCTATGTGGAATGCTAGCTCAAAACTTTTTGGAGTAATTATGTCTCAATGAGGATGCTTTAGAATTCTGTGGGGCTTGATTTAATCATTACAGAAGTATATATCCAAAGAATTCTTCTTCCATTTGAAATCTGTTCAACATCTTCCATTTGAACTCTGTTTAAAAATGGTAAACATCTTTGGCAAGCAACTTTTTATTCTTTGCTTGATATTAATAGACAATTAACAAAATTCTCTGTTATACTTCAAGGACTACACAATTTTAACACATGAATAGGAGGTGACATGTGGTAAGGAGAACTTTAATTATGCGACTATGAAGATGAGGTCAGTTATTATTAAATGTAATTTGTCAAATTATGACTGTTGTCTTTTCATCAAGGATGCCCTCAATGCACATGTAGATTATTATAATACATATTATAGGTTATTATCAACGATTTTGAAGCAATGGAAAAGTAGACATTTGGATGATTAGTCACCAATATTTTCTTCCTCACTTTTTAGAGTCATAAAGATGTCAGGAAAATTTTCTGAGTTACATTCTTTCATATTATCTTTAGAATCAATCTCCTAACATCTGCAAATTATTTCCCCTCTAGCATAGACCATTCTATGTATCTTTGTTGTAGCCTTGCTGCTTTTTCCATCTTTGCTCTATTTAGTGCCATCTCTATTTCTTCATACAGCCACTGAGGCTGGAGTGGTTTCACCATCATTAATGGAGAAAAGGGTTTATTATAAAAAATCTTGACAGATCTATTTGTTCTTCTGATTTTGTCCTTAAAGCTTCCGATATGATCTCAAAAAAAATATAGAAGGAGTGAGAAAGGAGGATGCACTGGGAGAAGGGAAAGATAAAATGAAAAAGATTATTACACAAAAAGAGGCAAGCAAAGAAGAGCTTTTTATAGTGGAGGGGAAAATGGGGGTGGTTGGGCAATGCTTGAACCTCACTCATACAGGAATTTTTTCAAAGAAGGAAGAATACCTAAATAAACACACACAGATATATACTCAGTTGGGTATAGAAATCTATCTTACCAACATGGAAATAGGAGAGAAAGGGGATAAGGCAAAGGATCGGGGAATGATAGAAGGAAGGGCTGATTAAGGGAACCAGTGGTCAGAAGTAAAACAGACTTTTGAGGAAGGGAAGGATAAAAAGAGAGAGAAGAGTAAATGGAAGAAGATAGGATGAAGGAAAATATACAGTTAAGAACTATAACCATGAATGTGAATGGGATAAAGTCACTCATAAAATGGAAGCAGATGATAGCACAATGGATTAGAAACCAGGGTCAAACAATATGCTTGAAACAGAAAGACACACACAAAGTTAGAACAAGAAAGAGGAGAATCTATTATGCTTCAGTTGAAAAAAAAAAGCCAGGGTAGCAATCATGATCTTAGACAGAGCAAAAGCAACGATAGACCTAATTAAAAGAGACAATCAGGGAAACTACATTTTGATAAACGGCATTGTAGACAATAAAGTAATATAAAAATTTTTTATAACAAGTTTCTCTGAAAAGGCCCCTTTTAATTTATAAAAATAAGAGCCATTCCCCAACTGACAAACTGTCAAGAGATAAGAACTGGTAGTTTTCAGAAGAGGACATCAAAGCTATCTATAATCATACAAAAATGCTTTAAATCAATATTGACTGGAGAAAATTGAGTTGGATATTGGAGGTACCATTTTATACCTGTTAGAAATGACAATTACTGCAAATGCTGAAGGAAAATAGGTATACTAATGAACTGTTAGGAGAGTTATGAACTAATCCAACCATTCTCAGAGAAAAATTTGGAAGTATGCTTAGAGGGCAATAAAATTATACATATCTTTTGACTCAGCAATACCACTACTACTTGATCTGTTCACCAAAGAGATTTAAAAAAACCCTGTATGTACAAAAATATTTATAACAAGTCTTCTTTTGTGGTGGCAAAATTGAAAATGGAGGGGATGTTCATCAGTTGGGGAATGGATGAATAAGCTGTGGCATATTATTGCGAGGGAGTGGTACTGTGCTTATAAGAAATGACAAGCAGAATGTTTCAGAAAAACATGGGAAGATCTACATGAACTGATCAGGGTGAAGTGAGCTGAACACTGTACACAGTATGGTGATGATTAACTGTGAAAGACTTAGCTATTCTGGTCAATACAGTGCTCCATGAAAATGCCAAAGGACTCATGATTAAAAATGCTATCACCTCCAGAGAAAGAATAAAGATGAACTCTGCGCAGAAATTGAAATACTGTTTTCTCACTTTATTTTCCTTGCTTTATTTGCATAATATAGTTAATATGTAAAGATATTTTGCATGATTTCACATGTATAACTGATATCATATTGATTGTCTTCTCAATGGGTGATGGATGGGTATAATGGAGGGAAAGAATTTAAAATTTAAAATTTAAAAAAGTAATAAATAGTTTTAAATAAAAGAGTCGGGAAGTACCGGACATTCTGAACACTGTTTAATACCACAAAAGTTTTTTTGATACTTTAATACCTCATAAGAAGATGTGGCTTGGAGATCTTGCCAATCTTACCATAAATTTATTTTCCTTCCACTGCTTCTCTGTTTTATGAGATAATACTACTTGTAATCTTTCATTACCCTTCCCTACAAGCTTTTACAAAAAGATTATATTCTAAATAGTATTGCTTTAAGTTGCCATTTTTCTGTACTTGACAAGGAGACCAAAAGTTTGCTTGCGATGGTGGTTTTGTGGTTGCTTGGTCTCTTCGTTGCATGACAGGCAAAGCTGTGGAGTTAGATGAAGTCAGGAAGACCTGACCTCAAGTCCTGCCCCTGACCTTTACTGGCTGTTTTACCCTGGGAAAGATATTTAATTGTATTTTAGTTTCCTCATCTCTAATATGGGTATAATAATACCTGCCTGACAGGGTTGTTGTGAGGACCAAAGGAATTAACATAAGTAAAATACTGTGCAAACTCTAAAGCTCTATAAAAATACTAGTTTTTATTGTCAATCATATTTCCTTAGTAAATGCTGATATTCTTTGATGCTGTTTTCATCCATTTTAATTTTTTTAGCAACAAGGTTATGTGAATAAATCAGGTTAGATTTCTTTAAATTTTATACCACAACTTGAACTTTTATTTAGCAAATTGATATTCTAACTATACACAGAAAGATTATCTAGAAATGATTTCCACATCGGTAACCAGTTTTTTCTTATTAAGAGATATGCACTTCATTTTTAAGATGTTGGACATGTTCAGTGCTTACTGACTTATACAAAACACATTCATGATATACAGGCATTAGGATCCCATACAGTCCACAACCTCTTTCATTTCTTATGTGGGCCATATTTTCAAAGTTAATTTCAACTCTTTCCAACCTCCTCCTCACTATTTGCAATAAATCTTTGTACATAAGCCACAATCATCTTCAGGTAGCAGTTATTGTTTTGTACCATGCAAATTAGAATGCAAAACACTGAAAAGATGTTAATATAAAGACTAAGAATCATAAATTCATCAGTCCTTCCAGTCACAATCCACTTCTTCACTCTAGGAACCAATCCACAAGCTGACAGGGAAATTAAAAATTACCAAGTCAATCAAATATGCAGTCATTAGATTTTTTTCATGTTGGTATCACCTTTACATGAGGTATTCTTGTTAAAAAGAGGAGAAAGCTTAATCTATGTTCATCCTGATTTTTTCTCTACTCACCGCGCCTGGTCGAGGTTTGGGAATCTCTCCACTGTAACGGACCCACTTTGTATGGGACTGTTCCACAGTGGCACTCTGCATGTATTTTCCTTTGGAGAATACTTCTTCCACCAAGGACATGTTGTATGCACACACAGCTGACAATCCCACATTATTCCTAGGTAACAAAGAAGAAATTGTTTTTTTCTTGATGATAGTAACTTATTTCAGAAAAAAGAAAACTGAAAAATCTATCTCATGGCACTTACAATTGTGGAGTGAAAACTGCATAAAACACGGGTTCTTTTAAATCTGGAGATTTGAGAATAAAGACATCATTGATCACATTGAAGATAAAGTTGCTTTCTGGTATGGAACAGATTAATCTGGCTTTTAGGAAGGAGGTCCATTTCTTCTGTAAAGTCCTTAAACCTCCTTGGTCCCCCTAAAATCCCAAAGAGAAAAGAGGATATAAACACATTTTCCATCATGTTTAGACAACTGTAAGGCATCTCTAAGAATTTAGATGTTATATTCCAAGTGAGGCAATGGAGTCAATCTATTGCAATGATATTCATTGTAGCCACAAATGAAGAGCATTGGTCTAAGTTAGGTTAAGCCAAAAAGAAATAACATTCTCTAAGAAATTAAAAATTCAAATAAAAACCAAAAATCATTTACATATAGCAGCAGTATTGCCAATCTGGACCATGAATATGTAGAGTTAATATGACTTATGACTCTTAGGTTGGTAGACATTTAATTACCCATCAAAATAAGGAAAAACAAAGTAAAGGAATAAGTTATAGTTAAAAGTTAGTGAGATTTCCTAGGCTTCATCAAAGTTTAAGGAGGTTGCTAACTTTCTTGGTTATTATCAATAAAACTCTATTCCTAATTATCAACAGAATTTTTGCAAAATTCTCTTGCACACATGAGAAAGTCTGCTACTAGCCCTAAGAGAAAGAGAGGATTCCCAGCAGCTGGTGGGTATGTATACTTAAAGTGATTAATCAGGTGTGCTGTCTTCCTGAGAGTTGTACCTGAGATATATGCCTAAAAAAACCCCATATGTGTTAAGATTTAGAATCATTTTGAATTCTTGACTCTGCTACTGGCTGAGTGACCACGGGTTAAGTTCCTTCACCTATATGCACCTCAGTTCTTCAATAAAATGAGGGGATGACTTCTACTGTTCATTCAAACTCTATATCTATCCTATCTATTCTATATCTATAGCTAATCTGGTCCTATGATTTAGAGTTTGGAGATGATCAGTTCTACACCCTCACTTCTCAAGTAAAGCAATTGAGGCCCACAGAGGTTAAATCATGTACTCAAAGTTACACAGGTAAGTGACAGAACTGAGAATGAACCCAGATCCTTTAGCTCCATAGCCACTGCTCTTGATGATACACTACAGATTTATAAAGTATGGGTATCTGCTTCTCTACTGTAATGTAAGCTTTGGAGGTGCTGTCCCAATGTCAAAAGTACATAGGCACTAATAATTACTTATAAAATTCTTATAGAAGAGACAAGAGAAGACTTGGCTAAAGTTCCAAAGCTAGTTGAAACACAGGTCCTTTAAGTCTGAATACAATAATATTTTCCATGACAGGATAATAGAGTACAGAGAGCTCAGTGGAAATGGCAGTGAGAAAAGGATGAGGATGGGAGTTTAATATGGGGACTAGCTGGGGAAGAAGAATCACAAGAAGTGGCTAGTGTCCTCCCATATTTTGCTGATCCCAAGCATCTCAGTCCCCAGGATGAGCAGGGTTGTGGGAAGACAGAGGGATAAGAGTCTGCCCCTCCTCACTCTAGTGCCAGAGTACCAGGATTGAGGAGCCTTTAGCCTTAAAGTTTAGAGTATTAACTCAGGGGCCAAATAAAGGGTAGAGGCACTAAGGTAAAAAGCACATGCCCTCCTCCCATCCTCTTTAGGATGTTGGTATCTAGAATGAACCCTGCTCCCTTCATGCTAGTTCTGTCCTGCTAGTTGACTATTAGCTACTCTTTTAATTTCTTACTTTCTCACATTACAGATTCATAGCTCAGAACTCACAAACATCAACTCTTCCTACATAAAATCTTCTTTGATAACACTGGTCACTAATCTTTCCCTTCACAGAACACTTTATTTTGCACTTCTCTAATAAACTTATCATAGATTTCAATACTGTATACTATAGTTATCCCACTACTAGACTATACGATTCAAACGTTCAGGGACAATGTTTTCTCTAAACTTTGAATATCTACCAGGGCCTAGCAAGGTACTCTGTGTAAAGAAAAGTGCTTGACAAATATTTGATGAATGAATGAATGCTTTGATGTATTCTCAAAACTTTTGGTGAGTCGTCCCTGGAGAAATCCTTTCTATTCTTAAAGATAGCCAAGTTGGGTTTCTTAACTGCTTTTTTCTTAGTTTAAATTGACCCTGGTTCCTTTTCCTTTGGAGGGTATTTTTAAAAATTACTTTAATAAACTGTTATTGTTACCTTTTTAAACACAATCTGCATTGTCCTTAAAAATTTGTACACCAAAATATCACAGAATCATATAACTTGAGAGCAGGAAGAGGCCACTCTTTTTGAGGGATCCTTTTTCCACTTTTGCTCAGGTCTAAGAAAGTTGCAGGGCAGCTAAGTGGCTCAGTGGATAGAGTGCTGGAGCCAGAAAGACTCATCTTGCTGAGTTCCAATGTGGCCTCTGGTGCTTCCTAGCTGTGTGACCCTGGGCAAGTCACTAAACCATGTTTGCCTCAGTTCCTCATGTGTAAAATGAACATGTGTAGAAGGAAATGGCAAATCACTCCAGCTTCTTTGCTACGAAAACCCCAAATGGAGTTACGAAGA
The DNA here is from genome assembly GCA_028658325.1 of Potorous gilbertii. NCBI lineage: Eukaryota > Metazoa > Chordata > Mammalia > Diprotodontia > Potoroidae > Potorous > Potorous gilbertii. The sequence continues at coordinate 99,707,781 of CM053772.1, read as the reverse complement.
GTCAGAAAAGACTGAAACGACTTAACAACAAAGAATTAAGAAGTTTTTTCTGACATCATGCTTAAAAAGGCCTTTTTCCAACTTACATTCACTATTCTCTGTTCTGCCCTCTGGAACCAAAAAGAACAAGTCTAATCATATGTCTGCTCTTCCTCCTGACCAGGTGTTTCAGACAACATCAGAAAAACACTTTCCACTACGAACGTACAGCCAGGGTGACTGTATCTTCTCCAGGCAGCTAGGTACCCATTAGAATATGGAACTGGTTGAGGTACTTGAGGCAAGTGACTCTTTTCTTATCTTTAAGAGGAGATGTTGAATCATATCATTTCTATAGTTCCTTCTACATCAGGAAGTCTGTGATCTTAAAAATATTCACTGAGAACAGATTGTACATCACCTTTTAAAATCCTCTCTTCCCCATGTGAAACCTGACCAATTCCTTCAGCTGAACCTTATATAGCATGAACTCGATGTCCTCTGTCATCCTGGTTTTCCTCCACTGGACACTTGCTAGCTCATCAACACCTCTCATAAACTCTGGTGTTAGAACTGAACACAGTAAGTAACATGAGGCCTGGGAAGGGCAGAGTACAATGGTATTATCACTTTCCTACTTCCTGGAACTTACAACCCTCTTGGTGCAGCCCCAAATCACACCAGCCTTTCTGTCTGTAGTATGGCTGCTGACTCGTATGTAGTTTGCAATGACTGAAACTCCAAAATCTCTTTTAGAACAACGGTCTAACCATGAGTCTCCCATATTATATTTGTGAAACTGGCTTTCTGTATCCATTTCAAGATTTTACACTTATTCCCATTTAACTTTATCCTATATGATTTAGCACAATGCAGAAGTCTTTTGGATGCCAACTCTGTCATCCAGTATTTTAACTAGCCCTCTTCATCATGGCAAATCTGATGACTATCACACACACACATACACACACACACACGCACACACGCACACACAGGCATGCACACACACACGCGCGCGCGCACACACACACAATCCAGATGAGGTACAATAGTTAAATCACAGTTTGATTATAATTTAGGTATTACATTAAAACAGAAAATCTGATTCCTTGGTCACTTACCATGGTATACATTGTAGCAGTTTGATATTTTATTTATTTATTTTTTACCAGCTAGTCAACAGAAAATAGACACACTCTGACTTTAGGGAAAACCATTCTGTAAAAGTCTGTAAGCTGAGGAAACTTTAAGAAAGAAGAAAACTAATGCATCAAATGTTTAACAAATTAATCATGAGAAATGGAGTTCAAGTCAATAATCATGGTAGGCAAGCATTCTATCATTCTCACAGGAGATCATATGTCCATTGTAGATCAACTAAAAAATCTCAATGGTTAAGATCTTAGTTTTCCAGGTATATCTTCTCGCAGAAGTAAAAAGAAATTATTTATGTGTCCCACCTTGCACACTCTAGCTATCCTGGGAATCATCAATTTTCCAAAAAATTCATACTCCACAGACACTTCCGTGAAAAAGAAGTAAATTTTGTCATCTTCTCCATCTGTGTTATTTGGATTTTTTCTAATCACATCAGCAAAGACAAAACTAGGTTCTGTAAATTCAAAGCAAAAATTAATACACACAGTGTATAACTTAATTATATTTAATACCTTACAGAATTTTTTCTAATTCCCTGGGGGAGAGGGAGAGGTAACATGGTCCAAGATTGTCTGATTGATTTGAGAGTGGAAATCTTGGATTCAGGGAGTAGCTACAGTGTTAAAACAGAGAGTTGTGTTAGGGGCAGGAGGAGTTATTGGGAAATAAAAGTGATAAAAAATACATAGCCACATCAAATAGGAGGGGAAGCAAAAATCAAGACCTCAGTGAAAGTTGGTCTCTTCTAGAAGTCCTAAAAAAAATAATGTAGTAAAACTCATTCTTTGTTAAGTTTCTTTAATATTTTCTTACCATTAAGCCAAGGTATCGCATATTCTGTTCTCAGGGGACTTTGAGGAGAATTTCGAGAAATGATAGGTTCACTTCCCAAGAAATTGTAAGATGTTCCAGAGTAAAGGTCTCCATCTTTTATGAGTTAGAAACAAAAAAGAAACCAACATTTCAAACCCAATAAATGGCTCATAATAATGAAAAAGAGTTCTTTATCTTAACAATATAAATTTTTTCTCCTTGCAGAATAAACAAACAAACAAATTTCTCCAAGGTGAAGTAGGTCTATTTCTATTGCTTATTTCTATCTCTTGTTACTTTTCTTTGAGGTTGATTTTACTTTGCTTTATGTTTTTTAGACTATACTGCACTAAATTCAGAAACAGCAACTAAACATATATATGTAATTCCAACACACCTATACAACTATGTACATTATCTTGTATGTAGTATAATTACAGTGGACACATCACACACTGTTGGTGCATACACAGGTATGGCCTCAGAAAGCCAAGGTGGAACTCAAAAAGACTATACAAACAGGAGAGTCTACTTTTTACCCAAAATAAATATAATATCTGCAAAGGATGCTTTCTACATAATGCATACAAAATTAGGCTTAAAAAAAGTAAATTTGATTTCTGATGCCAATTCATACATTTCTGAAGGGCTTGAATGACTTATTATAATTCCTATTTAAATGATATGGATATTCTTAAAGAGTATCTAGTATTAAATTGAGGCAAAACAAATAAATTTTACTTTTATTTTTATTATTTTATTTACTTAAATATTTAATTTAAATATTATTATATTTATTTTATATTTTATTTAAAATTTTTAAAATAAAATCAAAATTTTAAAAATACGTATTGCAGTAATAATAGACAACACTTACCAACCATAACAGATGTGTAGCTTTGTGCTGGATCAAATGGACACCTTCCTTTACCATCTTCATTTTTACCAACAAATTCAAATGTTTTTAAAAGCTACAGTGACAAGAGAGTTTAAGAGAAGGATAAACAAAATAAATCTGATCAAAAGCTAATAAAAATAATAGCTACCATTTATATAGTACCTACCATATGCCAGGCATTTTACAAATATTCTCTCATTTGATCCTCACAACAACTCTGGGAGGTAGGTGCTGTTGCGATCTTGATTTTACAGTTGAGAAAACCAAGGCAGGCAAAAGTAAAGTGACTTGCCCAAGGTCATACAACTATTAAGTGCCTGAGGTCAGAACTTCTAACATCTAATTAATTATAATTAGTAACATCTAATTCATAAGAATTTTAAATTTGTATAGTAAAATTGCATGTAAAATAGTATTTTCTGGATTTATCTTAAGCAAAGCAAAAAGGCTCAATTATGAGATAACTAGGGAAAAAGTATAAACAGAATAGCTCCCCTTACCAGAGAAAGGATGAACACAGACAAGATCTATATATCAGTGAAAAATATATGCTACCAATAAATTGTAATGCTTGAAGAATTCTAATTAATTTATCTAGATCGATCCATTTGCATTTTTTAAGTACTCATTGTAGGCACTGTGCTAAGTATGGGAGGGCACAAAGAAAAAGTGAAAATAGTGTCTGCTCTCAAGTTGCTTATAAACAACATATACTTAAATTAATACATAGAAGACAATACAGAATAGTTGGAAGGCAGCCTTAGAAGGGAAATACTAGCATCTGGGGCACTAGGAAAGGTCTCTTAGAGGAGACAGTGCTTGAATTGAGCCTTAAAGGTCACAATTACAATTAGAAGATTTTTGCCATATTTCAGGTAAGAGGTGATGAAGGTCTGAAATAGGGTCAGGACTGTGTAGGTGGAAAGAAGAAGAAATATGTGGATGATACTACTGAGAAAATAAAAATTTACAAGATTTGAAATGCAACTGATTAGACATGGACAAGTGAGAGGAGCAGAGGATGACATGGAGGTTCAGAAATATTGAGGTTGACTCGAAGGATGGCAGTGCCCTAGACTATAAGAGGGAAGTTTGAAAAGGGATAATGAGTGTTGTTTTAGACATGCCAAGCTTGAGACCTGCAGAAATCATCTGAAATGTCCAACAGGCAGTTGTTGATGTGATACCGAAACATATGAGAAAGACTAAAGTTGGATAGATAGATTTGGAAATCATCAGCATGGAGATCGTAACTGAACCTATGGAGTTGACAATATCAACAAATTAGAGAATGTAGAGAGAAAACAGAAAAGGACCTAAGATGGACTTCGCAGACACTCATAGAGGGTGTGGTGTGGAAGAAGATGATGCCAAAGAGGCTGAGCAGTCAGACAGGTAGAAGGTGATAGAAGTGTCACAAAACTCCAGAGTCCCCAGAAGGAGAAGGTGGCCAACAGTGTCAAGAAAGACAAGAATTCATTAGATTTGTCAATCAAGAGATCACATGTAACTTTAGAGAAAATTATTTCACTTGAATGATCAGGTCAGAAGTCAGTCTGCAGAGGGTTTAGAAGACAGTGAGAAGAAAGGAAGTATGTACATTAAACATAGATGACTTTTTTCAACTAATTTAGCTGAGAAGGGGAAGAGAGATATATGACAGGTGAATCATACTAGAATCTAATGAGGATTTTTTTAGGATGGGGAAGCTTGGGTGCGTTTGTAGTCAGCAAGGAAGAAACCAGTGTGTTGAAAGAGGTTGAAGATTAGAGAACATGGGGAAGATGGGAGATAATAAATCATGTATTTTATGGTTTGCAAAGTTATTTATAGCCATAACTTATTTGATCCTCACAAAAACCCTGGGAAGTAGTCACTACAGGTATTGTCATCCTCATTTTATGGATGACAAAACTGAGGGTTAGAGAAACTAAGTGAGTTGTTCATGGTTAGTGCCAGAGAAGGGATCTGAACCCAAATTTCTTTTGACTCCAAGTCCATTATTCTAAATTCATCCTTTAATTAAAATATTTCTAAAATAATTTAGTGTACTTTTCTGCCTTGGCATGTTGAATATACTGAACACAGAAAAATCTTTCTTTAATGACAAAGTACTTGAACATCTATTCAAATTGTAAAATACTAAAGATGTGGGTCGTGTGGAGACTGTATTGAATGTATAATGGCTCTAGAAATCTGTTTGTTCCAAATAGATGCCTGATGTATGATCCTCTCATTATCTGATTCATTCTTATAAAATAAGGATAAATATTGTGAAAAAATTAGATGTGAGAAAGAAGAATTTTAATTTTCCTCTTTTAGACCTCTGTCACCAGTTCAGGTCAATTAAATCAACATGATATGCATGGATACAAAGATGTATGTATATATGTGTACAAAATATTCTTTTCTCCTTAATATTGCTTGTACTTCATTCTCAAAGAAAACCAAATTAACCTTAACGTTGAACATTTCATCTTAGGGGCCCTAAAAGTCTAAGAAAACTCCCTGATCAGTGGTTGGAGATCAGATCTTCTTAACCAATTCACCTAGACATTAGTAATGTGAAATAAAATAATAAAGAAACAGTAAAAGATTGGGGAGATTTTTGAGAAAAGGATTAAATAACAGAAGTTCACAGTTCCATATGCAATCCTCTTTTTTGTGCTTTGTATACTTGAATGTGTTTTCTAACGTTTAAGTTCAAAATTTTTAAGAGTTTCCATATAAAAAGATTAATAAGTTCATCAAAAGTAAGAAATTTTGAAAATTTAAGGATTCTCAAAACAAAGGATATTCTAATAAATACTGCAGGAATAGAGAAAAAGCTAATCAAAGGGAAAGAACACAAATTCTGCTTCTGAAAATAACTAAGTAAATACCCCAGGCTTCAACACAATCCTTCAGAAGCCCAAAAGAAAAGAATTTCAGAAGCAGAAGACAATTGACATCTAAAATGGCTGTTAAGACATTTTAGCTGTAGCAGGGTCAAGGTCAGCATAAAGAATGGTAACATTCCAAGGTCATAAGTAGCAGAAATTCAAGTCAAATGACACATGAGAACTCCTTAATGTGCCTTCAAGTTTTACTAGCTTTGGCTGCAGGATAAGTCACTCAGAAAAACGAGACTGGACTGAAGAGGATTTTAGTATTTGAAACACACTAAAGCAAAAATTGACATCATAGCTAAGGCTACTACCAAACTTAAGAAAAGTTAAAATTTTAGGGAAGAGGACACAGCAAGGAGAAGGGTGGAACACAGAGTGCTGAGAACTGACATTTTTCACTATCCTAAGTCGCATTCAGAACAAAGCGTGTTCTTGTTCTTAAGATCGAGTAGATGCAGGTAGGCAACTTACCTACAAATTATCATCTGGGGCTAAGTGACACACTGATGGTCACATTGCCAGTATATATCAGACCCTAGATGTGACAGCAGCAATATCTACTAGAATCCCTGTCTTATAGATCAGCCCTTTTTTCCATATAAGGCAGAGAAGCTTTTTCCACACCAGGCACATCCCTGAGATGTGACTGGTTCCAGGGTCTAGGATTGAGCTGTTGATGAAGCTTTTTGGTTTCCTAATGCCTGAAAGGCCTTGCAATAAGGAGTCAAAGTTCCCAAGACTTAAGACATATCTCACTGTTGTGGAAGTCAAACGTGTCCTTCTGATCAGATGAGTTTCTGTATAGAAATAAGAGCAGCTGAAACCTTGACAAATATTTTTTTTGTGGGTTATTGTAAATTTCTTATTTATTATATTGAAGAGAGTTTAGTTCATGGTGTTTTACATTCTGATAGTACTTTCTTAATGTAAAGTTTGATAAACCTTACCAGATGGTCACAAGTTGGCTGAAATGCATTAGTACCACACACATATAGGACAGTGTCATTAAGGAGTTGTAAGACTCGGATATAGTTGAGGCACTCTGTCTGTAAGGAATAAAAATTAGGCAGATAAAAAATTACCTTCTAATTAATGATAATTTCTTTTATCTCTTTATATTATTGTATGTTATTATCTCTTCATTTACTTGGGCAAGAGCTTTAGAAGATGCATTCCCACATTTAATTTTATTATAAAGTCAAGCAAGACCCTAAAGTTGACCCAACTCATTCCATCATTACAATTGTCAGATTGCTATTCAGGTGCAAAACTGACTTCAGTTTAGATACAAATTTATCTGAAAAAAGAGTGATGACAAATGAAACAAAAAAGGTCATCTATAATTTTGGCTCAGGTAGAAAATAACTCAAGACTCTTCTAGAGACCATTCAATCTATTGCCTGAATTACTGTCAAGTTCACTCCAACTGGCACGCTAGCAAGAGTACAGAGATGTCTCTTGGATTTCCTTCTTCTGAACTTTGCTCCTCCTTCCTTTGAATGTATTTAACAGAGCACACAGTTTCTTTCACAGCAGGTCAAATAGCTGAGTGAAATTCCTGCACTATGCCAAAGGGATGAAACATAAACAGAGTGAAATTGGCATATGTATGATGCATATCCAAACAAGTATTCCCAAGCACAGAAAATGGGAGAGTTGGCAGGGGGCTCAACAGCTGGCCTGCCCAACTGGGAAAGGAGATATTCAATGTTAACTAAGACAACTACAGTTAAGAAGAATAAAGCTCTCCTAACTAAAGAAACAAAAGCATTTAGGAATCCATTAGTACTATATAGCCAGGTGGATGATAAACTCAGCTAATAAAAATATATGTATTTTTAAACAGGCTAGAAGTAATTCATAGCTACAAAAACACCCAAACAAGGGTGAAGGAATCTCTGGGGAGGTGTAGGCACCAAAGGTCAATGTTTGTTAACTGGGGAAATTTGATGAGGGAACAATCTAGCTTAGTTGAACCTGGCACAAAAACTCTAAATTAAGGTCAAAACTGGAACTAACTCTAGACTTCTAGGATGGGCTCGACCACAGTGGCCCAATTCTAAGTTAATGTGTAATATAAAACACACCTTTGCCTTGTTTTTAAATAACTCTTAAAGAACTAAAAACTATCTTGTTTTCTGAGGTCTTCCACTTACAGGGAATATTTTAATTTCACAATCCAAGAATCTAAACTGTAAATTAGGAACGTTGTTTTAGACAGTGTTCAGAAAAAGGACAGTGCACTGGCTTTAAATAGAGAAAAAAGAGGAAGTAGGTCATGACATTAGCAGACTAAAAACAGGTTCCTGCTAGAATACCTAGAAACCACTTTCCAACGTAGGTTGGCCTGTTTTGGGAAGCCCCAAACAAGCAAGCATGACAAACAATGCAATTACCACAGGTCCAAAATAACTTTCTGCCCTGGGTTCCAGGCCACTGTTATGAGCTACTCTCTCTAGTTCACAAGTAACCAATAAGTGATAACAGCTTGAAGGAGATTTGCAAAGTCCTTGAAACTTACCATCATTTGAAACAACTAAGTTATTGGCCAAAATTTCACAATAGTGGCCTTTGGGGGTTAAAATATTCACATTATTTTTTGTGACAAGCTGAATGAAAACAAGTTACCTGTTTAGATTTGCCCTTTTCAGAACATTTTGCTTTTTTATCTTCAGTAACTTTCCAGTATACCTGATGGAAGGGGAAAAAAAGCTAATTTCAATAGAAGTTAACCTTTTTTAAAGACTAGTGGCAGTATAATGAACAACTCCAAAAGTATATAGTATAAACAAAGGCACAGACAAGTGCTATCAATCTCCAGAATACTGCCTTGGGAAAACTGAATTTGAAAATGTCAAGTTCATGCCCATCATTGTGAGTAATCCTGGGGTTGGATAAAGCTACTAATAATGTCTATCTTCAGACCATTTCTTTTGATGGTGGGGGTAGGAACAATGAAATTTCATTTAAAATTTTCTGTGTTTTATTAAACACAATAATAGCTAAATTAGAAAGAATACTTGGCTTTATAGTATTGAAAAAATAAAATATCTCTCAAAATTTTAAGAATTCTCATATCAAACGTCTCCCTGCTCTCTTAATAAATCAAAAACAATGCAAATGAAACAGTAATAAAGGCAAATGAAATAAGATAAAATGCAATGACCATCTTAGATCTTGTGGAGCAGATCATAAAATATATCTCCCTCAGAATGGCAGAGAGATGGGGTACTAAATATATACTGTCACGTGATTGGTTTTGCTGAACTCTTTTTGTTTTATTTTTGTGGCTGTTTTTGCTACAAGAGATTCAATGAAGAGAGACTGTATCAGAAAATGAACACAATAATAAAAGAAATCCATGAAATTTTTTAAGCCATCAACATTTCTCAGTAGCATAGAAACAGAAAACAAAGGTTTTTATTTTGAAAATCTGTTAGCTGTGGTTTGTCCTTTGTCCTCAAAGAGGACCACAACATTAGGAAGATAATGCCAAGACTTGCAAATAAATTGGACTGAAGTGAGGGAGGGCTGTGCAAAGTCACCAGCCTCACTTTCTCCTCTGGAGCCATCTGAGTCCAGTCATACAGATGAGGACAACTGGATGCAGTGGGAGACCTTGGCCTTTTTTCCTCTGTTAGGCGAAATGCCATGAATTAACTTTGCCTTGAAAACAGTTTATTGAATTTTTCTCCAAACATGAATTTTTTGGCTTTGTTGTTGTTCAGTCTTATCTAACTCTTCATGACCCCATGTGGGGTCTCCTCCTCAGTGGGGCCACTGAAGTGGTTCGCCATTTTCTTCTCCAACTCATTTTACAGACAAAAGAACTGAGGTAAACAGGGTTAACTTTGCCCAGGGCCCAGGTCTGAGGCCTATTCTGAAGTCAGGAAGTTGAGTCTGGCACTATAATCACTGTGCCACCTCACTACCTCCAGAATATGAATGGAGCTTTGCAACTGCTTACTTCTGAGATGCAAAAATTCATTCAGGTGCAGGGGAGCCCAGTTTTAGACATAAGCCAAAGTGAGGATGAAGATGACCACAAGAATTTCTTTATACATGCTGAGAATTGAATCCAAGAAGAATAAGTCTACTAATATTGTGGTACAAAAAGGAAAGACTTCTTTTATATTATACATACTTTCTACCAGATATCTGGTGAACTTTAATCACTGCATCTGATATAGGTAGACAAAAATCAACTTGTAGAAGACAAAAGCTTATGTTTGTTGCCTTCCAAATTACCTTACTGGGAGACATAGAACAGAAGAAAAGTAAGATATGCTATCTGAAATAGCTGACTTTTCTTTGCAGTATTTTATAACTGATGAAAAAATGATTTTTTTCTCCCAGTGTTATGAAAAGAGTAAAGAAAGAAGGTTGTATTGGATGACTTCTAAGGTCTCTTCTTCTAATTCAAAAACCTAGAATTCAATAGTTTCAGAGGTATGTTTTGTACTTCATAGGAAGTACAAAGATCTGCAGATCATTAGTTACTAAGTATTTTTCTCCCCACCAAAAATCTTATCATCACTAAGCAAAAGCAGATGGTTTCTACATCATGCCTTAATGACCTGGTGTGGTAGCAAATGTTTGTAATCCCTGTGAGCAGGGAGGCTGAGGCTTTAGATCTCGTGAGTGTGGGAGTTCTGAAACACAGTGAGTTAATCTGATTAAGTATCTGCACTAAATCCAGCACCAATATGGGAAGCTCCTGGGAACAGGGAGCTAAGAGCCTAAAGGGGACTAGCCCAGGTCAGAAATGAAGCTGTTCAAAAATTCCCTATTAACAGTGGGATTACACTCATGAGTTTCTGAATTTCTAGTCTGAATGAGAGAGAGAGATTCTATCTTAAGAATCAAAAAAAAGTCTTACAATCCTTGTGGAAAATAGGTTCAGTTCTTCAAAGTTTCTTCAAAGTTTTAAAGCCATATTTATTACAAAATTTTCATTACTGAGACATACTGAAGCCAATCTTAAATACAATTAGATCACATAAAAGTCTAGATGATCATGAAGACAGAAATAATTCCCATCCAAGATAAGTGTCTTCTTTCTGGCATTAAAACTCATGATTAGGTGGTATTATAAGATACATGCAAGTTTTAAAATGAAGGGATTTTTCATTATTGCCTTGCGAATTTCCCTTTAATATTCCTTCTTCCTTAATTCAAAGAGGAATCATGATCTTAGGAATGTCATCCACCTAACCCCTAAGCCATACCATCATTATAATAACCACTCTAACTAGAACTGGACCAAAAAACATGCCTGGAGATTGTAAAAAGAGGTGGGCTGGTCACACAACTAGAATATGAGATAAGAGACGGACAATCAGGGTGGTATGGTGCATTGAGATACCTGAGAGGGGTCATCTACTAGTATAGTGAATAATCAATTCTCTTTGGAAAATCTATGACGAATCATAGATGAGAAGAGTTATTAATGCATTCTTCTTCAAATCACCTGGTATTTACTTATCTGTGTACATATCCTAGACTCTTGGAAAATGCAAGTTCCTTGGGGGCAGGTACTGTCTAATTTATGTCGTTTTTTTCAGCACAATGTCTTGTACTCATTAGGTGCTTAATATTTATTTGTTGAATAGATCTTAAGTGAATTGAAATATGTGCATTTAGTTGGTAGAATGTGGAAAGAAAACTAAAATGGCAAATAAAAATGTGTCCATACCTCATGCTGTTTTTCAGCAATATTAAGTGAATTCACAGCAAAAATCACTTCTCTGGCTCCTATGTATAAAGTGTCTTTTGTTTTGCTTAGCAACAAAGTTGAATAGTTTGAGATTCCTGGCTCCTGAAAATGTATAAGACGTACTTCTGTGAAGGAGGAAAGAAATAAAAAGTTACACAACTCTGAGTCAATAATGAGAATATTTTCAACACAGATAGTAATTTATTTTGGGCATTTTACTGATGCTATCTCAAAAGCAACATCACAGTCTAATTAAGACACCATGAAAAAGCAACCAAAGAACTACACTGGATTTATCTCAGGATTAGGTCACTAATATAGAATGCTAAAAAGATTAACTGCTAAATAACAGGTAATTCCTATATCTTGATAGGAGAGACAACTCACTTTCATGGCTAATATATTTGATTCAATTCTGCTTTCTTGGGTACCAGGTTACAGTAAAAAATTCATAACCCAACTTCATAGGATTATAGGATAATAGTTTAGAAGGTAAAAAAATGGAATTTGGATTTTAACTCCAGGATTTTAGAGGTTATCTTGTTCAATTACCTTTTGTACAAATGAGGAAAATGAGGCCCAGAGTGAATAAATTATTTGCCAAGGTAACACTGGTAGGAATTGGCAGAACCTGGATTCCAAATTAAGTGCTTTGATTCCAAATCCAACTGTCTTTCCACTACACCAAATTGTCTCCACTGAATCTCTTTAAGAACTTACGTGTAAACCATTAACTGAAAATGGTCATTACATTAGGGTAGTTTAGAACCAAAATACCACCCTTTTATCTGGGAAGCTTCATAATAACAATTATCCATTTAAATTTTGTCTAGCTAAGGTTTTTTGTTTGTTTTAAGGGACAACAGACTAGGGTACCAAGAGCTTCATTCTGAGAATCCGCATATCCACATGACAATAGGATTATGTATTTACCGCTAAAAAAGATCAGAGAGGCTTCCTCCTTCTACAAATGAGGAAACTGAGGCCCAGAGAGGTTAAATACTGTACAGCGCTGGTAAGAATCAGAAATAGGATTTTAATGCATGCCATCCAAGGCTTGAGGGGCAGTGTTCTTTTTATTGTATCATGTAATCACTTAAATATTTTATGTCAGTATTTTAAAAACCAATAAAATAGATACCATTTATTTTCCATCTACATTTCCTGCCAAAGACAACAGTAACAGTTATATAAAAGATAGTAGTATATTTTTTCAAAGAAGGGCCAGTGCCATTTTCCCTCCTGAACTACTGGCCTCAAGTAGTCAATGTCTCTTGGATTTCTACATAGTAAGACTTTAATAAATACAGACTATTTTTCCAAATTTTGTCAGTTAGGAGAGATGTGTAATGATTTCCTTGCTGAATGAAGTATCCCTTCTTTCAAAATATCTTTTAGTACCGAGATAACTGTGAACGCAGCTTCTAAAAGCAGTTTTTAAGTGCATAGAGATTCATGTCATTGCACTGTTACCTAGACAGCATCACTCCATCTTCTCCACAAGCATAGTGTGAGATACTTTAAATCCACTCTATCATGAAATAGTACATACACTCTTGGGTTTCTTTTTGTTTAAAAATCAGACCAATGGCAACACAGTTCTGACCACAAACCAAGGTACAGATAAATTTTTACTCTGTTTAAAAAATAACAATAAATAAGATCTTATAGAGAAAGACCATTAAGAGCATATCTTTATTCCTATGTATGAAAATTAACTTCAATAACTTAGTTTCTAAAGCATAATACATCATAATAGATCTATGACATGTGAAATTACAATTATTAGTAAGAAGTTTTTAAATGGTATTCTTCTAGTCATGATTTCATACCATGATAAATTTGAAATACAGCAGGAGATTGACCTTGTAATTAATTCTAACTGAATGCTTAATGGCTAGCAGCTTAAATGATCTTAATAGCTTTTTAGTTGAAGGCTTAAAGTTTAAGTAAATAAGCCCTCAAGTGAAAACCCATCATTATGTACAAAAAAACGCAGCAAAAATTCTAAACATCTCTGCCCAAGTTTTATCCTTACCTCTCTGCTCCCAAGTGATTCTAGGTATTGGACCAAAAGCAATTGTTGTTCCAAATGACAAAACCAAAACTATAAAGAGTCCATTTAAAGCCATCTTCTTGGAGTAGTAGCTGTTGAGCAGTTGCAGGAGCAAATGTCTTCAATTTATTGTATATCACAGGGAAATATTGTTGAATGCAACAAAGTAAGAATTAATAACATGCAAATAAACTCATAAATGGAGGTATCCAAAAGGTTATTTCTCTGAAGAAATACTCCTTTTCCAGCATGACAGATGAAGAGAAACTCCACATATGGGGTTTTGCTTAAATATTATGTTGTCTTTGAAGAACATTCTTCTCCACGATCTTGACAGAAAATACTGTAGAGAAATGAAAATGAAAGTGGTTAAAAGACTAAAATCATAAAAATCATTTCTGCTTTTCAGGTTTTTTGTTTGCCCTATCTTTGAAAACCTTGAAATGTTCTCTTATGGTTTATTTTTGTGAAGTCTGTTGTAAAAAATTTAGCAGGTACAGGGAGAGAGATACTTACAGTGTGGTATACTTAGATCCATATCAGTGCTCACAATGAAAAGATTAAGAATCCCTGAACTAGAAGAGTATGAGAAAAGAAATTCTTTGTCCAACATAGAGAGATTCTCTGCTGCCAGACTCTGAGAGAAGAAAAATCCAAGATTTTAATGCCTTCCTGACTTCACTAATCCAATACTTCAGTGCAGTGGAGACCTACAGAAAGAGGCTTATGAGTGATCAATAAAAGGATTTCCCTAATTCTCTACATGGTAGTGAAATTAAAAGTTATAGAAATCCATTTGATTATTTGTTTCTCTTCTGAAACATTCCCTCTTCTATTCTATTAACATCACTGATGTCAGAGAGAAAATATTAGTCCTAGTCAAAAGAAGGGCAAATACCACTGGACATTTATAAAGAAATATAAATTAGTAAGTCATGAGCAGCCAAAGTTTTTGCATTTGACCAGGCTTTTATACATTCCATCTACAGGAAGGCCATGCGGGTAGACAGCACTGCTTATCTACTCTTCTGTCATAGATTTCTAAAAACTGAGTCAGAAAAGATAAAAATTACAATTATAGAGATGGTGGAGGATGAAGGGTGTATGGTTCTCATTCCCCTTCTCTATTTCCTCGGTAATCGAATTAAACAGGTGGTGTTGTGGTTTTCTCTCCTCTCATTCAGTTTACAAATATTCCTTGAGAGTAAATTAATATCCAGGGATATACTATACTTTTGACAACAAGCTTCAAAATGAGCAAAAGAGAAAATATAACCCAGTTATGCTGTGAAATTAGTCTCAAACACTGTCACATAATTTATCTTTTACAGAATCATAGAATTTGACAGAAGGTAATATAATAATCACCCAGTCTAACTGATACTCAAAAGGAATTCCCAATACAATAATATCTTCACCAGGGGATCATTCAGGACTGCTTCAAGACCTCCAATGAGGGGAGACCAACCACCTTTTGAGGCAGTCCATTTCACTTTTGGACAGTTCTAGTTGTTGAGAATTTTTTCTTAACATCAAGACAAATTTGCTTCTTGAAGACTTCCATCCTCTGCCTTTAGTTCTGCCCTTGGGCCAAATGAAACAATTGTAATCCCCATTCAATATTGTAGCCAGACAGTTATCATGTTTCCCTCTTAAATCTTCTCTTCTTTTGGCTAAACATGTCTAATTCCTTTTAATTGATCCTCATATGACACGGACTCAAGGTCCTTCACTGTTCTGGTTGTCCTTATCTGGACATTCTTCAACTTATCAATACCCTTCTTTAATTGTAGTGCCCGGAACTGAACATAGCACTTCAGATGAGTTTTGAGAAGGGCAGAATACAGAGAGAAAATCACCACCTGGAAGCTATGCCCTTCTTAATGAAGCCAAAGAATTGTTGAGTCATTTCAGTTGTGTCTGACTCTTTGTGACCCAATTTGGTTTTTCTTGGCAAAGATGATGTAGTTTGCCATTTCCTTCTCCCGCTCATTTTACAGATAAACTTTATGAGACAAACAGGATTAAGTGACTTGCCCGGGGTAACACTGCTAGTAAGTATCTGAGGCTGAATTTGAACTGAGGTATTCTGGACTGCAGGCTGGACATTCTATCCACCGCACAGCCTAGCAGCCTGGAAGCCAAAGATAGCAGTAGTGTTTTTTTGGCCACCACATTAAATTGTTGACTCATATGGAGTTTTTTTTTTTAAAGAAAAATACATTTACTTCAGCATGAGACTCCAAAGCCTCTTTCTTTGCCACCATCATCCCTCCTCCCCACCAGGGACAGCTGCTTGGTCTTGTGGCTATGATTTTGGAATATAGCTCTAAACCCATGTTACCTACTCCCTATCTCCCCCCATATCTTCATGTAGCAAAGTCTTCATAACAGCAGCATGCTCTCAGGGCAGTCCTACTGAATTCAACAGAAACTTGTTCTTAGGGATTTGAGGCATTTGTGGTGGCAGGAATGGACATCTAACTCCACCACCTGAGGACTGTCTGGGTGCCCACCCATTTGGACCAGCTGACACCTGCGGGGTAACAGGAGTTGGGCAGCTCCATCCTTCAAAGAGCCTCTATCCATACATCCCCCTTTGTTGGGCCATCTTCAGAACACTCTTGATGCTTGGCCACTTGTGTGCCACCAGCCCTGATGAAATGGACACACTTCTTTGATACCACTCCTGCTGGTCTTCTGTTTTGCTGGGCTGGCTATGAGAACTGCAGTACTCAGGTTCATGTCCCATTCCCTGAGCTGGGAGAATAAGGACATCATTTGCTCCAGACAATCTCCTCAGTCCTGATCCAAAACATCCTGCTTTTCTGTCCAGGTCTACAGCCTGCAGCTCTGATATTTGTCTATTTTTTCCAGAAGGATGTAAAAGTTTTGGGCATCATTGACATTCCCAGTCTTTTGGCTGGCTTCCATATGTTTGATTATATCCTGTCCTATGCACTGGAATGTCCTATAGGGGCTATATTTCTGGATCAGACACCTGAGCCTGGTGATGTCTGTGTGGAGTATTTAATTATCAGTTTCTTGGCCAGGCTGTGCAGGTGCGCAGGAACAACCAAGTTCTCAGCAGCCTCATTTGAGATCAACAAATTCTTTCTCTAACCCTGAACAACCACTCTGTACTTCTCCTTCAGTAGAGAGGTCAGTCTTCTGACTGTCACATTAAATTACTGATTCATATTGAGTTTAAAGTCCACTAAAATCCCAAGACCTTTCTCAGAACCACTGCTATCTACTCAGAAGCTTGTTTTCTTGCATTCCAGTTTAGACTAAAGCGTACTTAATTTCATTTTACTAGATTCAGACAAATATTCTTGACCAATGGCATTAAACTTAAAGGGAAACAGATCCCTTCAGGCCATACATTGACCTAGAAAAAACAAATTAACGTTATCTCTGTGGTACTGTATTTTTATTTATTTTGCTTAACATTTCCCAATTACATTTTAATCTGGTTCTGACTGTATTGGCCCATGTTTGATTTCTCTACTCTCCACTTTCAAGATATCTGTGAATCCAAACTGGCATCAGTCTGTTAGCTATTACTACCAGCTTTGTAAAAACTGGAATTTCATCAATATGCCATCTTTGCTTTCAACATATTTATTGGGAGGAAAAATGAAACAGTGTAGGGCCAAGTACATATTCTTGGGATATCCCATTGGAGACCTCCTGCCTTGGCACCACTGAGTCTGGCTACTCAACCAGTTCTGAATCCAAAATATCATGGTCTAGGCAACATCACTTCATCTTCTTCACAAGCAGAGCATGAGATAACTTTATTAAAATCTTTGTTAAATCCAAATAAACCATAATCACACACACAGTGTATTTCTCATCAAACAGCTCAGGAATCCAGCAAAAAAATGGAAAAAAAGGTGAGTTTGGCATGATCTGTTCTAGCTGAATTCATACTAGCTTTTTATATATGAGTAAGTTGCTATAGTTGAGCAAGCTTGATGGAGTCTGTTCATATGTGAGAACCCAGTTACACTGTAATTACCAAAAGCATCTAATATTTTAAAATTTTAAGGTATCATATGAAATGTAACACTAGACTAGTCTTGAGTTTTCCTAAAATTATGTTCAGACATTTTAAACTCCATTTAACATACTTTATTTAACCAAGCTTTTTGTCTTTTCAAACTATTAATCTTTGATAAAGATTGAGTACTTAAGAGAGATTAGATAATTGTTTTGTTATATAATTGGGGCTGAGTTAATCTATAGATAGCCCCTTATTTCTGTTGAGTGGTTATTAGATTTCATTTGAATGATTCTCAGCCTCCTTGATTTTTGTTTTTCATTTTATCCTGTGTAGCAGAGGTTCTTTTTTTGGGCTATAGTTTTATTTTATTTTATCTTTATCCTTTTTAATTTATATCTTTAAAAGTTTTGCAAAATAACATTCATATATTATAGTAGTATGTATATACTTTAAACAGTATATTTACATATAGGTACACCTCATTCTATTGCATTTTGATTTACTGAGCTTTGCAATATTGTGTTCTTACAAATCGAAAGTTTGTGGCAACCTTGTGTTGAGCAAGTCTATCAGCACCATTTTTCCAATAGCATGTACCTCTCATCCTGTCTGTGTCACATTCTGGTAATTCTTGCAATATTGCAAACTTGTTCATTATATCTGTTATGGTGATCTGTGATCAGTGATATTTTGTTTTTATTTTAAGTTTTCAACATTCATTTGCACAAAGTTTTGAGTTCCAAATTTTTTCCCCATCTCTCCCCTCCCCCACCCTAAAACATCTTGCATTCTGATTGCCTCTTCCACCAATGTGCCCTCCCTTCTAAAACCCCTCCCTTCCCTTATCCCCATCTTCTCTCTTGACCTGTAGTTCAAGATAAATTTCTATACCCCATATAGCAAAGGTTCTTAACTTAGGGTCCATGAACTTAAGAAAAAAGATATATATATATATACATATATATATATATATATACACACACAATGATAATTGTATTCTGATATATTTTGTTATATGTATTGTTCAGAGAAGAAGTTTCACAGGTTTTATCACGTTCCCAAAGGAGTCCATGGCACAAAAATGTTCAAGGAATCCTTCCTTTAGGTGTGCTTAATTAACTACCTTGTATTTACTATTTTGTAGTTTTATTCATAAAGTTTCTATGTATAGCTTAGTAGTTAGACTCTCAAGTATTTTGTCTATTCTGTAGTTATTTCGAATGAAATTTCTCTTTTGATATCATCCCAATAAGTTCTTTTGGTAAAATAGAGAAATGCTGTGGGTTTGTTTTATATCCTACAACTTTGATAATAATTGTTTCAATTAATATTTTAGTTGACTCTGTGGGGTTTTCTAAGTGCACTATCATAGTACCTGCAAAAAAAAAGTAGTAGTTTGTTTCTTCTTTGTCTATGCATATTCCCTTAATTCCTTTTTTAAATCTTATTGCCATACCACTATATAAAATTTCTAGCACTGTATCCAAAAAATGACAATGAATATCCTTGCTTTGTCCTTATTCTTACTAAAAATGACTCTAGTTTATCCCCATTTCATATAATGATAATTCTTGGTTCTAGATATACACTATTTACCACGTTAAGGAAGGATTAATTTACTGCTATGTTTTTTAGTTTTTCCCCTCAACAGAAATGGGTTTTACATTTTGTTGAAAGCTCTTTTTGCATCTACTGATATAACCATATAATTTTTTTTGTTCTTGTTAATAATACAGTCACTTAAATTTATAATTTTACTAAAATTAAACCAACTATGGATTCCTATAAATTCCTATAAATCCAACTATGGATTCCTAAAAATTCCTATAAATCCATAGTGCAAAATCTTTATGATGAACTGTTATAGCCTCCCTGCTTATTTTGACCCTCCTTGGTTTAGGTAACAAGACCATAGCTATAACACTGAAAGAAGTAGGTAAAATCCTTTCTTCTTCTATATTTATAAATAGTTTGTTTAATACTAGAATTATTATTTTTAAAATATTTGATAGAAGGCAATTGTAAATCTATCTGGTCCTTTTCTTTGAGAGATATTTTAAATCTTTTCAATTTCTTTTTCTAAGATCAGGCAGATAAAATTGTCTATTTCTTGTTCTGTTACTCTAGGGTGTTTTTTATTTTTGTAAACATCCTTTTCATTTAAGTTGTCAGTCTTATTGGCATATAGTTGAACAAAATAGTCTCTAATATCACTTATTTCTCCTTTGCTTGTTTTTTACTGTTTCTTTTTTGATACTGCTACTTTTAAAAATAAAATTAGTCAGTGGTTTATTTATTTTATTGGTTTAAAAAAAGAAATTTCCTAGTTTTATGTATTAATTCAATAGGTTTTTAACCCAATTTTATTCTTCTTCTTTTTACTGATTTTTATTTTGATGTTTAAGTGAGTTTTCTTGGTTTATTATATTTTTAGTTCATTTATTTTTTATATTACTTATTGGTTTATTATAGTTTTAGTAATACACCAAATTCATTGATTGTTTTTTCTTTTATTGATGAATTCATTTGGAGATATAAATTCTCTCCTAAAGACTGTTATGGCTCCATTCCCAAAATTTTGTAATTTTTTTTATTATTGTTGCCATTTTTAGTGAAATTAGCTATCACTTCTATGATTTGTTCTTCGACTAATCAGTTCTTTAGGGTTAAATTGTTTGGTCTCTAGATTATCTTAATACTTCCTTCAATGGCCATTTATAATTTTTATATCATTAAGTTCAATAGAGGATGTGCTCAATATTTCTGCTTTTATGCATTTGAGGCTTTTAATGTCCTAATAAAGGGCAAATTACTGTAAAGACATTTTCTGATCAAACATTTTGTTTCACTTTATTCTTAGCTTATTTTCTCTTTACTCCTATTTTGAAATTTCTACTCAGTTCTGATCTTTCCATCAGCAATGATCAGAAATCTTCAATTTCATTAAAGGTTCATTTCTTTCCCCCAGACTTCCAAGTCATGTGATGAACAAGATAGGGGGCTAGAAATTTCCTCCAGTTTTTATGACTTCCTTAACCTTTCCAAAATTAAAATTATATGTAAGAAGTAAGCAATTACAGGTATCTCCACAGTCTAAACAAGATTTTTAACAAAGAACTCACAGCAGAGAAAACTAATCCCTAAAATGCACATCCTATCCAACCAGCTCCCATACAACCTGCCCCATGGATGTGTGCATCAGCAACTCCCTTTCTGCTACTGCAGTCTCTGTTGTGCCTCTATAGATAGAATCTTGCCTCAGGAATATGGGAATCAGAGTCCCTAGAAGTAATTTCATCAAGAACAGTGGAAGATATGGACCCAGAGAAGAGATACAATAGCTGATAGGAACAAAAATTATCATGTGGAGGGCAAGAAGCATTAATGAACTGAATAATCAGGGGCACAGGACAATTTTTATCATGGAACAGTATTTCTATCTTTCCTGTCTCCTGCAGGAACTGATACTTCTAAGAATGAGGCATAGGAGAGGGAAAATGGCAAGACATAAAAAGCATTTAGGGTTTTTATGGAAACTTCAGAAGAAAGAACAAAAAATAGGTGCCTTAGAAGCTTTATTCTATAAGGAACATAGAGATTAAAGAAGAAATAATTAAATATAAAGGCTATGAATCCAAAAATAAAGACCCAAAACAGAAGTGGGAGAGAAATAATGAGAAGAGAAAAAAATCCTTTTTAAAAAAGGTATGGAAAAGGACTTTTAAACTCAAACAAATCAAATTGATGGGAAGGATAAAAGGGATGTTACTTGACTACTTAAATGGAGAAGGAGGAGAGGAAAACTTAGGTAACTAGATACAAGAAAGAAAAAGGAATTAATAAGTGAAATAAGATGCCAAAATTTGGGGAAAGGGTGACAATCAAGAAGGGAGATGCTTTAGGGTGAGGAAAAGAAACCATGTAGAAATATAGCTTCCTTAAAAGTAGATTAATCTAAAAATAACTGAAAAGAAAAAGTACTTTCTTTGCAGAAGAAGAACAAAAAAATCCTAATTAACCCCCCCACAATATTAGAGATAAATGAAGGAAAATATAAACTCTAATAAATGTAAATGTTAATGGATTAAACAACTTTAACAATGAATAGATAATAAAACCAATAAAATGAAAAAAGAGTGACATACTGAAAAAGAAAACAAAAATCCATAGTCTATTTTTTATAAGAAACACATCTAAAAAGTAAATAAAAACAGAGAATAAAAATGAGGGAACAAAATAAACGATGCAACAAATGATTTCAAAAAAGCAGGACTTGCAATATCATCAAACAAAGCAAAAAATAAGTCATACCATAAAAATGCTAGCACTAGCAGTAAAGCAAAAGAAAAAATTAAAGTAGTAAGTATAGGTAATGAGGAAATAAAACTACCCCTATTTACTGATGACATGACACTTTACTTAGAAACACTTATGGAATCAGCAAAGATCATAATTAAGACAATTAACAGTTTCAGCAAAGTTGTAGGATACAACATAAATCCTCAAAAATCAACAGCATTTTTCTATAATAAAATGAGGCAAAAACAAAAGGAAATCCGATCCAAAATAATTATTGATAAGTAGATTTAAGAATTATCAGCACAGAGATGATAATTAAATCCATGGGAGCTGATGAGATCACTAAATGAAGTAGCATAGAAGGAGAGAAAAGAGCCAGTGAGGCACCCATTGTTAATGGGGGTGACCTGGATGAAGATCCAAGTGAAGGAGCCTGAGGAGAGGTCGGATGGGTAGGAGGAGAATCAGGAGAAAGCAGTGTCCCAAAAATCCAGAAAGAAAGAGAGAATCAAGGAGAAGGGGGTGATGGGCAGTATCAAAGGTTGCAGAGAAGAATGAGAACTGAGAAAAGGCCATTAAATTTGGCAATTAAGAGTTCACTGATAACTTTGGACACAGCAAATTTGGTGGAATAATGAAATTGGAAGCCAAATGGGGAACCAAGGGAGATTAACAGAATTAAGAAGAGACTGAGAGGAAAGGAAGTAGAGATACACACTGTAGGTGTCCTTCTCAAGTTTAGTCACAAAAGGCAGAAGATGATACAGGATGACAGTGGGGAAGGAAGATCATATGAAGGTTCTTGAGTATGGAGGAAACATGAGCAAGTTTGTAAAGCAATAGGGAATGAGTGTGTACACGGAGAGATTGAAGACAAGTGAAACAGCAGGGATAACAGACGGAGTAATCTTTTGAAGGAGATGCAGTGGGCTCACTTGTGCAGGTGGAGGAGTTTGCCTTGACAAGGAGTAGGACCATCTCTTCATATGAGATGGAGGTGAAGTAGCAGACAGTGGCAAAAGGCATCTGAATGAAATGAGATTAAGAGGATGAGAAGAGAAAACTGTTGGTAAATGGTCTCAATTTCTTTAGTAAAATATAAGGCAAGATTCTCAACTGATAGGATGTGGGGATGGGGAGAAATGGGAGGCTTAAAGAAGAGATATGCTATTTTGTCTGGTTCTAAAAAGTAACTCCTAGACAATTTGACTTGAATGACATCGTATCTTTAAAATTAAGTATAAATGCTATTTTCATTACACTGGCACAGCCCAATGATTATCTCTCCAATTATGTGAGTCTGAGTTTATTTCTGCCAAGTGTTTTAAAAAGGTATATTCGTGTAGTTCTTGTGTTTTGGAAGGTGGGCTTCCAAATATTTGATATAATTTGGAGTTATTTCGAATAGAATTTTTTTCTATAAATTCCTGCTGGGTTTCTTGGTAATATACAGAAAGGTTGATGGTTCATGTGGGTTTATTTCATATCCTTCAACTTTAGTTGCTCATTGTTTATATTAATTTTAATAGGCTCTCCAGACTCTTTAGGTCAAACATCTATCATCCTGACTCTGTTTATTACCTCAATTTCTCTTTCTTGTCTTATTGCTAGAGGTAGCATTTCTTTCTAAGAAGAATGGTGAAATTGGACATCCTTGCTTTGCATCGACTGGGACTGAATGAGGCAATACTAAAGGAATCACAATGTCTGATATACAGTAGGTGCTATATAAATACTTATTCTCTTCCCTTCCATTCTTTCCCCCCAAAACTTCTATTCTTTTAGGAAGACCACTAAATTTAAACCAACTTCTTTAACATTAATTCCTATGGTTGCCAAATAGCTAGAAAACATGGAATTATGGATTTCCGTGGATTCCACACATAGTAGTTATAAGTAGGATAAAATATATTGATAACAATATCTTGCAATATTAACCAGTCAAAAACGGCATAAAACATCATCAATGACATGCAAGACCGGAAGAATAGGTGGCCCTGTCATCTAGCAAGAATGAGAAGCAAGAGATACACAGTATAAGGGCTGTCCTAGGACTTTCAAGATACCAAGAGTAACAGAGAAAGACCTTCAGTACATCGGGCAGATCCTCAATAAAGAATTTCTGGAAAGACAAGAACAAGAACAAGAGAGGACGAGAAGGTGCAGCAGGAGTACAATCTGCTCTGATGGAGTGGGGTACCCACAGAGATGAATCCAGAGATCCAGCTGAGCACTGCTGTGCTTTATTATGTGTTATTAAATTCTGATTCTGGAAATTTCCATTACCTAAAACTGAAGCGCTGTGAGTGAGCAATGATTCCCAATACCATTCTCACCTTGACACTCTTCTCCCCAGAACACATTCTCACTTTGTTTTTCTGTGACTGTGCTTCATTTATAATTTGGGAAGATGGAAAAAGAGGGAAATTGGGGAAATGGATAGATAATTTCAAAAATCAATCTGGCTTAATTTTAGTGGTATAGTTCTGGAGGCACTTATTTTAGATATGGGTAATAATACATGATGTTACAAAATGCTGTTAAACCTACACGTCCATTTATATAGTAGTATATATGTTATACAAAACACTGAAATGTTATATAAAAATAAACATGAATCATTCTACATACCCATTCATTTCTTATACCTTCAAAGATATCTCATCTTAGTTTTTGGTTGATTGCCAATTAGCAATAGCTCCTGACACCATTATGCTTCTCTGTTTCTAAGCCTACCCCTATCAAGTTAATCTAAAAATAAACACTTAAATGTACAAGGGGCTCTATTATTTAAAGGAACCATGCAATAATCATTCTGTAAAGCAGGCAAATCAGACCGTGATCTGAGTTTTCATAAATTGTTACACGTCATAGTGAGTTTTGGGATGATGTGGCTACTTTTAAGTACCTGCAAAAGTACTCTCGATGTACTGGAGAAAGGGAGACGTATTAGGAGGCAATTGCAATAGTCCGGGGGAGAGTGATAAGGGGCTGAATTAGGGTAGTGACTGTATAAGAGGAGAGAAGAGGGAAGGTGAGAGTGGTATAAAGAGAACTGACAAGACTTGGCAAATAACTGAACATGAGCAGCGAGGAAAAGTAAAGAGTCTGGACTCAATCAAATAATCAAAAGTACTTATGTACTTACTATGTACTAAACATTGTGCTTAGGTACTTACTTACCATGTACTAAACATTGTGCCAAATTCTTGGGGGCACAAAAGAAAGAAAAACCAAAATGAATTTTAGGTTACTGGAAGGATTCATCTTTTTATACTCCAAAGCAATTGACAGCACTTTCTGCAGATACAATAAATGTAAACAGGTTGGGCCTCTTAGGTAGACCCAAAGAGCCTCTCTTTCTTCTACTAGAATGTGCACTCTCAGAGGACAGAGATAAGATCTTTGCCTTTCTTTTTATCCATGGTGCTCAGCAAAGAGCCTGGCACACAGTTTTTAATAAATGTTTCTGACTGAATGCTGACAACGGTGAATCTTGAAAACAAGTGGAAGTAAGCCTTTGTTCTGGTACTGATTCTAGCCAGTCATACACCTGAGTTTTGCCTTTCAAAGAGGAGGAATATGGAAGAGTGAGAAAGGGTTAATACAGAAACAGACTAACCATTAGTATTGTTTATTATGTGTTATTAAATTCTGAGTCTGGAAACTTATATTACCTAAAATTGAGCTGATCACTAGTAAGCAAGCAATGATTTTCAATGGATGCTTCCTAAAATTACCACACTCCCCTTCCTAGAAGACACTCTTCCTTTTTCTGTAACTGCGCTTCATTTATAAATTGGCCAGATGGAAAAAAAATTGAGGAGATGGACAGGTAAATATAATTAAAATCAATCTGGCTAAATTACTGTTGCAAAGTTTCAGAGAGCCTAGAGAGTGTTCTATTCATCAGCATGGATAATTTAGATAGAGGTTCCTCAAGGCAAACAAATACACCTAGATGTGGCTCCAGTTAGACTACAGATATTCAAGAGGACCTGAGGGAAGGCAATAACATCATTGCAGTGAAGCAGAAGAGAAGGCATTTATAGCAGCATGATGATTACTGTTTTGGAGTATAATTAGAGGTCTGGAAAAGTTATTCTTCCATTTATTCATACCTTTTCCCCAGTATTTCCCTTGAGATTTTAAAACTTTTGTTAATTAACATTATTATTTTGTCTAGCTTTATAAAGTATACCTTTGTTAGTTTGACTGGTATCTATCTATAATCTATAACTATAAATTATTTTTAACTATTATTGTTTTTATTATATTGATGCAGCCCAACCATGAACACTATCCCTCCAGTTATTTAAGCTGTTCTTTATTTCTTTAAAGAGCAATTTAAATTTATATATATGCAGTCAGTGAGTCAACAAGGATTTATTAAGTGCTTACTATGTGCCAAGCACAAGGCTAAGTGCTAAGGATACAAGGAAAGGCAAAAACATTCCCTGCCCTTAAGGAGCTCACAATTTATTGTGGGGAGGAGACAAAATGACAACACCTATGTACAACATCCATCCTTCCATCCATCATCCATTCATTCATCATCCATCCATCTATCCATCCATCCATCCATCATATAAATCAGAAGGAAGTGAGACTTTAGTTAAGACTTGAAGGATGAGGAGGGAGAGTATTGTTCCAGGCATGGGAGACAGTCCATGAAGAGGCATAAAACTAGGAGATGTATGTTGACCAGTGACAAGGAGGCCAGTGCCACTAGGTTGAAGAATATGTGGAAGGTCATAAAGTATAAGAAGAGTGGCAATGTAGAAAGAAGCCAAGTTATGAAGAGCTTTAAAATCCCAACAGTATTTTATATTAGATCATGGAGGTAACAAGGAGTCAATGGAGTTTCTTGACTATTGTGGTACTTGATCAGACTTTCACTTTGGGAAGATCATTTTGAAAACTAAGTAGAAAATGTGCCTTGGTAGACTGACTCCCAAGTGTTTTATGCATTTAGTAAAACTCTAAAAGATAATGCTGTTAAAGTGCTGTACTTGATATGCCAGAAAACTCAACAGTGACCACGGGATTGGAAAAGATCAGTTTATATCAAGATCTTAAAGAAGGGCAAAGCCATGGAATGTTCAAATTGCCAAAAAAATTGTGCTCATTTCACATACCAGCAAGGTTATGCTTAAGATTCTACAAGCTAGGCTTCAGTACTATGTGAACCAATAATTTAGCAGAAGAGCAGGCTGGTTTTCAAAGAAGCAAAGGAACTAGAGTCCAAATTGCTAACATTTGCTGGATTACAGAAATTATAGAGAAACAAAAGAATTCCAGAAAAACATCTACTTCTGCTTCACTGACTATAGTAAAGCCTTTGTGTGGTTCACAATAAAATGTGGCAAGTTTTCAAAGACATGGGGGTACCAGATCATCTTACTTGTCTCCTAAGGAACCTATATGTGGGTCAAGAAGCAACAGTTGGAATTGAACATGGAACAACTGATTGCTTTAAGATTGAGAAAGGAGTATAACAAGGCTGTATATTGTTACCTTATTTATTTAACTTAAATGCAGAGTATATCATGTGAAATGCTAGGATCAAAATCAAATCAAAAGCTGGAATTAAGGGTAATGGGGGAAATAGCAACCATCTCAGATATGGAGATGATACCACTTTGATAGCAGAAAGTGAAGTGGAATTAAGGAGCCTCTTGATGAGGGTGAAAGAGGAGAGTATAAAAGCTAGCTTGAAGCTTAACATTAAAAAAACTAAGATTATGGCAACTGGTCCCATCACTTCCTGAAAAATAGAGGAAGAAGAAATGGAAGCAGTGTCAGATTTTACATACTTAGACTCAGAGATCACTGCAGTTGATGCCTGTAGCCATGAAATTAAATGGCAACTCTGGACAGCATGGTAAAAAGTGGAGACCTCACCTTGCAGACCAAGGTTCATATAGTTAAAGCTATGGTTTTTTTCAATAGTAATATATGACTGTAGGAGTTATATTAAGAGGAAAGGTGAGTGTTGCAGAATCAAAGTTTTTGAATTGTAGTATTAGAGAAGAAGTGTGAGAGTCCCCTGGATAGCAAGAGGATCACATCAGTCAATACTTAAAGAAATTAATTCAGACTATTCATTGAAAGGACAAATACTTTACAAAATAGGAAGACAGGACTCATTGGAAAAGATCTTGATACTGGAAAAGACTTAAGGCAAAAGGAAAAGGGGACAGCAGAGAATGAGGATAAGATTGATAGACAGTGTCATGGGAGCAATGAACATGAGCTTGGACAGATTTCAGGAAAGAGTGGAGGATAGAAAGGCCTCTAGACATGACTGAACAATTGAACAAAAAGTTATTGTGAATAGGGCTTCTTTTTCTATTTTTAATTCCTAGACTTTTCTACTATTATACAGAAATGTTTTGGTTTTGGTGGATTTATTTTATATCCTGCTACTTTGCTCAAGTTATTCATTGTCGTGGTTTTTTTCTGATTCTTAAAGATTTTCATCATGCCATAAATGAATAAAGATAGTTTTGTTCCTTCTTTGTTATACTACTTATGGATTTAATTTTTCTATTGTCTTACTGACATTGGTAGCATTCACTTGCATTCTTCTTTTATACTGAAAAGAAAAGCTAAGTCATACTGACTAATGCCGTTCATAAGCCTTAGCATAATTTTAAAAAGATAGAATTAAACTAGGAGAACTGATAGACAAAAAGAAAGTTGGAGGTGAGAAGGGGTATAAAGAGAGAGGAAAAGATGAGAGAAAAAAAGTGCAAATATGAAAGAATTGTGGACTAACACTGACTTTAGGTGTTACCACTAGCCTAAATAGAATCCTTCCTCCAACAAAGAGAAAATTTTTAAAAAGAGAACAGTTATTTAGTTTCAGTGGTTTCATTTATAAAGACTCCCTCCTCATCAAGGGTTTATTGAAACAATATAGAGATTTTGTAGAATTTAATGGAAGTGAGAGTATAAAACATAAAATGAAATAATCTTTAATTGTACCTTGCAGTATTTCAAACTTTCAGGTTATTTCTGGAAACAGGATACGACTTAAGAGATCTTCTTATCTGAAACAAATGGCAAATAAAAGACATTTAAGCACTTAAAAACATTCAAGCATGACAATACTACTTCTAAAACAGTAGTTAGGGAAAAATTATATAACAGCAGATTTTATGTGTATAACTTAGGTGTATGTATAAAATAGGAGGCTTGAGATAGGCTGTGTTTAGTTGTTTTAAAAATAAAAATACACATAATTATGGAATAAGGACCTCAGAGATTAGTTACTTTAACTTGTACACGACACATAATCATGGAGTTTCCATTTAAAGACTTGTAGTTATGTACTACCTCCCAAAAAAGCCTATTCCATTTTTTATTAGTTCTCTAACTCTTAGAAAACTTTACTATCTATATGACTTTGGACAAATCATTTAACTTCAGGCCTCAGGTTCCTCCTATGTAAAATGAAGGGAGAAGATATCTAAAACCCATTTATATTTTATGAAACTTTATAGTCAAATGAAATCAACCACCCTGCAATTTTTGCTCACTGCTTCTAGTTGTCTCCTCAGAAGCCAAGTCTGATTACTCCAACAGTGGTAGGAAGCAGAGGTTTGGCTGAGGAGGCTAGCTGGCTTCTGTCTCTGTCCTGGTCCTCACCCTCAGGTGGGCAGAGCCCTTCCTTCACATCTCTTGTCTTTAGGCATCTCTAGGTCACCACCCTAAAGGGTCCCTGAGGATTGGGGGGTGGAGGGTTGGATGGGAAAGACAGGAAGATAACAGGACAGCCTCATTCTCTCCTACTCGCCAAGCTTCTGAACAGAAAACCACTATAGTTCATTTTGTTAAGATGATTCAATCCAAATTTATTTAATCTTTTGCAGGCTTTGAAAAGCTATAATAACATACACCAATAAAATCTTTTGTTTTATGAGCCTAGGGCTGAGGAAAAAGTCTAGTGACATAAAAGAGAAGTCCCCTTAGCTGGGTACTTGGATGACTATAATCCCACTCAGCTCCTTTCATGTCTCCCAAATACACATATACACAATCAACCATACCTTAGGGAAACCAGTTTCTTTTGAGAATACAAGACAAATACAGAAAGAAAATAAACTTGTAAAGAAATGAGGAATGGAGCAATTACTGAAAGCAGACAAATCAGCCATAATCACAGCAGCAAAACCATAAATTCACATCAGACTGAGGGAACAATGAATTCCAATGAAAAACTACAATGACTTCTTCCACGACAGAATAGCACAGAAGCCCATTAGCTGTAAGAAAGAGGGCCTGGCCCTTTCAGCAAAGTGAGAGCTAGGGATTATAAAGACAGGATAAGTATAGCCTGCAATGCTCTAGGTCCAGAGGCAAGGAGAACAGAGGGCTCCTACAGGGAAGCCCCCAGAGAGTGGCTATGAGGTGGATTAGCACTCAAAATGGGAAAACCCGGGCCCCGGCTCTGAGATCCTTAAAAAATACCTGTCCTCAGATACCAGAGAAGGCCCTGAAGATCAAGCACTCTGAATCTCCCAAATCCAAGGAGACATAAAAGCCAAGGGGATCCAGAGCAAGATGAAACAGGGCTGCTCTCCCATCAAAAATGCAGCATGGGACAGAGACAAGCTTTGGCACAAAGATCCAATTAAAAAACTAACACTGGAGAGATGAGCAGAAAAAACATCCAACAACAAAACCCAAACCAGTATCATAAATTATCTATAACAATTGCAACAATGACTCAAATGTAAATATACATTTTTCCACATGGACAACAAAAGATTTTTAAAAATTAAATAAAATCTCTGGAGGAAAAGAACTAGAAAAATAAGTAGAAAAGAAGAAAATGATCAATGTAGACTATCACTAAAAACTAGAATAGATCAAACAGAAATTAATAATTTCATGAGACAGCAAAAAATATTAGAACTAAATAAAAAATTTTTAAAAAGAAAAAGTAAGGTATCTACTATCAAAAACAGCTGATTTACAAAATGGGTCAAGAGTTTACAAACCACTGAATTCTCTGAAAACAAGAATTTAAACACAAAACAAAAGCAAGACTGGACACTATAGTTCAAGAAATAATAAATGAAAACTTCCCATATATATTAGAATTGGAGACCAAAGTGAAAATAGGGAGACTCCAACCAATCACTTCCTGAAAAAAAATCCCCAAAAGAACAGTACCTGACATGACAGAGCTTCCACATTATGTACATAAGCATCCAGAAAGCAGTTCAAATACCAAGGAGTCACCCAAGACATCAAAGCTTCTTATAAAAATGAAAGAACTTAGAATATAATGTTCCAAAAGACAAAACCAATAAGCTTACAGCTAAAAATAGCTTACCCTGCAAAACTGAATTATGTTCCTTCAGAGAAAAAAAAAGACCTTTAATGTCATAAGAAAATACCTCTTCACACAGTACTTTTCAAGCATTTCTGCTTCAGAGATGAATAGAAACTTTGAAATCAAACACAAATTCAGACAAACCAAGAAAGTTAAATTTATTTGAGCATTTTCAAGGATATGTAGGATGATGTAGTTCTAATATTCTAATAAGGGGTGAAGAAACAAGTGTCCCTTCAGAATCTTAAAGTCTTCAAAACACTGAGGAAGTTAAATAAGGAAAACAGAAATGCTAAAGGTGAATTGTCTTTTCATTGAGAGTTTTAAAAAGGTGAAAGAGAAAGGAGGCTAAAAGAAGAATATACTAATGAATTAAGGAGGAAGAAGGCAGGAGAATTTCTTATAACTGCGGTAGGGAAGAAGAATACGGAGGAAAGGGTGGGACAGTAGATATTAGATAAAATGAAGAAACTGGGGTTAAACACATATACATATAAGTAGTTTGGTTTAGAAATACATCAAAATAACCTGAGAAGAACTATAGGAACTGATATAAAGTAAAATGAGTAAAACCAAGAGAATGATTTATACAATAACAATATGGTAAAGACAAACTTTGAAAGATTCAGGAACTCTGATCAAAGAACAAAACCAATCACAGTATCAGAATTTCCATAATGAAATATACTATCTACTTTCAGAAAGAGAAGCAGCAGACTCAGAGTGCATGTAGATGTGGATGTGGATGTACATATACACTTATATGTATATGTATATACCCAATGCACATATGTATATGTGTGAATAGCAGAGTGTGGACTACAAGTATATACAGCATGTGTACATTCAATTATATGTATATATATAAATATATATACATATATATACACATTAGAACAAAAACTATGAAATAGTAATGGTTTCATACAGAATCTTTTTATATATTATGGTATATATGGAAATGTTTCCCTTTTGGCATATAAAATAGTCATAGAGTAACCGGCACTAGAGACAATTTAAATTTAGAAAGTTTTTTTTTTTTAAACACAAAAGAGGAATGGAATATAGGCTCCACTTGAGAGGACTGGGATAAGATAAGGTAAGATAAAAAGATAAAAATCCACACAAACCTTCAGTCAACAAAACCCATTAGGAAGAGAAAGAGAAATGTCATTAAAATAGCTATAGGTAGTATAAAATACTTGGGAGTCCACCTGCCAAGACACACACAGGAACTATATGAACACAATTACAAAACATTAATTTCTCATTCATAGGCCATCCCAACAGAATAAAAATGGCAATTCAGTGCTGTATCAGACCACCAATGAATTTTTTTATAAAACTAGAAAAAAACAGTAAAAATTCATCTGGAAGAACAAAAGATCAAGAATATCAAGGGAATCAACAGAAAAAAAAGTGAAGGAAGGGGCCCCAGTAATGTCAGTTCTCAGACTAGTCTATAAAGTGGTAATCATCAAAATCATCTGGGATGGCTAAGAAATAGAACGGTTGATAAATGGAATAGATTAAGTACACTTGTGTTTGATAACGCCAAAGACCCAAGCTATCTCAGGGCGAGAATTCAAAAACTGCTGGAAAAACTGGAAAGCAGACTGCCAGAAACTAGGCATAGAGCAATATAGCACACTGTGTACAAATAGGTACGTGCCTTAGACATAAAGGGAGATACATCTCATGCAAATTATGAGCATGGGAAAAATTACCATCAGATCCAATTTGGATAAGGAAAGAATTATGACCAAACAACATAAAGAGGATCAAGGGAAGTAAAATGGATAATTTTGATTACATTGTTTTACACAATGCATTCAAAATTACAAGGAAAATAAGAAACTGTGGGGGAAAATTTTTACAGAAAGTTTCTTTCTGATAAAGGCCTTATTTTTCAAATATATAGGGCATTGAGTCAAATTTCTCCCCAGTTGATAAATGGCTAAAGAATCTGAACAGGTAGTTTCAGAATAAGAAATCAAAGTCAGCATTAGTCATATGAAAAAATGCTCTAAATCACTAAAAATTTGAGAAATGGAAATTCAAACAAGTCTGAGACAACATATTTCAAGTCTGAGATAGATTAAGATGACAGAAAAAGAAAATGACAAATGCTGGAGGGGATGTGGAAAAATAGGTACACTAATACACTGTTGCTGGAAATGTGAACAGGTCCACTAATTCTGGAAAACAATTTGGAACTATGCCCCAAAGGCTATAAAACTGGTTCATTTTCACTCAACAATAGTACTAGTACCACTATACCCCAAAGGCACCAAAGGAAAAAGACCAATATGTACAAAAATATTTATAACAGCTCTTTTTGTAGTGTGAAAGAATTGGAAACTGAAAATTACATCAGTTGGGGAATGGCTGAAGAAGTGGGATGCTATTATAACGGAATACTACTGTGCTATAAGAAATGATGAAGGGGATGGTTTCAGAAAAACCTGGGAAAATTTCTATGAGCTTATGCAGAATGAAGTGAGTGGAAGTAGAACACGGTATATAGTACCAGTAATATCAAAATGATAATCCACCATGGAATGGCCTAAATGGACACAAATCAGACCAGATAACATTCCCAGAAGCACTCAGAGCCCCAGCACTGACAAGTCCAAAGTGAAGAAGTAGGCTGGAAGAGTAAGAAAACAAACAAAAAAAGATCAAAAATGAATTGGAAACTGGATAACTTAATCCTAAAGAGTGGGTGGGTCATCAATAGTGTCATTGAAGATAATGACAATAATGAAACAACATACAAAATTTGGGAGAGTGAGGACTCAGTACAAAACATTTCTCTAAGCACCTTCATTAACAAAAGAGGGAAAAAGCAGATCAGTGAAGTGGGCATCCAACTTTTTAAGAAACCCCAGAAAATCTACAAATTAAAACACTCCATTTAAATACCAAAATAGAAATCCTGAAAAATCAAACATTAATAAGATTAATAAAGAAAAAAAATAAAACAAAGAATTAATAAATAAAACTAGGAAAAAATAAATAAATAAAACTAGGAACTGTTTTAAAAAAACAATAAAATAGACAAATTGTTAGCCAACTTGATTGAGAAAAAGAAAATTAAACTGCCAGTATAAAAAAAAATGAAAAAGGTGAATTCAGAACCAATGAAGAAGGGGGAAAAGGTAATTATTAAGAGCTGAATTATGGAGAAAGCAAGAAAGTTTCAGAAGAACATCTACTTCTCCTTCATTAACTACTAGCAAAGCCTTTGATTGTGTGGTTCACAACAAAATGTGGCAAGTCTTCAAAGAGATGGGAGTACCAAATCATCCTATTTGTCTCCTAAGGAACCTGTATGTGGATCAAGAAGCAACAGTTAGAATTGATCATGGATTGCTTTAAGATTGGGAAAGAAGTATGGAGTATAATTTATATGCAGAGTACATCATGTGAAATGCCAGGATCAAAATCAAATCAAAAGCTGGAATTAAGGGTAATGGGAGATACGCAGATGATACCACTTTGATGTCAAAAAGTAAAAAAGGAATTAAGAAGCCTCTTGATGAGGGTGAAAGAGGAGAGTGTAAAAACTTGCTTGAAGCTTAACAATAAAAAAAACTAAGATTATGGCAACTGGTCCCATCACTTCCTGGAAAACAGAGTTAGAAGAAATGGAAGTAGTGTCAGATTTTATATTCTTAGACTCAAAGATCACTGTAGTTGATGACTGCAGTCATGAAATTGAAAGACCTTGCTTTTAGAAAGGAAAACTATGGCAAATCTGGACAGCATACTAAAAAGCAGAGACATCATCTTATAGTCAAAGCTATGATTTTTCCAGTAGTAATGTATGGCTGACTATGAGAGTTGAACTATAAGAAAAACTGAGCACTGCAGAATTAAAGCTTTTGAATTCTGGTGCTAGAGAAAAAAAAACTAATCAAAATAATTAACAACTTCAGCCATGGTATAAAATATAAAATAAATTCACATAAATCACCTTCATTTCTGTATATTACCAACAAAATTCAGTAGGAAGAAATTCTATTTAAAATAACTATAGACAGTTTAAGATATGTGGGAGTCAACCTGCCAAGACACACAAAGGCATATCTAAATATTCAGAGAAATATTAACTGCTCATGGATAGGCTAAGCCAATATAATAAAAATTACAATATTATTTATACAATTAATTTACTGAGTTAGTGCCATACCAGACTACCAAATGATTACTCTAAAGAGCTAGAAAAAACCAGTAACAAAATCAAGCGGAAGAATAAAAGGTCAAGAATATTCAAGGAATTAATGGAAAAAATGGGAAGGGAATTAATGAAAAAATGGTAAGCAATATATCGCATCTCAATTAAAGCTATAATCATCAATACAATTTGGTACTGGATAATAAACAGGGAGATTCATCAATAGAAGAGATTAGATACACAATATACAGAAGCAAATGACTACCGTAATAACATTGTTTGATGAATCCAAAGATCCCTGCTATTGGGGTAAGAACTTACATGAACTGATGCTGAGTGAAGTGAGCAGAACCATGAGAACACTGTATGCGGTAACAGTGACATTGTGCAAGGATCAACTTTGATAGACTTAGCTCTTCTTCGCAATACAATGATCTAAGACTATTCTAAAAGACTCACAATGGGAAATGCATCCACATCCAGAGAAAGAACAGTAGAATCTGAATGCAGATTGAAGCATACTGTTTTTCACTCTCTTTTCTTTCCCGTGACTTTTCCCTTTTGTTCTGATTCTTCTTTCACAACATGACTAATGTGGAAATATTTTTAATATGATTGTACATGCATAGTCTGTATCAGATTGCTTGCAGTCTTGGAGAGGTGGGGGGGGAGAGAGAAAAAAATTGGAACTTAAAGTCTTATAAAAGTGAATGTTGAAAACTAAAAAATTAAATAAAAATTTTAAAAGTTAACTGTTAACTTTGGAGAGAACAGTTTGAACTAAGGATGCCAGACTGCAAAGGACTGAGATGAGTAAGAGGAGGAAAAACAAAAATAATGAGTAAAGTCAACCTTTTCTTTTCTTTTCTTTTCTTTTTATTTGTTTTCAATGTTCTACAATCACTTCCATATATCTTAGATTTTTTTTCCCCTTCTTCCCCCATCCCTCCCCACTCCCTCCCTGAGATAACATACAATTTAAATAAGTTCTACACATACATTACTATTAAATACATTTTCACCTTAATCATGTTGCATAGAAGAATTAAAATGAATAGGAGAAATCATAAAACAAACCAAAGCGTAATAAAAAAGAATATGATCTGCTACATTCTGCAATCAAATTCCATAGTTCTTTTTCTGGAAGGACAACTTTTTCTATGAGTTGCTGATAATATCTTTACCTTACATGTACTGGATAGGATTTTTGTTCGTTTTATAGCTCTCACTATAAAATGAGATTTGCAAACTGAAAAGTCAGAATCAAATATTACATATAAGCAGAACTGTATCAATTCTTTCCCTCCATGCTTTTATCACTCACCTGATATTCAACAGTAATGACAGAATCAATCAGTAAGTATTTATTAAGGACCTACTACACAGCAGGCACTATTCTAGGCATTGAGGGTACAAAGATGAAAATTAGATAGTCCATTCCCTTAAGGAATTTATATTTATATTCTGGAAAATCCAATCCTCACACGCAAATACATAATTCCCCTAACATCAAGCAATAGCAAATAGAACTAGTCTTTGTCCTGCTGTTGGGAATAGCTTAATTTCTCACATTCTCCCCAGTTTCTTTTGGTAGGACATTTATCTTTCTCTAGAAAACAAAGACCTGCCAAATCACAGATTCTATTTCTTTTAGGCCTTGTTGCTAAGAAACTTTTCATTCTCCAGGTTTCAATATATTTATCATCTGTAAATTGTGAACATTGCAATCATTTTATGTCAATTTCCTTCATATTGCAATGGCTCTATAAGAATACAAATAAGCTTCAAAGCCAGTAGAGTTTCTCTTTTAAATTAACCTCTGAGTTAGAAATAAAGTCTAAATGACAAAAAGCTTATAGTGCCAGGAGACTGAAAACCTCATATGGCCTAAGAATTTTATTAACCATAAAGGGGAGTTTAAATAAAATAATTTAAATACATCTTCAGCAGAAGCTTGCCTTACGTAAAAATGGAGCCATATTTTT
Source organism: Potorous gilbertii (assembly GCA_028658325.1). Lineage (NCBI taxonomy): Eukaryota > Metazoa > Chordata > Mammalia > Diprotodontia > Potoroidae > Potorous > Potorous gilbertii. The sequence continues at coordinate 99,670,454 of CM053772.1, read as the reverse complement.
TGAGTCAGATTCCATTACCAACTCCTCCCCCCCCACCAAAGGGATTAGATCACACAAAGTGCAACACAACAGAAGCTTGCTAATTGCTAAAATAGGCTACTGAATTTAGAACAATCTGTTTCTCTGTATTTTCAGTGGAACCCAAGGTTCAACCAGGTTTCCATAAAGATATTTTTTCTATAAAGATTATTAAGTTCCTAATGTGAAATTGCATGAAGTACGGAATAAACAAGGAATTTTTATTAGAACTGAATTATTTAGGTTCTGCAATTGTGGCTTTAAAATCATAAGCTGAGAAAAAACCAAAACAGTGTGTGGTGAGTCAGAAGTCCTGATAATAAGAGTGATTTATTATTAGAAGCAGCCTAATTACAAAGCTCTCTCTGCAAGACAGCACCTAAGGTTTGGGATGGGTATACTGTGCTCTCTATTTGCTGAAGCAAGAGCACATTAATAGGACCAGTGTATGTTTATAGCAACAAGAAAAGTGATCAGTCTCAAGTCAGAATATAAAATCATAGAATGTGAGGGCAAGACAAAAAGACTCAAGAGACTGTCTAGTGGAACTCTTTCATTCTGCAAACGAAAACTGATAATTACAACAACCTGTCCTCATGCAGTTATTTTTATCCCCATTTTACAGATATGGAAAACGAAAACTGAGACAACTTTACTTACCCAAGATTGTACAGCTAAAAGAACTGGGACTTCTGATGGCCTTTTCTGGTTGCCTTCCCCTACATTCAAGAAGGTGTTTCCAGTACAGTTTTGTTATTTTTTCTTCAATTCCCTAATTTTATGTAGGGCAAATGAGATTTGCAGAATATTATTTGACTACATATCACAGTCTCATGCTCTTTTCACCATACCATATTGTTTCTCCAGGAACTAGCAAAATGAGAAGTCAAAAGATTCATTAGGAAATGAATCTTTGTTTACCATCATATTTTCTGAAATATATCAATTTTATTCATTGAGGTACCCCTATCCATTTCTACTGAGTCTGAAAAACCAACTGAACTTTAGAACAAGGTTTGTCTACAGCCTCTGAAATCATCCTGAAGAATGCAGCCCCCTGGACAAAGGGCAGACTTGAACGAGCAGCCACGTTAAGGAACTTTGGACAGCCAAAGGGCAGCATGAGAGCAACAGGTTCCAAGGGAGGCAGAAAGTAGGGGGAGGTACTGTTGGAAGCGAAATGGTGAGGGGAGCCAATGAAAATTCCACTGGGTTCTCCAATTTGGTGAGGCTTATGGGAGCATTTAAAATTTTTCTACTGAGAACCACCTCTACAGTATTTGGAACAGTTTTTGCCAATACCAGCACTACAGAGAATTACTTCTCAGAAGTGATAGTGGGTGTCTATAGAAGTGATACAAAGTACACTGTTCAATGTGGCAAAATGTTCCTAGGAACAGAGTTCGAAGGGGTCTCAGAAGCAATCTAATTGACCTCTTCTCCTTCTATCCTTACAGATAAGGAAACTAAAGGCAAAGAGTTGTGAAGTGACATGGCCAAGGTTACCCGCATAAGCTTCAGAGATGAGGTTTGAGCCTATATCCTTTGACTGTAGCATTGGTATGCTCTCCCCTGTGCTACTGGGTTTCAATATTTATACTATTAGGAAGTTTATGCATGAACTTCGAGCTAAAAAAGGTGCCATGAAAGGTTCCAGTCAAGCCTAGCTCTCTTGAGATATATCTGTTAGCAAGGAAGGACTGTCAAGTGAAACAAAACAACCAAAGAAAAACAAGCACCTCTAACAGAGGCCTCCTGGTAGATGAAAATGCAAGGAAACAAGCTGCTGCTATAACCTCTTGGGGCTGCTTCAGAGCCCACAATCTGCTGTTATGGATCCTGGAATAAGTGACTGCTCAAGGAAATGTTCTAAGCCCATCACTAGTAGTCTGGGGATATCCTAAGAAACTAGACTGAAGTTGGCATAATCTGAGTAAGGTCACTGCAAAGTATGAAATCTGAAGCTCTATGATAGGTAATTAATTTTTTTAATGTTTATTTATTTTTAGTTTTCAACATTCATGTTGATAGGATATTTGCACTAAATTCCACATCATTACGGTAAACCCCTGGGAGTAGGGGCCCACTAAGTTTCCTAAAGGGAGAATAATATCTGTTAGTAGCCCCTTACTTGCAGCTTGAGCAAGTTGGGGAGATCAAATCTTTAAAAATTAAGAGGATGAAAGTATTTTACACAAATAATATCAGTACAGTAGAAATTAGAAAGGAAAGAGTTAATTGGGGAAACTCTTTGCAGTAAATTTATCAGATTTCTCTCATATATCAAAGATACATAGGGAACTAATATAAATGTGTAAGAATAAGAGCCAGTAGGTCAACGGCCAAAGGATAACAACAGGGAATTCTCAAAAGAAGAAAGGCAAATTATCAACAACTACATCACTAACAACAAGGGAAATGCAATTTAAAACAACTCTGAGATTTTATCTCTTATTCCTCATGTTAGGAAAGATGACAAATAAGGAAAATAACAATTGGAAGGACTAGAAGAGGGTCTTAACACATTGCTGGTTAAGCTATGAATTAGCTTACATTCTGAAAAGTAATTTGGAATCCATCCATCAAGTCATAAATCATATACAACCTTAGACCCCAAAATACAGCCACTAGAAAAGAGATCAAGAAAAGAGAGAAAAGATAGGTACTTTTATTTCCTCTTCTCCTTTTCACCCCTAACTACTTGTTATCTATCTTTGGACCTCATCATTCAACTGAAATATGCCGAAACTCTCTTAATGTCCAAATCTGAGGCTCTTTTTCCAGTCTTCATTCTTTTTAATGGATAATGCTGCATTTGACACTCATGACCACCCTCTTCACCTGAATATTTAACTCTCTCTTCTCTGTGCTTTCCTGACATTATCCTGTCTTGGAAATCCTGGAAAGGATGGGGCAACGTGTATAAAGAACATTAAAAAGGTCAATTTGGCTGTATAACAGAATTTAGGAGAAATAATGTCTATCCCCCATTGCAAGAATGTACTCCTCTTCACCTATACCTCAAAGAATTTCTCTCCTCTTCAAAATATAGTTAAAGCGTCTTCTGTGTGAAAGCTTTATAATTTTACTCTGCTAGGGCCTAACTACCTGACATTTAACAGCTTTATATTTACTCTCCTTATTCTGTATACACTTAAATATATCCTTATTGTCTTTTTCCTTACAGCTCCTTGTGAACAGAGATTGTTTCATTCATTGTATTTATATTCCTAATACTTCCCCCAGTGCCTGGCATATAACAGGCACTAAATAAATACTTATTAATATATTGATACAATCATATACCATAATTTCTAAGCTATCCTAAACTTATGTGCACCTCTTCAGTTACCAGTTCTTTGCTAAAATGCTGCTATGAAAGTCTTTATTTATATAATTACTTTCCCTCTATGTTTTATTTCCTTGGGTATAATCCTAGAACATAGTAAGAGATTAAAACATATGTATTGATTGACTGTGATATAAAAATAAAATATGGAAAAAAGTACCAATACAACATTAAAATACATGGAAGGCAGCAAAAGAAAGTTCAGGACACACAAACAGGTAGTATAGCAGCTGTGTCAAATTTAATGTACACTTAAACAACAAGCTATACTTTATGTATATAGATAGATAGATATAGATATATCTATATTCATAGTATCATGTGAAATTCTTTCTTATCTTTTTTGTATGAGAAAATACAAGTTTGTTAAGTTCATAATAATAAAGGAGAAACTTTTAAAAAATAAAGAGAAAGGGTATAATTGATGAAGGAATAGTTATAAAAACAAAACTACAGATTCATAGTGTTGATCACAAAGAAGGGGTAAAAAACAGAAAAGACAGGTAAGAACTAGCACTTAGTTTTGATCTTGGTGAAGAGGAGAAAGATAATAGAATATGATTGAAGATGGCTAGTGGTGAGCAAACTTTCGTCACTTTTTTCTGTATAAAAGATGAGTGTAAGGGAGAAAATATTACAAGAGGTTTGACTAAGTAAAAACAATTAAGAAATATAAATGAAAAGGTGAATAGAATGAAGTCATAAAACTCAAGGGGGTAGCAGAATGGATTAGAAAGCAGTTTTGACAATATGCTGTTAACAAAAATAAGACAACTGAAAACATAAACATTTACACAGATTTTAAACAAAAAGTTGGAGTAGAATTTATAATGTCCCAGGCAGGTTGAAAAATCTGAGGTGTCAATCATAATCTCAGACAAGGCCACAGCAAAAATAGACATGGTTAAAAGGAATAAGAAAGCAAACTACACTACACTTAAAGGCATCATAAATAATTAACTAATGTCAATAATTAATGTATATGCACCAAATGGCATGGCATTTAAGTACTTAAAGGGAAAGTTAATGGACAACTAAATTATAATAGTCTAGAATCATAATGTGCCCTTTTCAGACCTAGACATATCTTTAAAAAAGTAGATAAATTAAGAAGATGTTAAGGATTTTAAAAGCTATATATAACAGATTTCTAGGAATACTGAATTTGAATCAAAAGGAGTATACATATTTCTTGATTATTTATGGTACCTTTACAAAAACTGCATATTTCAAGGGCAAGAAAACTTCATAATTAGATGCAAAACATTATTAAACATTCTTTACTACTCAAAATATCACAAAAGTATAATTAATAAATATCATTTGAATAAAAGACTCAAACTTTAATAGAGGCTAAATAATTTATGCCTACAGAATATGACAACCATAGAACAATTTGTGGAAATATAAGATACTTTCATAAATGAAAATGACAACAGTAAGACAGCATACCAAAACTTTTGGGATCCAGTTAAAGAATTCCTTTTAGGAAAATTTAGGTTTCTAAACACTTTCACCAACAGATAATAAAAATAACAGTTCAATTGTTGGGCAAGTAACTAAAAAAGTAGAAATGTGGTTTTTTTAAGCACACAAATACAAAATAGGAATTCATCAAATCAAAACAATAAATAATTTCTAACAATTTCATAATAAAAAAAGAATTAAAAGCAGACAAAGAAGAAATTTTGAAAGTTAGAAACTGTGCTGCTATTTATATGACAACCAAACTGTTAACTTAAATGAAATGGAGGAATGTTTACAAAATAACAAAATACTGAGATTAACAGAAGAAATAAAGAGTTGAAATAACTCAATCTCACAAAAAGAGCTCAAACAAGCTATATAATAAAACTAAAAAAGAAAACAAAGATGAGATGGACTTATTCAGTTCTATCAAATATTAAAACAATTCAAATAGTCACAAATGTTTACAAAAAGCAAGAAACAATTTAATCTACCAAAATCCTAATTACATCACAGGTAGAAGCAAAATAGCATATTATAGTAGAGGGAAAGAGGGGGAGGGTGGATAAGCATTGCTTGAGCTTTACTCTCATCAATTTGGTTCAAGGAGGGAACAATAGACTCAGTTAAGTACAGAAATCTAACTTGCCCTACAGGCAATAGGAGGGGAAAGGGGAAAGAAAATGGAGTAGGGCTGATAGAAGGGATTGAGGGAAGTGGTGGTCAAAAATAAAATTCTATGAATATAGATGCAAAAATTTTACACAAGATTTTAGCAAAATGAATACAGCATCTTATCATGAGAATAATACATTATGATCAGGTACGATTCATACCAGGAATGCAGGGCTGGCTCAATATTAGGAAAACTATTAGCATTATTGATCATATCAACAACAAAACTAACA
>CM053772.1:99614944-99664212 GCA_028658325.1 Potorous gilbertii | reverse complement strand
AGGGATTATATGAACACAATTACAAGACACTTTTTTGCACAAATAAAGTCAGATTTAAGAAAGTGGAAAAACATCAGTTGTTCATGGGTAGGCCGAGCTAATATAATAAAAATGACAATTCTACCTAAATTAATTTACTTATTTAGTGCCATATCAATCAAACTATCAGGTAATTATTTTCTAGAGTTGGATAAAATAATATCAAAAATAAAATTCTATTGAGGAGGGGAAAGGAGAAGGGAGAAATAAAAATATAAATGAGGGAAGGGAAATAGGATGGAAAGAAAGTACTCGGAGAATAATATAAATGTGAATGTGAGTGGGATAAACTCTCCATAAAACAGAGGCAGATAGCAAAATGGATTAAAAACCATAATCCTACAATATGTCGTTTACAAGAAACACATTTGAGACAGCGAGATACACACAGGGTACAGGTATAAGGTTGAAGCAGAATATATTATCCTTCAGCTGATATAAAAAAAAGCAGGGGTGGCAATCCTAATCTCAGACAAAGCAAAAGCAGAAATAGATCTAATCAAAAGAGTTAAGGAAGGAAACTATATCCTGCTAAAAGGCACCGTATATATACCATTACCAAACATGCGCACCAAGTAGTTTAGCATCCAAATTCTTAGAGGAGAAGTTAAGGGAGTTACAGGAAAAAATAGACAGAAAAACTATACCAGTGGGAGTCCTCAACCTCCCCCTCTCTGAATAGATAAATATAACCTCAAAATAAACAAGAAAGACATTAAGGAGGTGAATAGAATTCTGGCTAAGCTAGATATGACAGGCCTCTGGAGAAAACTGAATGGGGATAGAAAGGAATATACTTTTTCTTAGTGGTACATGCACATACACAAAAGCTGACCATGTACTAAGGCATAAAAAACCTCACAATCCAATAGAGATGGTCAATGAATCCTTTTCAGATCATGATGCAATAAAAATTAAGTGTAATAAAAGGCCATGGAAAGACAGACCAAAAATTAATTGGAAACTAAATAATCTAATCCCAAAAAATGAGTGGGTCAAATAAATCGTAGAATCAATAATTTCATTCAAGAGAATGACAATAATGAGATCACCTACCAAAACATATGGGATGCAGCAAAGGCAGTTCTTGGGGAAGTTTTATATCGTTGAATGCTTACATGAATAAAATAGAGAAAGAGGTCAATGAATTAGGCATGAAACTTAAAAAGCTAGAAAAAGAACAAACTGAATTTATTCTACAAAAATCCTGAGACAATATTTAAGCCAGAACGTGATAAACCAGAAAAAGAAAATGATATACCACCATCTCTAATGAACACAGATGCAAAAGTATTGAATAAAATATGAACAAAGAGGTTATAATAACATATTAAAAAGTACTATGCGCAGGTTGAGTGTATACCGGGAATGAAGGATTGATTTAACATTAGAAAAACCATAAAAATAGACCATGTTAATAGAAACAGACAAAAAAACCCACCCCAAATTTTATTACTAGATACAATAAAAATCTGACAAAAGAACCCAATTTATATTAAAAAAAAACACATTAAAAAGCATAGGAATAGACTTTTTCTTAACATTGTAAACCATTTCTATTTTAAAACCAAGAGCTAGTATTATCTATAGCTGAAAAATGTTTTTCCAAGAAGCTGAAGAATAAAGCAAAGATGTCTAATGTCACCACTATTATTTGATAAAATTCTAGAAACTTTAGCTATAGAAATAAAACAAGAAAAAGAAATTGTGGTAATAAGCATAGGTCATGGAAAAGAAAGAAGTGAGTAAAACTCCCAAATCTTGCCAGAGAATCTTGAAGGCAATGAAGCAGCTGCACTGACTTTCAAGTACCATACTTTAGACAAAGTATCTTGAAAATGTTTCACGTCTCTCCGCTCTCATCTATCTTAGTGACAGTTCCTTCCTCAAATTATTTTTTATTTACTTTTCAGTTTACCCGTTGTAGAATGATGGTTTCTAGAAGGCAATAAATGAACAAATACTTATTAAGAACCACTTGTGCCAGGCATTCAACTACAAAAACAAACGCAAAATAATCGCTACCCTCAAAACACTCAGTTCTTAATGTGGAAGAGAAGGGAGTGAAAGAGGGATGTACATATATAAGGAGAGACAAAGTAGGTGCAGAAAAAGTAGGTGAAAGGTAACCTTGCTGCAAAGGCATTAGCACCTAGGGGGACCAGGAAAAGATTCATGTAAAAAGATACTTAAGCTAAGTCTGAAAGGAAACTAGGAATTGATTCCTAGAGGTAGGCCAGTAAAAAGGACCAGAGAGAGAATGAAAGGAAGAAGGGCAAGAATGCCTATTTGGCTAGACCATAGAAAATGTAAATTAAAATAAGGTATAATAAGGTTAGAAAGGTAGAATGGGGCTAGGTAATGAAGAGTGTTAAATTATAAAAGAAGGAATTTATATTTCATGCTAAAGGTAACAGGAAACCACTGGAGTTGCTTGTGTGTGTGCCTCAGTCAGAACTGTGCTTCCCCCAAAGCACTGGCATTTGTGTAGGACATGGACTATTTGGAGGGGGATCAATCAGGGTAATATTGCAATATATATGTGTGAGGTGATGAGGGTAGTGGCAGTGGCAGAGAAGAGCGAATGATATGCATATGTGAGATGTTACAAAGGTAGAATTGATAGAACTTGGTGAGGGAGTAGATATGTATGAGATGAGTGGGGTGAATGAAAAGCCAAGATGACATCTAGGTTTTGAGTCTGTGTGACTGAAAGGACAGCGATGTTCTCTACAGTTAGAGAGTAATTAGGAAGGGATGGACTTGATATGGAGACACAGTATGTTTGTAAGGGAAATAATGAGCTTTTTGACATGTTGAGTTTAAGATGTCTATGGTACATCCAATTTGAGATATCCAAAAGACAGTTGGAGATCAGGTGAGAGGCTAGAGTGAATAAATATGTCTGAAAATCATATGTGTAGAGAAGGTAACTGAATCCATGGGAGCTAATAAGCTTACTCAATGAAATAGCATAGAGAGAAAAAGAAAGCTCAGATGAGAGAGGGCCTTTGTGGGGTATGCACAGTGAGTACACATGACCTGGATGAAGATCCAGCAAAGGAGACTGAGAAAGAATAGCTGTACAGGTAGATGAAGAAGCAGTAGAGAACAGTGTTAACAAAATCCTAATGAGAAGAGACTATCAAGGAGAAGACAGTGATCTACAGTGTCAAAGGCTTAAGGAAAATACAAGTTTTCTCACAATTATACACCTCAAGCAACCCATTTGTATTATCTGAAAACTGGCCTCGTACTGATCAATCAGTTATTGTTTTCATGTTCCTTTCATTGTTCACAGACACTTGGTTGGAGAGATCTCTTTTTCTGATTTTAGAGAACTGTATCTGTTCACTCTCCCTCTCCCAACTTGCAAAGGCTGCAATTACTTTTCTAGCTTCATTGACTAGTGCAATGCTACATACATAGTAGGCAATTTAAAATGATTTCTGAATTCTGAATTTCTGAGTTCTCAGGGGAACAGAGATGATGGGGTAGATCTGTGCCTGGTTCACATTCATGATTTCATCAGCGGACCTAAATTTGCTAACAGTTATATAATCTTAGCCCTTGGGAAGACAATGGCTAGAAAATATAAGTGGTCCTTGTGGGATTTTCTGCCACAACCATCTACATTCTTATGGGGCTGCCTTTATGTGATTCATTCTCTCACAATACCGTATTTGTTTCAAACAGTTTATGATAAGCTTTAGTAAACAGTATGTAAAGAATAGAGAAGCATCTTATCAGCAACTGTCTGTCAGAAACATAAAATGTCATTAAAGCAGATCAATGGAAATGCTATAAAAAGATCGCTTTAACATCCATTTGTTTTAACAATATCTTACATTTCTGTTCTAATCTTGTGAAAACTAATTTGAATTTAAAGGAATAGAGATTCTGGGAGTCAGAACCAACGTAAACAATCTTTTCTTCTCTTTCTTCATTCTCAGTCCTCTCCACTACTCCCTTTTTAAATAAGAGAAATGTTTGTTGCAGTGTAGGTAGACCCAAATGTTTTAATGACTAGGCCAATTCACCAGGGTAGAATGGTGCTAGGGAATGTCTTCTACGTTTTTCTCCTCTGAAAAAAGAATAAGGAACTATTATATACATGAGGAGAATGCTTGTATTAAAAACTGTAAGAGGAAAGGGAAAAAGAAAATTGAAAGCATCCCCTATGTGAAAATGAGACTTTCCTGAGCACAATTAGGCTAATTACTGCTAGAGCTATTGATCTTTTTAAACAAAATTCAATCAATATCAGGAGTGAAGGAATCTGGAGGCAGGATAAATACAAAGGGCAAATGCTTTTAACTTAATGACAATGATCACATTTGGCTATAACAAGGCTGTCTGCATATTAATGTGTCTAGAAAAATGCACATAAGACATGGTAATAGCCTCTCCAAATTTATTGTGTATTCATTGTGCTATATAGAAGGTGCTAAATGTGGAGTCAGAGGACTTGAGTTTAAATGCTGGGCTATCTATAAAATAAGAGCAGTAGGTAATTTATAAGGTCCCTTTTATCTCTAAAGCTATGATACTATCCTAAATAACCTCTTCTATACAACAGAATAACAAATGTAAATGTGTTCTGCTTTCTTTTCCTGCACTCCCTTCTGATTATTCTAAATTTTCTTCATTCTGTAGTGCAAAGAAAGGAAGCAAGCAGAACACACCATCAGAAACTATAACATGTAGAGTCAAATATGTTTTAACACTTTTGAGAAATATGGCCTTCAGGGTGAAAACATTCAACTTGCTGAGGAAAACGTAATGCAAAATATGTTTCAGATACATAATTAAGCATACTATATTTGGGAAATGTAAATCAAGCCTTTTATTTTCCACATCAGGTCATGGAAAGATAAAATTTTTAAGTAATAAGAAATGAGTAATATATGGGCTTCCACTGTTGGTTTTGAAAAACTTTAGATTAATGCATTTATATTTTTCACCTAATCTTTTGCCATAAGTTTTACCATATCATAATTTTTTTTAAATCAGAAAATTCAAGTTTTACCCTTAGTTAAGATTATGCTTTTCGATGCATTCCAAGAAGGAAGGTGGATGAAACAGACACAGAAGAAGGAAGAAATTGCCTACCCCAGGTATTGCATTAAAGAGCAGAATGGTTGAAAGGGCATTTAATGTCATCATAAAGTTTCTTCATCAGTAAAATAAGGATAAAAACACTTATACTTCCTATTTGTTGTGACAATTAAAGGAGGTAATGTAGGTGAAAGTCCTATCTTTCAGTGAAACTGTAAATGCTATGTAGATGATATTATTATATTATTTTCCATCTCTATCAGTCAGTCAAAGATGGTCTTTTTAGACATTAAGCAAAGTCAATAAGCTTTTATTAAGTTATACTATGTGTCAGGCACTGTGTTAAGCAAAGGGAATACAAATGGAAGCAGAAAGAAAGAAAAATGCTACCTTAAAGGAGCTTACATTCTAATGAAAGAAGATAACATAGTAAAGGAAGATGAAAAGCTGGATGGGGAGGGGAGAAATTAAAGGGTACCTGGCAGGAGGGCGTGGTAAAGTCTGGAGTGCAGCCTGAAGAGGAATGAGGCCATGGCTGGCTTGGGCATCCTTCTTAAATGGAGGTTTTGGGAGAAGCCATCTAATCGAAAGAGAGAAAATCACAAAGATGGAGGTTGATTCCAATGTGTGAATTCTACAGTGTAATGAGTTTCCAGGATGAAGAGGTTTCTGGGGCATCACCTTATTCTTTCCTTCACTTTCCCCCAATGTTCAAGGCTTCTCACTTTGAAATAGTAATTTATGAAAATGCAGACCTCCAGTGAGCAAATTAGATGTAATGAGGGAGGATAGTTGAAAATTTTAAACTATGACTGAATATCATCTTCCCTCTTTAAAGCTCCATCAGGGCTGCTTCCCGAATCTGGCACTCATGTTCCCAGAGGGCAGCTGCTTCTCCATATCCTAGTCTATAGATCTACACTTCTAACATTATAGTCATGAGCTTCAATCAGTTGTGTTTTCTCATAAAAGTCAGACAGCAATCACAGTTAGCTCATACAAAAGGCATTTACTAAGATGAAGACGGAAGAACAGTAGGTATACAATATTCTCCTCATAAGCTGGGTATTCTCCCCCACAAATACAATGGCTTTAGTAGGAAGATTTAATATAAACTTAAGAAACACTGACAATGGTAATAAGGTGCATATGTAAAGAATGTATGTGTCCAGGAACAACTCATAATTCCTGAAATGCAGTTACTTATGTCCTTTTCATTCTTGTGCAGTCTTCTCAAGTTCAATTCTTAATTAACAGAATCAAGAATTCATAGCTGGGTCTCCTTTTCTGACCTCAGGTGACTGCCTCTCTGTATGCATGTCTATCTGGAGTATGCATCTCTACTCTCCCAAGTGTGCTATGAATTCCTTCAACTTGATTTTACAGCTGCTCAATGGGGAGTCTCCCTCTGGTATTCTGCAGCTAGTTATCACAATAGATGAGAGCTGAAAGAAGAGAGGGAAGGAAATCCCCTCTTGCCATCTAAGAGGTGAAGAGTTGAATTTGTTTTATCTTCATTATCTCCAGCTTTCAAACAGAATGGATTGTGTTGTTTAAAGGAATCCCGAGACATGTCTAATAATTTGTTGTCCAATGATATGGTTTCCCTCTGATTCACTGAAAGGGCTTGTTCAAATCTCATAAAAAGTTCACCTCAAGTGGTTACATTTTTATACTTCGTTTAAGTTCTGATCATGGGCCCCTTTTCTATGATTAAGACCTGGGATTTCAAAGACCAATTCCTTTACACCTAGCTGATAGCTTGAATATCATAATGTATTTGTCAATTCCCAATGAAATTTGAAAGCAGTAAGCATCGAACACTTTCCTAAAAGTCTTCCTTGAAAGATTTATTTTTAATTGTAACTATAATAAGCATCACTTAAAACATAAAGCATGATACATTCCTTTTTATTTTTCTACTCTCTTAGTCTGAGCTATAAAATGTTCTTAGTAAAAAAAAAAAGTGAGAAAAATAGCAATGAACCTTGTAGATCCAACTTAATTTGAATGAAATTGAATTTGTTTTAATTGAAAGTTGTTCTTAACAGAATTTTATATTCTATATTAAAAGAATGTTTTATTCCAGCCATCAAATGAAATACCATTAAAGACAATATTTAAAAAGTTTACTTTAAAACTAATATATGTCTATATCATAAAACATTTATAGAAGATTCTATTTTTCTTCATTCCTAATGACATATTACCGTAACACAAATATTTTATCTTAATATGTCACTATTAGTAGGCTAGAATCACTCAGTTGACAAATGGTACACAGAGTCAATGAAACTCAAAAGCTATTTCCCTTAAATATAACAATAAAAGAATCAAAGGCACTCATTTAAAAATGGGGGGGAAGATTCATTTTCAAAATTTGAGTCACAAAATAGTAAGGTAATAGGATTAATGGTCTCAAAAATGCTATTAAATCGAAATAAGTAGTACAACATTATTCTGTGCAATTTAAAAAAAACATCTAAATAGTATGTCAATTTAGTGGGAAATTTATTGATTTGAAACTAAAGACGCAGTCTATCTTGGATGAATGTATTAGCTGGCCAATTAAAGCAAATTGCTAAAACATAATCATTTCCTATTTTTAAAACTTAAACACAGACTCTATCAAAGAGATTTCTTTTCTACCACAAAAAGGTTAATGATACCATCATGCATTTTAATTTAGACATAAACTGGTCTGTACTCAGGTTAACTACATTTTATCTCAATTATCACTGGTATAAGGAAGCCAAGGCACAGATAATTTTAAATAGTGAGGAGTGAAAAAACCTCTTATCTTTAACCTTGGAAGTACTTTGATGATTATATTTCTTTCAGTTTAGTTTTCTTCCTTTCTTTGTCTAGGACGACATTATAATTAGTTTAGCAAGCCTCCTTTAATGATCCCAAATTTCTCCCTAAAACGTTAAGTCCACCTTCTTAATATCAGTATTTTACCAGTGTTTTTTTGACTGTGAATCATGAACACTGTATTCTTTAAATAATTAAAAGCAGACTGAAAGAGAAGATGGGTTAATTTCACGGTGAGAGGCAGGGATGACAGACAACTTATATATAACACTTATACATAACATAATTATACATAACATGACAGACAACATATATACATAACCTTGCAATCAATCTCACGACAGGGAGGAAGGCTGTAGCACCCCGGTTTCATTGTACAGTGATCACTAACAACAGCTGCACACAGTTAAACAGTAAGTCATACTAAGATTTGAACTTGAGTTTTTTGAATGAACATTCAAGGGTAGTTCTTTCTTTTTTGCCAGGGAGAAGAGGCAATAGCTTTGTTAATATGGTATGATTTAAGAAATGTTTATGAAACCATTTACCACATGACTGAAATTCCTATCATTAGAGATTCATTTCTTTAAGTCAACGAAATTTAAAAGTGTCCTTGCTTCAGCAATACTTAAAAGTACAAATAACTCTGACAGTGATGACATTAAGTAAATTGCTCTAAACTACTAACACTTAAGCATGCATTACAAATATGATTTAACAGGCAGAGAGAGGATATCTGATGAAAATAAAGGGGGTATATTTAGAGTCAGGAAGACCTGGTTCAAGTTCTGCCTTTGACTGATTCTACCTGTGTGACCATTTCATCTCTCAGTGTTAGTTTCTTAAGACTATAAATTAGGGGGGCAGAGTCAAGATGGCAGAGTAGAAAGACGCATATACTCTACCTCTAGTGCTTCCCCTACAGCCCACAAAATACCTGTAAAAAGTGACTCTCAACAAATTCTAGAGCAGCAGAAGCCACAATAAAATGAGAGAGGTTTCCAGCCAAAGGTAACCTGGAAGGCTGACAGGAAAGGTCTATCTCAAGGGACACTGAGTAGAGCAGAGCCCAGCCCTGGCCATGCGGCACTGGGAGGAACAGGATCTGAACAGACCTCTGGGGCAGAATTCCCAGCAGGGAGGGTCCCAGATCCCTCAACCCACAAACAACAAAGAAAGCTCCAAAGGTCAGCGTGGGAGGGCTTTCCCAGCTGGGAGAGAGAGGAACAGGGTTCCCCTAACACTGGCCCCAGGCGGCTGCTACGGTGGCCCCGGAAGCAGTCCATTGTCCAGACAGCTCAGCTTAAAGCCTCTGGGGAAATTGAGCAGCTGATATGAACCTCAGCCCTCAGTGGCAGCCCTGCTCCCACCAAAGCCTCTGCAGGAGTTACGCAGCTGATCTGAATCTCAGCCTTGAGCAAGTCAGTGGGGAGAGGAAGAGCACTAGGACCTTCCTCTTGACAAAGGATTCAGAAGTCAAGTAACTGGCTGGGAAAAAGCCTCAAAAAGGGAAAAAAAAATAAGACTATAGAAGGTTACTTTCTTGGTGACCAGTTGTCTCCTTCCATCCTTTCAGATGAGGAAGAACAAGGCATAGTGTCAGAGGAAGTCAAGTCCTCTGCCTCCAGTATCTCCAAAATGAATATGAAACGTGCTTAGGCCACAGAAGAGCTTGAAAAGCATATCAGCAGCCTGCTAAAGGAGAACAAAAAAAATGCTGAGGAAAATAACACCTTTAAAAAGAGGCTAACTCAATTGGAAAAAGAGGTCCAAAAAGTCAATGAGGAGAAGAAGGCTTTAAAAAGCAGAATTAGCCAAATGGAGGAGAAGATTCCAAAGCTCACTGAACAAAATATTTCTTCGAAAGAGAGAATTGAGTTCAGGGAACTGAATGACTATGAGATAAACCAAGAAGTTTGAAAAAATAGAAGATAATGTGAAACATCTCACTGGAAAAACAACTGACCTGGAAAACAGATCCAGGAGAGATAATTTAAAAATTATGGGACTAAATGAAAGCCATGATCAAAAAAAAGAGCTCAGACATTATCTTCCATGAAGTTATCAAGGAAATCTACCCTGACATTCTAGAACCAGAGGGCAAAATAAATATTGGAAGAATCCACTGATCACCTCCTGAAAGAGACTCAAAAAGAGAAACTCATAGGAATGTTGTGGCTAAATTTCAGAGTTCCCAAGTCAAGGAGAAAATATTGCAAGCAGCTAGAAACAATTCAAGTATTGTGGAAATACAATAAGGATAACACAGGATCTGGCAGCTTCTACATTAAGGGATTGAAGGGCTTGGAACAGGATATTCAAGAAGTCAAAGGAACTAGGATTAAAACCAAGAATCAACTACCCAGCAAAAATGAGTATAATACTTCAAGGGAATAAATGGTCATTCAATGATAGAGAGGACTTTCAAGCATTCATGATGAAAAGACCAGAACTGAATAGAAAATGTGACTTTCAAACACAAGAATCAAGAGAAGCATGAAAAGGTAAACAGGAAATAGAAATCATAAAAGACTTTCTAAAGCTGAACTATTTATATTCCTACATGGGAAGATAATATTTGTAATTCGAGTCTTTTCTCAGTATTTGGGTAGGTGGAGGGATTATACACACACACACACACACACACACACACACACAGAGTACAAGTTGAGTTGAATCAGAAGAGATGATATCCATAAAAAAAGCAAAATAAAAATTAAGGGGTGAGGGAGGAAAATATTGGGAGGAGAAAGGGAGAAATGCAGTGGGGCAGGCTATAACTCATAAAATAGATAAGACAAATCTGGTTCAATGGAAGAGAACAGGGAGAAGGTGAGGGGGAAAAGTGAAGCTTATCCTTTTTATGTATGGCTTAAGGAGGGAATAATATGCTCACTAAATTTGGTATGAAAATCTCTCTTACACTACAGGAAAGTAGGGGAGGAGGGGTCAAGTCGGGTGAGGGGGATAATAGAAGGGAGGGCAAATGGAAGAAGGGAGTAACTAGAAGTAAACACTTCTGGGAAGGGACAAGGTCAAATGAGAGAATAGAATAAAGGGGGGACAGGGTAGGATAGAGGGCAATATAGGTAGTATTACACAACATGATTATTATGGAAGTCTTTTGCAAAATGACACATATATAGCCTCAACTGAATTGCTTGCCTTCTCGGTGTTGAGAATTATTATTGCATATAAGTGGGAAATAAGAAACACAGGTAATGGGGTATAGAAATTTATTTTACCCTACAAGAAAAGAGAGAAGAGGATAAGGGAAGGGTGGGATGTGATAGAAGGGAGGGTACATTGAGGGAAGGGGTAATCAGAATGCAAGGTATTATAGGGTAAGGGGAGGGGAGAGATGGGGAGAAAAATTAGAACTCAAAATTTTGTGGAAATGAATGTCAAAAACTAAAACTAAATACATACAATGAAAAAAATACTATATAGACAAGTTCCTAATCTGCCCTGGTGGGGGAAACTGTCACACCAGAAGTTCCTACACAGATTAAATCAAAGATCCAGACTTTCATCGTTCTCTCCTCCCTCAAAAAATAGGTAGTCCACCAAGAGGGCATTGAGGTAATGAGATATAAGATGGATTAAGTTTTGATGGTATTATTAAGAAGGCAGACATCCCTTGATTCTGGTCTTATTCCCTTCTTTCCTCTTTCCTCCATACTGTGATGGTAAGCAAAGTAGGATCTTTTGCTGATTTTGTTTTAGCATAATCAAGTGCCTATGAATCTTGCCTTTATCAACTTACTAGGAATAAAGTACAGAAACAAGGGTTTCTTTAACTAGAAACAGCATATGTATTTGCACTGTTAATTATTTTAATGTGATTAAAGATCTTCCCTTCCCATTAATGGGCCCAGGAAGATTTGTAGGAAGACCCACAACTTTTGTTAATGAGGATCTGGTTCTCAAGGATTGTAATGCTCTCCAGTTCTAAAAAGTGTATAAAGACTCTGAGCTTAAGGTTTTACTTTGGGGGCTTACTGACTGGAAGTATTAGTTTGGCCAGATGAGACTCTGGAAGCAGCTAAGGAGCCCTGAAGTTTTGAAAACCAAGATGTTAGTGCTTCCCTCTCTGGTAACTATCATCAGACAGTTGGATCTGTTTGTTGATCTGTCAGACATTTTGGAAGCATATCTGTTGACCTTGGATTTCCCTGTATTTTCTCTGAAGTTCAGGTTGCTGACTTTTTCCCATGAACTAAGTGAATGATACATGTGCTTGATTAAAGTGATCGTTGACCTCTCAAAAGTTGCCTTTCCTTTTATAAATGCAGATCTAAGAACTTGTGATAGCAGACCTCCTCCTCTCTACTGACATACATATTCCCAGAAGAAAAAAAAAGACACTGGGGCTTTAAATATCTAAGAGAGCAAAAGGCATGCAGCAGAGAGGAAACCAAAAGGAAGTGAGCTAGGGACAGTGTGAAATATAGAATGAAACCTAGATAAAAATATACTGTTTGCCTAACCACTGATAAATGCAAAATTCACAGTAAAATTGAAGATACAAATTTAGTTTCATTTCCCTTAGTGACAATAATTTGTATGAAAAAAATCAAGTTGTCACAATGTTTTTTTTTCTCTTGAAAAATATGTATTTCGATTTTCCCTTACAATGTAGATTTGTGGACAAATGGGACACCATTTTCATGCTAGGTTAATGACAGATTACCAAACCACTAGAAACAGACTGTACAAACACATCTATAACCTAATTATACCCATTTTATGAGTTCTTCAGTGAACTTTGAAGCTTCATCATACACAAATCCCTCTCTCTCCAAAAACAAAATTAGATACTTTCCTTCCACAGTCAGACACTGAAACTGAAATTTAACTATCTATGTTAAAAATAGGTACAAAGAGAATTGAGAAAGGCCTCTTCTATGATTTCTACAAAATCAGCCTAGCCATGCAATTAATAAGACCTTTAAAGAAAGTTTCTGCCTCTAAAATAACACTAATACATTAACCAAAAATTTTCAATAGCAAATAAAATGCAAACCTAGACAGATCAGAGGTGATCCTACAGCCCTGTCCTTCCAACAGAAGAGTGGGATTTCAGATTCAGACCCAGGGTATAGGCCAGGGGTGGGCTAGCAGTTTGCTAGCTCCAATCTTGGAATTACTAACAGTTTTAGGATTGTATCTAGGGTATAAACTATGGGACCAGGTGTCATTCTAGACACTTGTCACTTTGAACCTGCATAGCTTTTGAGCTAGTTGACAAAGACTGGGGCTAGTAACTGTCTACTAAAGCCTGACTCAGAGGTAAATCTACAGTTGTGTTGTTTAGTCTAAAACCAAGTTCTGAGGTTAGAAAAGTTCAGTCTAGGAGGGCAATGATCAGATTGTGCCCTTGATCTGCCCAGCACTCGCCAAAAGTTTCTGGAAACCTTGCTCAAGCCACCTCTGTGATCCCTGAAGAACAGAGAAATCAATATTTAAAGAAGATAGCAGCAGGATCCCAGACAAGAAAGGTCAGGATCAGATAAAACCACAACAAGCCTACAAGAAGTCAAGAAGCCTGACCCTTACACAAAACCCAAGTCTGAAAATCAAGGCTAGAAAAAAGAGTTTAAAAAAGATAAAGAGCTATCATGACGCCAGAGATACACAAGACACAAACCCAAAAGAGAATCACTCCAAAATATCCACATGTTTCTGCTTGTGGAATTAGAAGAAATGAAGCAAGAGTTTTAAAAAGAGTTAAAATATAAATTAAATGAGCATTTGGAAAAAACACTGGAAGAGAAAATTAACAGCTCAGTACAAAAGGTACAAAACAAGAAGACTCCCTGAATATCAGAATGGCCCAAAGATAAAGTAATGATTATATGAGACTACAAGAAATAGTAAAATCAAGTGAAAAGACTGAAAATATGTTATCTCATATCTCACCAACTGACCTAGAAAACAGATTGAGGGATAATTTTAAAATGATTTAACTACCTGAAAGTTAGGACCCAAAAAAGAACCTATATATGTTTCAAGAAAGCATGAAAAAAATTTAGAAGACGTATTAGAATAAGAAGGCAAAATGAAAATAAAAAGAATGCACCAGTTACCTCTCGAAAGAAACTCCAAAACGAAAAATTCCAGGACCATCACACCTAAAATATAGAGTTTCTAGGTCAAAGGAAAAATACTGCAAGCATCCAGGAAGAAAAAATTCAAGCACCAAGGAGTCCTAGTCAAGATTACAAATTTGGCTACGACCACAGAAGATTGGAATAAAATATTATGAAAAGCAGAACGGCCTACAATCAAGAATAACTTACCCAGAAAAACTGATTATGATAATCCTATGGGGAAAATGGAGCTTTAATGAAATAGAGGCTTGTCAAGAATTTCTCTTGAAAAGACCAGAATCAAGTAGAAGCTTTAAAATACAAAATAGTCAAGAGAAAAATAAAAAGGTAACTCCAAGTGAATAATCAAAAGGGAATATATAAAGATGAAGTGTTTACATTATAATAGGGGGAGATGATATATATTCTCAGAACCCTAAAATCCTCAGGGTTCCCAAAAGTTAGGACAGAGAGCCTGTAGTTCTGTTCTGATTATCTTAGAGAAGAAAGAAAAGGGAAAAAAGAGGGGAAAAGGCTGAGCAAACTATTATTTCACATAATCAGTGTGTCCAAGTAGAATACAACAGGAACAAGAAGGAAAGGGTAGAGCGAATGCTTAAGCCTTTCTGTCACTGGAACTTCAGTTACTTCTGAACTAATCAAAGAGAGTTAAACACACGCAAGAATCTGATACAGAAATACATTCAACTCAATAGGGAAACAGAAAAGAATTATTCATCTCAATAGAGAAATAAGAAAGAATAAGGAGGGGGTGAATAAGACAAAATAAATTCAAAGAGGGATTAGTCAAATGCATATTTGAAGAATGGAGTAAAAAGGGATATAAAAGAAAATAAGGAAGGGTAAGAATCTATGATTGGGGCCTAGATAGAGTCCCTGTAAATAAAGAAGAGGGGAAGAACTGATTTCATCAAGAACAGATCACTGGAGCTGAGCACACTTCTCTTTCACTATCTTCTTGTCTATAAAGCAGAGACAGGGAGTAATGAGAGAAAATGCATAAGAAAATGGAATGGAAATAAGTATATAATTGATATATTAGAAAGCAGAATTTTATAATATGTTGTTTATATGTTTATGACTGCCACTTGTTATTGTATATAGCCCATCAACTAAGAATGGATTTTTTTACATTTTTAAATAATTGCCCCCCAAAATAAAAAAATCATATTTTGTTACACATGAAAATTATGTGAAATTCAAATGCCAGCATCCATACAGTTTTATTGGAACACAGCCATACTCATTCATTTACATATTGTCTAAGGACGCTTTCATGTTACAAAAGGCATAGTTGAATAGTTGTGACAGAGATCAAATGGGGCACTTTCATTGCTTCTCACTAATTCTAGGAGCATTATAAATCACAATAAAATAGTTGTAACTTGACAGCATATTGCTGTATTGTGACATTTTTTATTACCATTGCAAACCTATCATGTCAAAAATTAGAAAAGAAGTAAATTGGATGTTACATTTTTAAGGCACAGTACAGTACGAATTATTTTGTTTTCAAATTAGACGTCAAAGGATGTGTTTATTATGCAATAACACTTATCTATGCTAAGAGAATGCAATGTACATTAATATTAGTTGATAAAGTACTTATCACAGTATTCCAAACTTACAGGGAAACATAATCAGAAAAATTAAGAAAATTTAAAATAGCAGAAATTCTTGTTAAAAATAAAAAATGGAAATAAGACTGAAACCAAAGTAAGTTTCCAAGTAGCTTATTTGTTGGCCAAACAAGTAGCTTATTTGTTGGCCAAACAAGGAAACACATCTACCCATTATGAGTTAATTAAATCATATTTGATGGTAGCAGTCAAAGAAATATATTCAGAGAAAATAAAATTGTTTAACACTATTAGCCTTTCAATTCAACTAAAATCATATGCTTGTTAATTGATTGATATTTGGCAGTATTTGGCAGTACCTATCTTAGTGAAAATTTTAAAATATATGTAAAATCTCATTATACATTATTAACAGATAAACATTTGCAATTAATTTTGATGTTAGAGAACACTAACTTTGAGCGCTGTGAGAAAGAAAAGAAGGAATTCTGTTTGTACAGGATTAAAACTACTCCCAGCTTTGAGTGAAAACAGGATGTAAGTCAGAGGTTACTGTTTCTAATCAGAGTTATGACCTAGCAGAACCAGGATTCTGATTAAATAAAAGGTCAGAAGCTTGTATGCATGCTTAATGAGCTATTTGAGGGAGAATATATCAAGGAAGAGAACATGAAGTAAGTGGTTCAGGAGGTTGCATCTAGCCAATGGAGAGCAAAGGGGAAATTCAAATTGGGAACAAAGCATAAATAGTTTTCTTTGCATTTGTCTAAGCAAGTGTACTCTACTGGAAGTTGCTCATTCACAATAAATGTAAAATCAATATAATGATAACTTACCTGGCTTCACAACAAGTATTTTCTTTCTAAAGCAAGTATGCTTCTCACAGCCCTAATTATAGTGAAATATTATCCTCCAAAAATAATTCCATTATTCTCATTAGTAGATCTGTATTACAAAATATATACATATGCTCAATTATTATTAGATTTTGGATTTCACCAATACAGTTGTCGAAATTTGTTTTCTCTCATGTTATACAAGAGATCACATAATATCTTGATTTTGACTATTGGCTCACAAAACTTAGAATATATACTATCTAGTCCTTTACAGAAAAAGTTTGCAATCCCTGTATTCAGGCACAGCACCCTCACAAATAAATACAAACAAGCAGAAATGATAAACACATCTTCTACCTACCACACAATAAACTATTTAAAAAAGAGCCATTGAAGAAAGGATTAAAAACTATCTTGAAACTAAATAATTACAACCCTAAAGAACTGAGTCAAGGTACAAACTACTGAAATAATAAATAATTGCCTTTAAAAAAATGACAATAAGAAAACATATCAAAATTTGTGGAATATAGTCAAACAGTCCCTAGTGGAAAATCTAAATGTTAAACACTTAAAGCAACAAAACAAAAGTATTGGTTATATAACTAAAATGCTAACAAATCAAAATACCTAAACTAAAAATTGAAATAGAAATCCCAAAAATCACATAAGAGATTAACAAAATTGAAAGCAGGAAAAATTTTCACTGAAATAAATGAAACTAAGATCTTAAAAAATAAATTGATTTGACTTTTAAAAAAGGAAAACAAAACTATCAGTATAAAAATGAATGGGAGAATTCACAACAAATGAAAAGTAAAAGAAATTATTTAAAACTATTTTGTTTTAACAACTTAAATGAAATTCATCAATATTTACAAAAATTGAAAATAATCAGGCTAACAAAGGAAGAAATAGAAAGTCTAACTAACTCAATTTTGGAAAAAGAAATTGAATAAGCTATAAACTCCAAAAGAAAAGAAAAAGAGAGAGCAAAAAGTATTTACAAGAAAATTCTACCAAATATTCAAAAATAATTCAACTTCCAGGTCACATAAACAAGATAGAGGATATAACATTTTCCCCAGTCTAAAAGCTTCCCAAAGAGCAGCTGTCTCTGTAAGTTAGACACCAAAAACACTTAACAAGGTAACAACCTAATTAATTAACAGCAGAGAAGGGCAACCCCAAATCCCTAATATGCTAAGGCAGTACACTGCCTCTGTGGTCTGGTACCCCAGCACAAGTCAAACCACCAACTTGTTCACTAGGGATCACTTCAACATTTCCTTATTTGTGCTGCAATCTCAGATAGCACACCTTGTTCCTGCCCAAGACTTCACTATTCTGTGGCAACAAGCAGAAGAATTCAACTCTATTCATTTTCTTTCAGAAGAGGAGAGATAAAGGAAAGTAGAAGCACACAGAGAAGTAGAGACTGCAGAGCACTGGCACAGGGTAATGCAGCTGCATTCAGCAAGAGTGCTAAAGAACTGAAGGAACTAGTATGTGGAACTGTACCAGGCCTGAAGGAAAAAGGACTGGCATCCAGAAGGGCCCAGTTCTGTTTCCCCAAAAAGACACAATATGAGGTAAGGTATTCAGTTGAGATGATGTGGGGAGGGGAAATCATGGGACATATGAGGAAGGATGAAACAATCTGGAAAAGTTGCTGTGGAGAGTGGAATAGTGAAATCAGTTAGGGAGGGAGGTGAAAAAGGACTGCCTTACTGAACTGTGGACACAATTGAGAGTATGTCACAAAAATCTGTAGTGGACCCGTACAGTTACATGATTTTCTCCAGCATCATTCAGCAGCATATGAGTAGGAGCAAAGGCAGTAATCCTGAGCTGAGATTTGGCAGGGCAAGATTGGAGATGGGATATGGGGGCAAGGAATTCAAAAGAAGAGGAGTATAGAGTTGAACTAATTCACAAAGAGGTCTAGATGCGGATGTGAAGAGAGGGTAGCTGGTATAGCCAGGGAAAGAACTGAGGGGTCAAATCATTTGAAGATCATAGTGACTATGAAAAAGCAGCGTCTGGGGTTGCAAAGCAGAAGGAGAGGCAATGACAACAGACTGAGACAAGATAAGCAATAAGAGATTTCAGAGTTCATAAAGACTGAAGTGGAACATTTGTGATGGATAGCAAGAACAAGAATATAACCATCTTTGTGTAGCTGAAGAGGGAAGAAAATGGAAGAGGAGGTAAGGGGAAAAGAGAGAAGTGAGGCACTGATTGGTAAGGGTGTTTTAAAGAGTATAAATATGTCCATGTTGAAATCCCCTAGAATAAGGAGTTGGAGAGGAGAGAAAGTCAGAGCCAGGCACTGAACTCACTGAAGAAAGTCAGAATTCTAGAGGTCAGTAGAAAACAGCTACCAGAAATCTGACGGAGTGGTAAATATGGACTGACATTGGAAGTGACAACGAAAAGCAAGGAAACTGCAATCAGTGCTAAAAAGAGAGGCCAGGAAAGCTGTGGCATCAGGACGGAGCTAGGTCTAACTAAGTAAGAGTCGGAAGAAAAAAGAATGAAAAAGGAAAAGATTTAAGATGAGAGTAGATTTTTAACCGATGAAGCATATATGCCAGAGAGCACAGTGGGAAGACAGAGGTAACTTTAGAAGGAAACAATGGGGGGCTGGATTGAAGAGGGTGGGAATAAGGAATGAGACAGTAGGGGATCAAAAATGGGGTTTGAATAACAATTGGGTTCAGGAACACCGGGATGGGAGAATATGACTCTGTGTGTGTATGACCAAAAGCCATCCTCAATAGGGATGTTCAATGGATGTGAACAATTTTCAAAAGAACTGTAAAATTATTAACAGTCCCATCAAAGAAGATTCCAAATGACTGATAATGAGATCTACACAAATCAAAACGACTCTGAGACTTCATCTCACATCTAGCAAGTTGGCAACAATGACAAAAGGTGGGAATAGCCCATGTTGGAGGAGGAATGTAAAGACAGGTACACCAGGGCACAGTCATGACCCTGTGAATCTATACAGTCACTTTGTAAAACTATTTGGAATTACGCAAATAAAATGTTCATGCTCCTTGACCCCAAAGAAATCAATGATAAAAAGAAAATCTCCATATAAATCAAAATATTTCCACAGCACTTTTTGTGTCAGTAAAGAATTAGAAACAAAGTAAATCTTTATTGGTTGGGTAATAGCTAAATAAATTTAGGAACATTAATATAATGGAATATTACTCCACTGTAAGAAACAAAGAATAAGATGAAAACAGAAACATGGAAAATTTTACATGATCTAATGGACAGTGAAATAAGCAGAGCCAAGAAAGCAATATACACAATGATGACAAGCTAAATGGAAAGAACAACCACAAAATAATAAAAAATTAATGTTGCAAAATTACAAAGAACAAGCATGGCCCCAAAGAAGAGATATACAAAGATATTTTCACCCCTCTCCTTTACAGAAATGATAGTGCCAAAAGATGTGATATATTGTATATACTTTCAGACCCTTTGAATATATTGATCAGTTTTGCTGATTTTTTTCTCCCTTTTTTCTCTAAAAATACTTGTTATGTGGGATGGTGAGGGAGATAAATTGAGAGAATTTTTGAATTAAAAAAAGATACTTTTTTTTAAAAAAAAGAAATGAATGTGATTCAAAAATCAACAATCTCAACAAAGGTGTTTTAAAGAACCTGCAGCAAAAGAGAAGTACACATGTAGGGAAGGTATTCTGCTCTTTTTGGTGTGATGAGGTGCAAAAGTGGTGATGGAATACTATCATAGAAGGCTGATATTTGGTCCATGGGATTAAAATCTGGAAGTGGTCCCAGAAATCAATTATACCTATTTCATCATTTACAGAAGAGGAAACTGAGAGTTATAAAAATTAATTGACCAGTTCAAAATCATCCAGGTAGGAATTTACTCTCATGAATGAGTTCCCTGGACTCTTCCCCACCCAGGTTACACCCCACTCCCACCCTTCTTGTGTGTAGTCTTCCCTTTCTACAAGTCCCTCAAGGGCAAGGACTTGGTTTTTGCCCCTACCTGTCTTCCGAGCACTTAGCACAGTTCCTGGCACATAGTAACTCTTAATAAATGCTTGTTGATTAATAAGTAAGAGAAGCAGAATTCAAAGCCACGTCCTATGCCTCCACTACATAATGCTGTCTGTCTCCCATGTAGATTCATAATTAGCAATATCATTAAGACCATCAATTCAGGGACAAAAGGGACCTAGAAAGGAATGATCTCCAATCCAATTTCCAAAGATGGTTTCTAGTCAAGCTAGTTTAACAATAATAAAATACTTCATAAAGATTCCTGTGTCATTTCCAGGAAAGGAGACTGACTAGGTTAAGTTCATGGGCAGTACATAACACACCTTGGGGACAATGCCCATCCCAAGTATGCTGATTGGTCCAAAGATTAACTGAAGGATAGGAGAAAATTTAGACTAAATAATCTTTAAAAATCTTCCAAATATGAGATATACTTACTTAATCATATAAATAGAACTTATTCCAGCCATTGTGTGAATAAGGTATGTAATTCAAAAACTGTAGACCAAAAAGTACTTGTTTTTTATGAGGCAAAATTATTAATTTTATAATTATCTGGGCCTTTTGCTACTTTTCCTTTTTCCCAGTTTTTGCTTATTTCACTGCTTGCAGGCAAACAATTTCACTCCTCTGAGCTTCATTTTTCATTCTGATAAGATAAAATATTATAAAATATAATAAATGATATCTGCCACCTACCTCATAGATATAAAAAGTTACACGGATAAAATCATGAAAAACAAAAGCAGTTAGGTTTATTAAAATATAAGGCAGCATTCAAGACCTTGGTTTAACTGATTGAGAGCAGCTGATGATGAAGGTAGCAGAGTTAGTTCCTCCCCCAGGGAGGGATTTGTTTATATTTATATTGCTTATAATAACAATACTTTGCTACTTTATCTTTATCTTTACTACTTTATCTGATGTTGGTAACAACCAAGTCAGGTAGATAGAGCAGGTATCCACATTTTACAGATAAGGAAACTGGTTGAAGATCATTTTATGAGACCATAATAGGACTAGGATTAGAATGTAATTGCCTTATCTACATGAAACCAGAGACAATGATTTCCAGTAATCCACAAAACAATACTCCATTCTAGCTAGACTGGTTTATTCACAGTCACCTTCAATTCCTATCCTACCAACTTGGCTGTGCATTTGTTCAAATCGAAAATAAGGAAATCACTGAACTAATAAATAAATCTAACAGCTGGTTTTATGGGAAAAAAAAACCCTAACAACAATAAAATTGAAAAAAAATGGTGAATTTGATTTAAAAAATAAAACTAAATTATCAGTACAAAAAATTAAAAGGTAAATTCACTAACAATGAACATGAAATTAAAGCAAGAATTGGCGGCTATTTTGCCCAACTGTAAGCCAATAAATCTGACAGTGTAAGTGAAATGGATAGATATTTACAAAAATATAAATTGCCCAGATTAGCAGAAGAGGAAATATAATACTCAAATTACATCCTTTCTAACTGCATCATATAATGCAAAACACACTTGAAGTAAAAGGATCTGTGTTCTACCCATTCATAATTTGTAGGACTTTTAACAAGTCATTTAATCTTTCTGGACTTCCATTTCCTCTAGTGCCAGGGCTGGAGTCAGGAAGACTCATCTTCCTGAGTTCAAATCTGGTCTCAGACACTTACTAGCTGTGCGACCCTTGGCAAGTCACTTAACCCTGTTTGCATCAGTTTCCTCACCTGTAAAATGAGCTGGAGAAGGAAATGGCAAACCACTTTAGTATCTTTGCCAAGAATATCTCAAAATGGGGGCATAGAGAGACTGACATGACTGAACAACCAAAGAAGTGGTTTGATAAAATGGCTTCTATGGTTCCTTCTGGCTCTAAATCTCTGATCGTATGCAGTAGACAGACTTTATAACCTAAACCTAGAGTTAGGAAGATCAATTGAAATGTAGACTCTAATGCTTGCTAGTGGTTTCTTCATCTGTAAAACGGTAATGGTAATACTATCCAACCTACAGCATTGGTGTGAGTTGCTAATGAGTTAACAGATATACAAACATTTTCAAAGCTTAAAGCGAATATCTTCTTCTCCCTGTCTATATAAATCAAAATGACCCTCCTTCATAAATCCTCACCTCCACTACTCTACTCCATCATTTATTGTCTATACCATTATCTGGCACTTAATTATATTTTACCAACAAACGTTCCTTTTAACTTTACTATGTGAAATGTGCAACGCTAAGTGTGGGGAGATACAAAGATAAAACCTAGCTTCAACTATACAGAATCAAGATTTACAAATAGGATGTATTATAAAAGTTTGTGTTTTTGGACCTAACAAGTTTGCCCAAAGAAATCAGATATGTTAGTTCAAAATATAGTTGAACTCATGTCAGAATGTACAGGCATAAGATGAACTTCAAACTGTACCACTGGACAGAATACCCATACTGATGAGGTCACTGAACCATGGTACCAAAAACCATACAGTTTCCCATTTTTCTAGGGGAGAAATGAGTTCCACTTAAAAAGAGGAACTTGACTAGTATGAAAATATGTTTAATATGAATGTATATGTAGAGCCTATATCACATTGCTGGCCATCTTAGGGAAAGGTGAAGGGAAGGAGGAGGAGAAAATTTTAAATGCAAAAGTTTATGGAACTGAATGTGGAAAACTAAAAATAAATAATTAAAAATGTAAATACAGTTCTAAAAATAAATTAATAACTCATACCATCAGGAACACATTTGTTCAGCCCCTCTTTCTAGAAATGAATCCTAGTTTCCCCTTTCCCCACCTCTTATTATATATTAATTGATGAGGTCTCCTTCCCTCCTCTCACTAAAGTGGCAGCAAGCAACTGAAAGATCCTTCATCTCAGCAGAAAAAAGAGAATTCTAGGGAGATGACTTCAATTAAGATTTCAATTCAATAAGTATTTATCGAGCACCTATTATGTATCAAATATTATTTTAGGCCCCAGGAATACAAAGACAAAAATGAAAGCAGTCCCTTGAGTAACTTATTTTCCATTGGGAGGAACAACATGTACACAGGTAAGTACATAAAAAAAATACACTGACTAAAACCAAAATAGGGCTGAGTGAAAGCACTAACAACTGGGTAATCAGGAAAGGTATCCTGAAGGCTAAAACTGTACTTCAAAGGAAACTGGGGATTCAAAGGTGGTGCAGTGGACAGAGTGCTGGGCCTGGAGTCAGGAAGACCTCAGTTCATATCCAGCTTCAGACATTATTAGTGGAGTGAGACTGGGTAAGTCGCTTAACCCAGATGGCCTCAGTTTCCTCATCCATAAAATGAGCCGGAGAGGAAATGTCAAACCACTAGAGGTTTACACTACACTTTACCAGGAAAATCCCAAACTGAGTCACAAAGAGTCAGACATAACTGAATGACTAAACAATTACAAAAGGGATTCTGTTAGGCAGAATACTAGCAGAAGGGGTTCCACGAAACTGGCAACATAGGTGTTTCATAATGGTAACCTGTGGGACTGTAACAGTAAATGTGGTTCAGCAGGAATGGGATTTTTTTTTTTACTCCAGTGTATAAGTTATTCCAGGAACATCAGCTTGGGAAAAAGTAATGAGGAAAGAATGAGGAGCCTAAAGTTTGAAAAAAAGCAATCCCATTACCACTGGCAGTAGGCAGGGAAAATGAGTTTCTACATGCATAGGGCCATTCACTTAAGGAACACTGAATGGTAAACAAAGATTGCCTAAACTTCACCAATTTTGATTTTCCGATTAGCAACTCCATCACATAAATATATGTTGTACAACTGTTGTTTGCTGATAAGATTCAACATCTAATTAAAAATTAGCCACATTTCCTATGCAATTATGAGGATTCAACAGGGATAGGAATATTAATAATTTTATACAGGTTCTCTAATTACAGGATGAAGAGAGTTAACACAAGAATAGTTTTACCAATATTTTTTGTAAATAATCAGTCTAGATTATTTAAAGTAATTAAGAAAATACTTTTCTATTTTGGAGCCATAGCATGAGGTATGAAGTCTAATAATTCTTAATTAGATCTTTCCCAATGACTTAAAGATTATAGAATTTTTTGATCATTTTACATCTTGGTGGAAAATTGCTAGAGTTCTTTTTTCTTCTTTTTCTTGGTAAAACAATCTAGATCGATGTCTGCTGGCTGATATTAGTTCTCCAATGTCCACCTACTTAAGCACCTTATGACCATGAGACTGTGACTGATACGATGAGACAGATAGGACTTCTGCAATTCCTATGAAGGAAGGAGAGGACAAAATCTTGAGAGGTTAGAGTATGTAAGCATGCTCAGGGGGGTATCAACAATATTTCAGGGAAAGTCTTCAGGGCTACCACAAAACTAGAATGAGAAATCAAGGGAAATGGTATGAAATGGTAGGGACTGCTCATACAGCGTTAGCCACTATGGTATGCAAAGAAAGGAGAGGAGGATGTTCTTATTTCAAAATTGGGACTATGTAAGTAGAGGTGAGCGTAAGCCAGACAGAGCAATGAAAAGTGCTATAGTGTTAGAATATGGTCATTCTATGCTTCATTCTCTGCACCTTCCTTTCACTTTCCTGATGTTACCCTAGGACAGGGGTTCTCACCCTCAGATTCACAATTTTTTGGATGGAAAAAAGACCCCAAACACAGCTTTATTTTCACTAACATGTAACTAAAATTTAACATTTCCTTCAATTGTTTAAAAGCACTATCCTGAGAAAGGGCTTCACTAGACTGCTGAAGGGATCTATGACACGCACAAAAAGGTTTAGAAATCCTGCTCTAGTAAGAGTTGAATCTTATTTATCAATCCTAGTTCATTAAGAGTTGGTAGGCTTGCTTTGTTTCTTTTTTTTTTTTTTTGCTACATGCTTAAAAGAACCCTATTTCTCTAAGACCATGTGGTCATTTGTTACTGAACTGATTTATGTGTACCCTTGGGGGTTAAACCCAGTACGAGAGGGAATCAAATGAGTGACATGGTGCCCAGGAAAAAGGATTACTGGAATATACTGATGCTGGTAGGTATTCTCTAGCAAAATTTGGGATATTTTTGCTTATACTTTACTATATATTATAAATGTCTCTTTGAGAGATATTTTAGGCTTATACTTTATAACTTCCCCAAAACAGTGAAAGAACAGGTGAATCTGCTCCAGAACTAGCCACAACTGAGCATAGAACAGTACCTTTTTGAGGAAAGGACTGAAGTAGCTCTACCTAGGCCATGCTTTAGGTACCTGTGGTCTCTGCTCTTCTCTTTTAGATTTAAAAGAAACCCATCCCAGAATGGAGGGTAAAGACTAAGGAAAAAAGCATGTGTACAAGAAAGGTTCTTTCTAAAGTCAAATTATTTAAGCCTCAAGGTCAGTAAAATTTTCTTCTATAATTAAAACAAATTAACACTAAATTCTTAGCTGTGTTTTATATATAATCAACTTAGCAACTCTTTGTGGTGATATTACATAAATGATTCTTCCTGCATGTTTGTCTTAATGAGTAAATGGTTAATGAATCTAACCATGTATCTTTATTAACACAGTGCTCAAGAAAATGCTAATTCCCCTTGAATAAGTTTTTCAGTCTCTAAAATAACTTTCATTCTATATTTTGATACAGCTTTATTTGTGCAAATATGATACACAAATGACTTTTAAATATAGAAATAAACTGATCTTTCTAAATAAACTTTGTTCATCTGAAGTCGACAATTCTTTGTCTTCATTTTTCTCAAAAAGTCTGAATATATAAAATTTCCCCAAATTCATACAATGCTATTTTCAATTAACTAAACCACCAAATTTAGTAGATAGCAGTGCCAGAGGATTTTACAGTTGATCCTAGAGGTAAGCCACTGGAATTTATTGAATATTGGAATGACATGGTCAGACCTGCACATTTGGAAAATAAATTTGACAGCTATGTAGATTGGAGTAGGGAGACTTGAGACAAGATTATTCAAATATTCCAGGCATAATATGATGAAAGCCTGCACCACAAAGTCAGTGTCAGGAAGAGAGAGCATATGCTGCAAAGGTAGAATTAACTGGATATGGTAAGAGACTGGGTATGTGGGTTGAAGACAAGAGAGGAACTGAAGATGACAACTAGGTAGTGAGCCTGGGTGACTGAGAGGATGGTAATGCCATGGATGATAAAATAAAGCTAGGAAGAGAGGAAGACTTACAGGAAAGATGAGATCAGTAGTAGAAATGAATGAAATAAAAAGCATTTATTAAGTGCTTACTATGTACAAAGCATTGTGGTAGGTGTTACTTATACAAACAAAAAAGACAGTCCCTTATCTCAGATTTCTAATGGAGAAATTAAGACCTGAAGAATGTTTCAGGGGCAGGTCAGGTGGAAAGATCCCCTGATCCTTAAGGTTCATTGGCAAAGCAGAAAGTAATGCCTCCTCTTTAATGCCATTTCCACTAATAAAATCATATCAGTTTCTAATCTTGAATCATATATATGACAGTGCCAAAAGGTGACATGGCAAGAACTTTCTTTCCTGGGTCTTCAATAGCTGTGGCTAAAACACTTGCAGGAGCAGGTGCCAGAATGTCTCTCCATAGGAGTTGCTTCCCAGGATGACGGCTACAGGCACTGTGCAGGAAGCGCTGTCATTTCCAACACTCTTGAGTTAAGGGTCATGGACTGGCTCCATCAGGGTCTGAAGGGAGATGGGGGTCAAAGTGGTTGTGTCAGTTGAACTTGAGTCGTACAAGGTGCCCTTTGTCTCTCTCGGCATATCTTGCTGCTTAAGCTAGGCTGATTTGCTTGTCCTCTGGCAGCTGATCAGCAGTTATTACTGGTGGTAGTTAAGGAAGTCTGACTCTTCCACGATTTCTTCTCACAATGGTTGCTAAACGAGGCTAGGTTTGATGCAGGTCTGGTATTGTTGGCTTAGAGGGAGGCACTGCTATTCACAAAGCTCTGGGTTCAGAGTCTTAGGTTGTCTGCACCAGGATGAGAGGAAAGATGGTGGTCAAGGTGGCAGTTTGACTTCTGGGGCACAAGCTGATTCCTGTCTCTCCCTTGCTGTTTCAATCAGGTTAGCTTGCTAAGATGTATAAAGAATATCCAGTTTGAAATATCTAAAAGGCAAAGCTGGAGGTATAATGCTAGAGGAGACAGATTAAAGCTGGATAAGCAGATTTGAGAATCTTCAGCATTGAGGTGACATTTAAATCCATGGAAACTAATGAGCTCACCAAACAAAATAGCGCAGAGGGAGAAGACCTGAGGGAATGTTGGAGAATACCCAGTTAATATGACCTGGATGAAGGTCCAGGAAAGGACACTGAGGAAGTAGTAAATAAGTAGTCAGACAGGAAGGAGAGAACCAGGAGAGTACAATGTTATGAAACCATAGAGAGAAGAGAATATCAAAAAGAAAGAGGTGACTGATAGTATCAAAGGCAGTAGAGAAGTGAAAACGGATAAAGATTGAGAAAAGATCATTAGACTGGGCAATTAAGAGCTCATTAGTAACCCTGGAGACTAGTTTTGGTAGAAGGATAAGGTCAGAAGTCCTACTGCACAGAGATAAATAGTGAGAGGAAAGAATGCAGAAGTACCACTTGTGCATGGCTTTCTCAAGGAGTTTAGCAAGGGAAAATAAAAGCTATTAGAAACAAATGCATCAAGTAATGGTTTTCTGAGGATGAAGGAGGATGGGGGGCATGTTTATAGATAGTAGACAAATGACTTGAAAACAGGAAGAAACTGAAGTTCGGTGAGAGTGGAGATGATGGGTATTCTGCTAGAGATGAGGATGGGATGGAAGAGAATCACTTGTGCATGCAGAGGGGTTTGCCTAGGGAAGGAAAAGGGCCCCTTTCATGTGAGAAAAGAGTGAAGGAGAAAATAGTGGGGAAGACATCTGAGGATCTAAGATGAGGAGGGAGGGGAGAAAAGAGAGCTCTCAGGGAATGGCCTCATTTTTTTTCAGTGAAATATGAGGCAAGGTACTTAACTGAGAGGGTGTGAGGAGAGGCATCTATAAAACATTTGAGGAAGGATGAGAAGGGTTGTAAAAACTTCTGTAGTGTGTAGGATAGTGAGTCAATTAGTGAGGTGAAAAAGTATTGTCTTGTTGCAGCGAAAGCACAGTTGACAAATTTATAGTGGAGCAGAACAGTTATGTGATTTTTCTCCAGCTTTGTTCAAAAGCATATGAGTAGGATATTGTAGGAGACTTGGCAGGTGAAGACAGTGTTAAAATAAAGGGAAACGGGTTCAAGAGGACCACAGTTGAACTGGTTTGCTAAGGGGTCAAGATGGGAACAGAAGACAAGTACAGCTGATGCAGGGATGATAGCCTGAGAAAGAAGTGAGCTGAGAAATCAAGGGATCAGAAGTCATGGTGAATACAGAGAACAGGATTTGGGGTCGCAAGGCAGAAAGAGAGGTTGAATGACAACAGGATGTGATAAGAGAATTTCAGAGTTCATAAAGAGAGAAGTGAAGTAATTGAGGGGGATGGCAATATCAGGAGCATGACCATCTCTGTGTGTAGCTAAGGTGGAGTGGAGGAGGTCACATGACATGAGCAAGATGAAGACCTGGGAGTGTCAATATGTGTGCTGAAGTCTATGACTCCTAGTCAGACTTCAGGATCCTGACTGTGTGTTTGGTCATTCAAAATGACAGTTATTGATTTTCCAGCTGATTTGGCTTCCTGTAATGAAGGCAGGGTCATCATCCTTGAGATTTGGTTGGGCATGGGAGTTAGAACTCAGAAGAATGGTTTGGTTCCCTTGTCCAGGAACCACAAAAGTTTTAGCCTATGGTGAGATGGGGCTGGGAATGTTTTAGTGGAGTTCCTGCAGAGGGGACCTTCTGTTCAAATATTGCTGATTACTATGTTGAATGTGAAAGCGGAAGGGAATGGCATTATATTTGAATAAACATCTTTTTTTAGTCTTGTAAATTATATTCTTTTTATCCTTTGTCATGAGTAAAGTAATTTTTATTGTCTTTTATGGTCCATGAGTATCTCACTGCATTCCAGTTTTGGACTTGAATTACTAGACTGGTCATCCTAAGTTAGGCTTAGTATATCT
This sequence comes from Potorous gilbertii, assembly GCA_028658325.1. Classification (NCBI taxonomy): domain Eukaryota; kingdom Metazoa; phylum Chordata; class Mammalia; order Diprotodontia; family Potoroidae; genus Potorous; species Potorous gilbertii. The sequence continues at coordinate 99,634,617 of CM053772.1, read as the reverse complement.
GGCATTACTCAGGAGGAAGTGGTTGGAATGATGCTGTGGCTAATAGTTTTGTTAAAGTGTGGGAAGAGTGGTAAAGAAAAAAGGGAGATTCATGAGATTGGATGGGCTGGTACAGAAGCCTGGTATCCTATGGCAACAGCAATTTAAGGTATATGGGAAGAATACTCTCAATGGGATAAGGATGAAGTCCCCACTGATTCAAAAGAATTATCCCTAATTATACCTAATGAACTTGAAATGGAAAGCAGAAGTATTACGAGGTTGATAACTCCTAGAAAAGATGAACACTCAACAAAAGGAAAATAAAATGTGCAATGTAAATGAAAATAAACTGTGTATTGAGCAATTAGATGGAGAGATAAATACCATGTATTGAAGGCAGAAGATCAGTTTATGCACCTAGTAACAGCATGGTTGAAAAGGAAAATGCTAATGGGATTAAATGGATATGCTAACGGAGATTAAAAGGATACAAATGATGAGCATGATTTCTGATCAAGAGGTTTCACTGGAAATGTATTAAAATTTTGTGAGAGTACAAAGAGAAAAAAAAAAAGTAGTGAAATAAGCACTGGGCTCACCAATGGTGGAAAGAAGACACCAGACCTATCCTATTACTACTTTCTGGAATACTATCTCCCAGGGAATGATTTCCTCCACGGGGGATGTGAAGTTGGGTGGGTTTTCACCACCAATGAACTTGGTAGATTTCAGGAGAAAATTAAATAGCAAGTTAATGAGTCATTAGAAAAAAGGCTAATAAGAGCACAGTTTAATTATGGGCATCATACAGTTTTTTTTTCAGTTACAAAGTTCCATCTACTTGGACTGTTTACAGAGGATTTATTCTTGTAGTCATCCAATCTAGTTAGTTTTCTTTTTCTCTGTTTAAATAGCAAAAAGAGAAATCTGCATTATGTTTGTCCTTCGTTGCCAAAGAAGACCATGACATCAGAGAAATGATGACATGACTTGCACTTGGCTTTGTTTTGAGTGAGGGAGGGCTGTACAGGTCACCAGCCTCACTTCTCCTCCAGAGCCATCTGAATCCAGTGACCAGATATTCATCAGGATGACTGGAGATGACCCAGGATGCACTGGGAGACCTGAAGCCCTTTAGGCCAAGGTCTTTGCAGGTACTCCCTTAGGGTGAGGTAATGCCCATTCAGCCAGGGCATGGCCCCTTGAATGAGGCCAAGAAAAAGAAAGACATCGGGCTGGGAGGGAAACAGCAACAGTTACTACTGATAATCACTCCAAAGCCAGGAGGGCCCAGAAGAGCCCTTAGGCAGAATTCACTCTGCAGCAGGTTTCCTAGTGAGGAACAGTAAGGAAGATGGTAAAATTTTAGAAACATAGGGATTTAGTCAATTGGATATATATATCCCTTCCCTTAGTACCCCTGCCTCTTTGATTCCTTATAATCCACCTGCTTCGAGGGAATTGAATACAAACTTTTGGTCAGAGTCCTGCCTGAACCGCACCTAACTTTAGCTATTGGTGTTTCCCAGCAGCCCTGAGCAAGTCAGGTTGAAATATCTGTGTAAGATTAGAGCAGCTTCAACAGTCAAGACAAATAATGCTATCTGTACAAATGGGTACTCTGAATATGTAGGGAGGAGGCACCCATGCTTCCTGGGTGAAAGACCTTTAAGTATGGTTTTTGAAGCATGGAATCATTGCATCATAGATTCTAGAGCTACAAGGAACTTTAGAACTAAGAAATAGAATTCAGTGCTTTCCAGCTGATAAAACTGCCCAAAATCACAAAGGGACACACAAAATGTATGAGGCATAATATGAACCCAGGTCTTCTTGACTCTATGTCCGGTGCCCTATTAAATCCAATTCACTTGTAAGTCATGGCATCACCTTCCTTATGTCATGGTCCTCTTTGAGAACGAAGGACAAACAACTTTTGCCTCCAAGAAGCCATATCTTTGATAAGACAGTACTACCCTCAGAAGGAGGAGGGCTTTCTTGTCCAATGATTTCTTGGATCCAGCCTCCAAGAAGATTTAGCTGATAAGGATTGACTTTTAGAACTAGTCCTTGTTGATTCTATGGCCTTTCTTTATTTCATTTCCTACATGAAGTCACCTGAGCTTCAAGATTTCTAGCCTAATAACTGGCAAGTCTTATTCTTGCTACCTTTAATCCCTTCCCAAAGGATTTGGACAACTCCTTTCAAGAATGAGTTTGAGGGACTAAGGAGGAATTATTGAAAAGTACTATGAGTTTTGATTGGTTGTTGTCCTTCATTCTCCAAGAGGATCAAAATGACATCACTTTGTTGGAGTCAAGGCATAGGGTATTTGACTGTGGCTAATCAGACCAGTATGAGCTCAGAACACTTTCTCATAGGGTAGGCACAAATAGTCTATATGCTTTCTAATGATACAGGGAGATGAAATTGTTTCTTCAAAGTTAGGAAAAGGTGAACTCACCTACTTCCTTCCCCACAACCAGTATATGTCAAGGATGATGGAGTTCATTTTAATGAGGGTCCAACATCATCATCACTGTTGGTAGAACCAGTGTTTCCCGTTTTCAAAATAGGGGTTAGAATTCTCTCAATCAAGTCCCTGGGACTTGATTGGCTCCTGCCTCCCTTGACACAACTTCATGGTCACCTAAGGGCACAAAAAGTCTCACCCACATTGCCAACTCTGTAGATTTCTGCAGACCATTAATCGTTATATTCTGCCAAGATGACCAAACACATTTCCTTATCAAGAGCAGTGTGTCCAGAATATCCAAGTGCCACTGTATCTTTGTTGCATATCCTTGCTATGTTGGAGCAAAGTAAACCTCCTTTTAAAACTATTCAGTGATGTGTAAGTGCTTCCCATTTCATCCCAACATTAGCTGGCAGGTTAGGACAAGATGAGATGGCCTCACAGTTCACATCTTAGTCAAGTTGAGAGAAAAAAAGGTGAAAATACAGAGGGTGGGGTGACAAGATGATGTCAAGACAGCATGGTTGTAAGAGTCATTGTAATTGTGTATGGAGAGTCTTCTCTATGGATCAGGGAGCAGGTTCCTACCCAGGCAAAGCAATTATCTTAGTGAGTGATGGAGGAAACTGCTTGGGAGGATAAAGAAAGAGCTGAGTCCAGAATTTTCTGGTTGTTGTTGAGTGTTCTGCATAAGGTAGGCTTACTGCATAATAATACTGAAAGCAAACTGGATTAGTGCTACTCAGCAAATGAGAACAGATCTCTTGCCTTTTCTTTTTTTTTTTTTTGGACTCTGTAAAGAAAGCCAAGGAGTAGCTAGTGAAATTTCTCCTGCTTTCACTGTTCTCTAACCTGTGGAACAAAGAGTCTGAAAAATACAATTCATCAGTAATTTCTATAGAGTCTTGTTGATATCAAGTATCATTTTATAAGTATTATCATATTTATAAGACTTATTTTATAAGTGTTCCCAACAAGACTGTAAACTTTACTTTATTGGGTGCGTAAATTTCTTTCCATTGCTCTCCAGCTTATCAGATCTTCTGTTACTACAATTTATTTTTAAAAACCAACAGTATGTTTCAAGTTTTATATTAGGTGTACTTCAAAATATATTTCTCAGTGTCATACTAATCAAATTACCAAAGAATTACTTCATTGTTAGAAAAAGTGACAAAATTCATCTGAAGCAATAGAATTTCAAGAATCACAAGGGAAATAATGAAAAAAAGTGGGAAGGAAGGCATCCTAGTAATACTACACCTCAAACTATACAGCAAAAACAGTGGTCATCAAGACAACCTAGTAATGGTTAAGAAAGAGGTTGATCAGTGAAAAAGATTAGGAATACCATATTCAGAAGCAAAAGAGCACAGTAACCTAATGTTTAATAAACTCAAAGACCAGCTATTGGGATAAGGACTCACTATCAGCAAAAACTACTGGAAAAAGTGGAAAGTAAGCTGGTAAAAATTAGGTACAGACCAACATTTCACATTGTTTACCAATATTAGCTCCAAATAGGAACCTGACCAAAACATGAAAGGTGACATCATAAGTAAATTAGAGGGATAGAGAAGAAATTATCTTACAGATCTATGGATACGGGAAGAGTTCATAACTAAAAGATAGAGAGGATCACAAAAGATAAAAAGGACAATTTAGATTATGTAAAATTAAAGTTTCTGCACAAACAAAACACTAATGCAGCTAAAATTAGAAGAGAAGCAGGTAACTGGGGGGAAAAATCTGTGGCAAGTTTCTCTCATAAAGGTCTCTTTTCCAAGCTATATAAGCAAGGGATTAAAATATATAAGAATAAGAGCCATTCCTCAACTGAATAATGTCAAAGGATGTGAACAAATAGTCTTCAGAGGAAGAAATCCAAAATACTCATAGCCACAGGAAAAAAGTTCCAAATCAGTAATAATTGTTGCTGTTCTTGTTCTTTAGTAATTGTCAATCATGTTTGACTCTTTGTAAACACTTTCAGGAGTTTCTTGGCAAAGGTACTGGAGAAATTTGCCATTTCTTTCATTTTACAGATGAGGAAACTGAGGCAAACAGGGTTAAATGATTTGCCCAGCATCACACAGCTAGTAAGTATCTAAAGCTGAATCTGAATGAAAATCTCCTTAATTCCAGGTTTAGCACTCTATACACTGTGCCATTTGGCTGCTTCCACTAATAATAAGAAAAATACAAAGTGAAACAACTCTTAGATTATACCTTACATCTATCAGATTGGTACAGTTGACAAAAGAGGAACATGACAAATGTTGGCTAAGGGAAAACAGAATATTGATGGCCTGTTGGTAAGGCTGAGAACTGGTCTAGCCATTTTGAAAAGCATTTTGGAACTATGCCCTCAACATTATTAACATTCCCTTTGGCCCAGTGATGTCACTACTAGATGTATAACTCAAAAAGATTAGGGAAAGAGGAAAAGGAGCCATGTGTACAAAAATATTTATAGCTGTTCTTTGTAGTGGCAAAGACTTGGAAATTGAGGAGGTACCTGTGAATTGGGAAATGGCTTAACAAATTATGGTATATGAATAGCATATGAATAACATTGTGTTGTAAGAAATGATAAAGATGATGGTTTTCAGAGAAACCTAGGAAAACTCATAAGAATGGATGTAGAATGAAGTAAGCAGAGCCAGGAAAACAATTTATACAATAACAACAACATTGTTTAGAGACGACAGCTAACTCTGAAAGTTTTCATTTTATTAGTTTGTTTTTAAAAGTGTTTAAGATCTCTCCCTCCCACTCCTCCTATCCTGCCCAACAGAACAATAAAAAACAAAAATACCAAAACAAAACCCTGATGTTAAACACACAGTCTAACAGAACAAATTCTATACCATCTATGTCCAAATATACATATTTCTTTCTAGAGTCTAAGTTCGTCACCTGTCTGGAAGGAGATTGTTAGTATGATTCATCTTTAGTCCTCTAGACTAAACTCTGGAAGACTTAAAAAGACTTAGGAATACTAACCATACTTCCAGAGGATCCAGGATGAACTATGCTACCCACTTCCTGCCAGAAAAGTGGACTCAAAATGCAGATTGTTGAGACATGTTTTTTGGACATGGCCAATGTAGGGATTTGCTTTGTTTTGCTAGACGAGGCATGTTTGGAAGGTTTTGTTTCCTTTTTTTTTTTTTTGACTGGAGGAAGTGAGAGGGTGAGAAAAAGATTTTTTTTTGTTAATTTTAAACATTTTAATTGAATATATTATGTATACATGTATACCTGTGCATATATATATATACCTCTGTGTATGTGTATGTATGTATTTATCTTTCTACTCTCCAGAGAATGATACCATGTAACAAATTAAAAAGATAAACAAAAGTAATTCATCAAAATTAACTACATATACTCCAAGTCTCATAGTATAATCAGTGCTCCATACCCATAGTACTTGGTTTCTGCAAAGAAGGGAAGAAGATGCATTTCTGAATCTCTTTTGTGGGGCCAGCACTGTTATGTGTTCTTACTTCCGTACAGTTTGGGAAAAGTACACCCCACATGAATGAATATTGTATTAATAATTAATTAATAATAAAATTGAATCATGAATGAGTATTCAGAGAACAGCACCTGATACCAGAAATTCAGCTGATTGACTGATGTTGCCCCACCAAGAATGTTCTACTAACGAACATACACAGTCTTAACAGAAGAATAAAATGCAATATTTAGAGAGATTACTTGAGTGTTGCCTCCAAAAGAACATTAAGAAGTTAATAACAGCCTAGTAAAACCATTTAGCTGGCAGTCACTGACTTTTGCAGCATATGTCCTTAAAAACTCTATTAATGCAAAGGTGAATCTAGATATAGGACAAATGGATAATGCCAAGGGCTGTCCAAGGAACCACTTCTCTGGACTCAAGAGCACTGGTACCTTTGCAATGCCACAGAAAAGATAGTTCATATTGTTTTACTGTAAAATGACCTTGTTATATTGATGATCTTACAAGTGAGGGGTGTGTGTATATGTGTGTCCATGTGTTCACGTGTATACATGTTTATGTCCATGTCTGTACATATGTGGGTATGAGTGTGACATATACATCTCTTTTCAAGTATCCAATGAATACTTTTTTGACTTAAAGTTAGACCCACTTGTCACTTTTCATATAAGAAATGTAAATAAGAGCTAATAATATCATTTCTTCAATTATATAGCATATATAAGTATGTCTAGAACAATGCTCATGTACTTATTAGCTGTGTGACCCTGGGCAAGTAACTTAACCCTTTTTGCCTTAGTTTCCTCATCTGTAAAATGATCTGGAGAAGAAAATGACAAACCATTTCAGTATCTTTGCCAAGAAAAGCCCAAATGGGGTCACGAAGAATCGGTCACAACCGAAAATGACTGAACAACAACAAAGGAACACCTAAATATTTGCTGATTATTTGGTCAAATATGATTGAGATATTGAGAAAGCTAAGAGCTGATTTCTTAACAAACCAAAACACAATAATTTTACAGGTTTATTTCTTTACTCATCAAATGATCCAATGTTTTCAAATAACTTGATGTCACATTCCAGATATGTGGATATAATTCTTACTATCTAGAATCAGTAGAATCTGAAACAACTATAGAAAAATGGAATTTCATTTTTGAAATGATACTGGGGAAAGAAGATGTATAATCACCACTACGTAATAACAAGGATGGTAAGACTTTTTATATTACTTTTACTTTAAGTACATTTCTGAAAAGGAAACTTTCAATCAAGGGTATCGTAGATGAGATGAGATGATATCAACACATTATATCCATTAATAAATACATTATAAATATATAAATATGTTAATTGGACCTGACAATTGAGCCTTAAAAAGTGCCAATAACTTTCACTAAAACAGATCAATCCTGTTTCCAGAGGACCAATGATGAGGCGTGCTACATAACCAGAAAGAGAAGTGATGCACTAAAAGGGTAGAAAGAGACATATACTTTCAGGAAAAGTTAATTCAAGAATTTTTTTAAAATTTTGTTTGATTATGCATCTTTCTTACAAGGATTTTGTTTTTCTATTTTTTCCAGTGGTAGAAGGAAGAGGTGAGGAACATATATTTTTGTTAATTAAAGCAAATTAAAATTTAAAAATGATAGGTATGTGCTTCCTATTTTTAGAATTCATTTGGAAACCTTTAAAAAGACTGTAATTTCTGGAAAGCAGTCTAGAGAAACTAGGCTACACCAAAATTTCAAACAGTACTTGACCTTGTGGCTAAGGGCAAGTGTTTTTGAAGTTATAATCAAGGTCAATTGAGCAAATGATCAAGTAACAGGTTGATCATGGGTGAAAATGTTTCCCTCCTTTCAGGTATGTCATAGCTTGAACATGTAACATTAATTGAAAAATGTTTTCCCTTCTCTTTTTGGCATTGTAACATGAACTGATAACCTTGTCACCCAAAATCTCCAACAGTATATAGCCCAGTAATCTCCAGATGGATACATGCCTAATACGTAAAGGTCAAATAAACAAATTAGAAATGCAGCATACATACATTTTTGCTACTACAAGCAGGAGAGATAAGAGAATATCACAAAAGATAAAATACATAATTTTGATTATATAAAATTTAAAAGCTTTTACATAAACAAGATAAATCAAACAGAATTAGAAAACAGTAAATTGGAAAAGTGACACTTTTCAACAAATTTCTCTGATATGGATCTAATAACCAAGATATGTATATATAACATATGGAATTAATAAATATATATAAACAAAAGTCAGTCCCCAATAGCTAAGTTCTGAAATGTGAATTCTTAAAAGATATGCAAGGTATCAACAATCATATGAAAAAATGCTATAAATCACTATTAAAACAACTGATTTTTTTTACTTTATATGTATTAGATTGGCAGAGATGACAAGGGAAAAGACAGTTGTTGGCAGGATAATGGGAGGACAGGCACAATGATGTACTATCGGCAGACCTGTAGAGTCATATCGATGTTCTGGAAAACAATTTGGAATTATAACCAAAAAGTCACTAATCGTACAAATCCTTTGACCTAGAGATACCTCTATTCCAAAGAGATCAAAGACAAATGGAAAATAACTAGTATGTATATAAATATCTATAGCAGCACTTTTTTTGTTTTAGTCAAGAACTAGAAGCAAAGTGAATGCTCATCAATTGGAGGATGGCTGAATTACAGTATATGAACATAACAGAATATAATTGTGCCATAAAAATTATGAAAGGGCTTAGATTCACAGAAACCTTTGAAAACTTGGATGAATTGAGACAGAGTAAAGTAAGCAAAACCTGGACAATAATTTATACATTGATTACAACTTTGAAAGACTTAAGAACTCTGATCAATGCAATGACTAACTCAGAAGACATATAATGAAGAATGTTGCCCACATGTTGGAAGAGAGGTGAAGTGACTGGAGGACTAAAATGAATACAGTTCAGATACAACATAAATGCATTTTTCTTGATTATCCCTTCTGTTATAAGAGAGGGCTTATAAACCCTCTGGGGGAAATTGGGGATACAGATAGGAATGCAAAAAAAAAAGGTACCCATGAAACATATAAATATATAAAGAAGAGAACAAAAACAAGTTCAGAAGGGGAAACAGAAATGAAAGATAGTCCTGGTAAGACAGTGCAGTTAAAATTGCTGTACACTTTAAAAAAAGGCCTAAGCTATACATGGTAGATTCGTATACAGTCCTCTTTTTCTACCCTTTGCATTTTGAAGTGTTCATTTTCTTTTGATGATTGTCAAGTTCATAATAAAAAAATATATTTTAAAAAGATGATAATGTCTAATCCTGTTTCATTCATCTCTTCTCAATCTCTACTTTCCATCATTTGGTCATGGAGTGCATCAGGAGAGGGTCTGTCTTGATGATTATAAATAAATTATGTGATCTTAGATCTCAAGCTGGAAGGGACTTCAGAAGCCACCTAATATAATTCCTTCATTTTACAATGAAGAAACTGAGGTCCACTGAGATTACGTGATTTGACTAAGGTCACATACACAGCAATCATCAGAGTTAAGATTTAACCCCATGTCCTTTGACTATAGTCAGGGTTCTTTTCCACTATTCCACCACATCTCTATATTTAAGTATATATATGAAAGGAATTAGGTAAATATTATTATTCCATTAAATTTTACTTTCAACAAACAACTCAAAATGTAAACTAAGGAAAATTTCACCAAAAACATTTTAACAAGGTCCCTTATTTAGAAGTATAAATTAACAAAATAATGGTGAAGTTAATAATATTAAGATTATAGATTCTCATGGTCGTTAACTGAAACCAGTTTCATGTAATAATATACTAGTATGCCGGGCTTAAAGAAAAAAATCTAAGCATAAAATCTCAAAATTTATAGATTTATTAAGGGATTATTACTTACTAACCAGGAATAAATTTGTCACAATGCATTTCAAAGACATTTTGCTACTACTGTTTGCAATTTTGGATCCACCAGGTTCCTCTAGTTGTCCACACTTATATCACACTTAAATCTCACCTGCTTCTAAGATGTAAAACTAACACACAAACAAGCAGCAGGACTTTGAAGGTAGCTGTTAGTACCTAAGGCAGTTCTCCAAACTGTGGAGTGTGCCTCCTTTTTTAGGCTGGGGCAAAGTGGTGGTGGGAAGGAGAGGATGCAAGATACTAAGAAGCAGGCAGCAATGGTTACAACTGTTGAATATTTCTTAGTACAGCTCCCATATAAATGTGTGCATTGTTTTCAATGAAAACAAAGCTCAAATCAAAGACAACAAAAGCGAGATTAACACTGGGAATTTGTTCTGACAGTGAATGCAGTGCAGTGATTATTTAATGTGGTATTTGCAAACAAGGTCAAATATGAGCAAGGGGAGGAGACCCAATCTGTCACTATCAAAATCTGTCAGCATAAGCTCATGACAAATGAACTGTTTGCTGTCCTTGAATATGAGGGATATAAATTCAAAATCAAACCCTCTTTGTGCGCAAGTTTAAAGTACCACAAAATCTACATTATTACTCATTTTGATAAGTACAATATAAAAAACACTAGGTTTAAAAATGGGAAATAATTCAAGAATATTTAATCATCTGGAATTTTCAACAATTAAATTGTTGCCTGTGATTGTTCTTAAGGAGAAATAATAGCCCTTTGTGATAGACAAATATGTAACCAACTTGAAAAAGAGCACTGAAATAGCTAAAACAGGTACAAAGCAAACAGAGACAGTTAAGTGGGGAAACAGAGAAACAAAGTGTGTGTGTAGACTAAGATAGGAAGAGAATTTTTAACAAGTAAAACAAACATTTTCAAAAGCCTCCTCAGTGACATCAAAAGGATTCCTCACATCACATAAGGCTTCCTATAGAAGTGCTAAGTATAAAAAAGCCTCATTCCTTGGGAGGAATGTTGGTTATTACTTGTAACTGTTGACATAGTCAAACTGATGCTTAGCGAATCCTACACAAAACAGCTTTGAATGGTTCCATGTGATGGGAAGGAAAATTGTGTTTGATGACTTTATAATCAATTGATAAATTAAAATCTTTATATTTTCTACTACAACTAGTTAAAGAAACTGTTGACATAGTTAAAAAAAAACCTATTGAGTACAGTATGGTATAATGGACAGCATACTGGGATTGGGGTCAGGAAGACTTTGGACAAGTTACTTAACTGATCTATGCCTCAGTTTCCTCATCTGTAATGAAAGGATAAAACTACATGTCCTCTGAGGTACTTTCAAAATACTGTCTCTTTGAGATCATTTTCATAAGAAACAGTTAATGAAAAAGGCAGAACATGTGTTGTTGTTGTTTCTACAAAGGGAAAATATTTAAATTGTCAAAGATTGCAAGCCAGTTTAACACTGCCACTGTTACGAATGAATATCTTGATACCACATATGAATAGTACTGTACTTTACTTTTATGTACACTGATCAATAGATGTAAGAAAAATCTTTCAGATGGAATTTGGATAGTTTGGGAGATAAAATATAGTGTAGAAGTGAAGATTCAGAACTTGTAAAAACAATATGGAATGATGCCTTGCTTGTGGAAAGCTGTCATAAAATGAAAAAAGTTAATTGTTATAAAATGGCAGATAAATATCTTTGATTTATTAAAAAATGAAAATATGAAGAAAACCATTTTAAGAACAGACTTCAAAGAGCTGTAAAGCATAATGAAACAACATTGGCTAATTTTCATGTGTGCATATTTTATGGATAAAGAAAGTAAAACAACAAAATGAGAAATAAACATTTGGAAACTAAGTTTTGATTTTAAGACTATCAATGTGGTAGGAAAAAACTGGGGAGGTGTGACTTTTTAAGGAAAAAAGTAAGTCCCTTCAGAGTCAGAAGGCTATCACTTAAGCCACTAAGGGCAATCACAGCAAATGCAAGAGGGATCACACAAGAAAGCAGCAAAGGAACCTAAGTTGAAGACCCATCAGGTGGAACTAAAAAGTTGATCATTTTGGGCTGGAAGCAGTCACTCTTAGTTATGTGAGACACTCTACTTCTCTAGCATTTGACTCACTTATCCAACCTGCTGTCACACTAGCATGTGTATGGAAGACACATGCTAGCGTCTTCCTGGAAGAAGACTGGAAGACTTCAGCTGGGAGATTCCTTATTGATCAGAGAAAAAATCTCATTGGCTGAGTTCTGAAAGCTTTTGCTCTTTCAGAGCCACATGGTTGGAGAAGGGTGAAGGTTTTCACGTGACCTTGTTGCTCTCTGCTGCCACCTCTAGCCTGAGAAGGAAGAGCAGAAGGGATTTTGTATATGTGGTATACTGGCTTAAATAGGGAATTCCTGGCAGTAATACTTACTGGCCATGGCACCCTCCAGGTGAATAATTAACTAGCTAGGATGACCTGTATAATCCAGAGAACATCAGTTTTATGGGATTCACAATTCTTTAGCTTACAGAAAACTGCCATTCAGATTTGGTACTAACACTCTCTAAACTCCCTTTCAAGGGTGATGTTAATTGAAAGAACTGATAAAAGCTTTGTGTAAGTAGAGAAGATGATATCCTGTTGAAGAGCTGTGAGAATCAACAGGTAAACAGTGAACAGAGAAGCAGTTTCATAAGCCACAGAATGGATCAATACCACCAATGCCCAAAGTTTAGAGTTGTGAATTACTCTGAACTTGGGTTCTCTTCCATATGTAATCCCCAAGCCAGATTCCTTTTTAGTGTATACCCACTCTTCACCTTCCACTGGTGGAATGATATGATCATAAGTTTATATGTCCACTATGACGTGTCTCATTATCTATATATTTACTTCATAATCTTATTTCATTTATTTTATTATTAAAGATCCAAGTGTCATTATTGTATCTGGTTATGCAAATGGAAAAAAATTGGACAGAGGCTCAAGAAATACAATAGTGAGTAATGGCTATTAATTTCCCCTAACAGGATTACCTTTAAGACCCTATGAAAATTTGAATGTAACTGTGTGGTAGTGGTATCTCTGGGAATTTCAGATATGCAGTGTGACAGCAGGTTGAATAAGTGAGCCAAATGCTAGAGAAGTGGAATGTCTCACATACCTAAGAGTGAAAGTTCTTAAGTGTGACATTGTGTGGGGTGTTCACATCCCACTTTTTCTGTAAGCTCCACTTAAACATACATTTGTCAGTTACATTCTGAGAGCATTGGAGCATATCAACCCATTTTTTTCCATTACACTATAATGCTATAATCTATAGCAATGCCATACCAAGAGAAAACTTTAATATAATTGACAGATTTTTAAAAATTATTTCAGATGGGAGAACTGTATTTGACCGTGTATTTGACTCTTTTAATAAGAGCTCAGACAATTTCAGGACAAATCACATGTCTAAAAACACTATTTAAAAATAGTACAGTTGTACATTTTGGACACAAAGAAAGCAAAACTATCTTGTAATGAGAAATATAACTGAAAAGGAACATAGGTTTTCAAACTGTTATAAGAGTAATCAATTTTATTCAAGATGATCCATTAAAAGAAAGTCTCTTTGCAAAATTATATGAAGATACTGGAGCAGAGCAGAGGACACTGTCATATTTATGGAACACTTGTTGGCTTTCTCCTGTTGTACTGGGCTAACAGCCAGACCCTGCTGTGAACCCCTCTAAGCCCAGTTGTTTACACAGAATTAAGATCCGGAAGTACCCCTAGGCCAGCAGCACCATGGAAAATTAACTATGTAAAAGAAAATAGACTGTAAAATAGGGGAGACTCCAGAGACATAATACCCCAAATCAAAGACTATGTTTTTGACAACTGCCTGAGCAATCTCTTAACTGATGTGGCATCTAGCATTTAGGGGACAAAAGCGATCTTGGAGGATGTGGAAGTTGTTGACTTGTCAAAACCCTCACAATTTTACACACGTTATTGCAACAGAAACAAAGTACCAGGATGAAGACAGTAGGACACCATGAACTGAATCAATAAATGAGAAAGGGCTTATTTCTTCCCCTGTCTCTTCTGGGTCCATGGCACTGAGAAATGAACCTGGGGTTCCGTTTAGTTTGTCAGGACAGGAAACCATTTTGACCTCATAGCTAGGATTCCAGGCAGAGTATTGCAGCCAGCCAGCTCAGCAGAGAAGCCAAAAGGATACCTGGGATTTGAGCCCAAAGAAGGGCTTTGGACATGGAGCTTGGGACTAAGTTATTCCCTTGCCTTCCCCAGAATATGAGATGGTACGGGGGTATTATGCTTCCCCCTCCCACTGTGTGACGGTATATTTTTAGATTTATTATACCTTTGAAGTAAATATTACTTGGATGATAGTGGCTAAATAGAACCACAGAGTAGAGGAACAATTAGGGGAATGCTACTGGTAAGGGCTGGAGCCAATGGCAGAGCCTAGATATATCAAACAGCCTTGAGGGGTATCAAAGAACCCCAGTGATGGGGTGAAATGTAACATACCCAGTCTTCAGACAATGAGGTCAGAGTAGTCAGTGTTCCAAGTAGATAAGCTCTTACAGTTCTTGATACATCATCCTATGTGTCCTCCCTTTTAAAATCTCAGCTCCTTGAGAAAAAGTATTTTTTTTTTTATTTATATCCCCAGTGCCTTGCACTATGCCTAACACACACTAGAAGTTTAATAAATGCTTGTCAGTTGATGGCACTCAACTTTAGAGTTTTGGGAGATTTGGAAGAAGCTCCACTGCTGTGATGGGTGGATGTGCTGACAATTTACAAGAGACTGTAATCCAAAGGGAACATGGGGAACATGGGGAGCAACGGGGAGGAAGTCCCAGATTGTTAGTTCTGAAAGAGCAGAGAGCCTGCCTTTAGCAACTCCAGGAAGCCGAGTATTTTGCAAGAGAGCTTGGATAGCTTAGAATCATTCAAGAGATTTAGTAATTACCCAGTTAAAAGATGTCTAGGGGTTGTAAGCAGCCCCAGTCAGCTAGTGCTCCAGACCTTAAAGATAAAAAAGGGGAATGGGAAGAAAAGAGGGTAGGGGGCTAAACCCTTATGGGACCAAGAAGAAGAGTTCTACTAAGCTGTTGGGAAGGCAACCTGGGAATGTCTATCCCTGTTCTCAGGTGAAGAGAATCTACTTCCTCCCCCTCTTAAATCTGGCCTTCAGTGCTTGTAACATCTTCAACCCCAGAAAAGTTACAACCTAATTGGACTCAGCAGCACAGGCAAATTCCATGCTGACGCCCATCATTCCCATCCTCTGTCCCTCCATTATACAGTAGTGACCTCTTAGCTACTATAGTAACTACTGCAGTGAATAATCCCCTTCACACCCCACCTCTTTCATTTTTCAGTGAAGAACAGTGGTAGCATAGGATGAACAGAAACGCATGAGTAGTAATTACATTACTTCCCACACACCTCCCACCAAATTTACCCCACCCTTTAGAAACTTCCCAGTTGTAGTGTTGGGTGGTAGAGGACCACTGACCTTTCAGACTGTAACCAGCCTCCTTAGCCTGGATGACACTCAACGAAACTGATTCTTCAAAGATATCAATAATCCCTTCCTTGCCACAACTAGTGGCCTTTTCTCACATCCTTATTGACTTCTCTGTAACATTTGACACTAATAACCACCCTCTTCTACTGGATATCTACCTTCTCCTCTCTGGGTTGTCTTAATACTGTTCAGTCTTGGCTATCCTCCTACCTGCCTGACCACTCCTTAGTCTCCTTTGCTGGATCATTCTCCATTTTATGATGCAACACAGCTACCCTCTACCTATGAGTGTACCCCAAGACTGTATTAAAGCCCTTTTTTGATTCTCTCTGTACAATTTCACCTGGTGATTTCCTGAGCTCCCATGGAGTCTTTATCATTACTTACAATAACAACAACACCCCTAGCATTTATACAGCTCCTACTATGTGCAGGGCACTGTGCTAAGGGCTTTACAAATAGTGTTTCATTTGATTGTACATTTAGCCTGAGAGGTAGGTGCATTACTATCACTGTTTTATGAGATGGGGAAAATAAGGCAATAAATAACTTGCCCAGTGTCACACAGCTATTAAGGGTCTGAAGCTGGATTTAAACTCAGCTCTTTCTGTCTCTACCTACTGCATCACCTAGCTGACTCAATCATCTCTACCTAGATGATTCCCCAATGCATGGTGTGTGTGTGTGTGTGTGTGTGTGTGTGTGTGCGTGTATATGTGTGTGTGTCTGTGCGTGTAGCCCTAATTTCCGTCAAACTCCAGTCCTACATCAAAGTCTATTGATCATTTCAAACCAGATATACAGGATATATACACATCTTAAACAGCTTGTCCAAAACAGTTTGTTACCTTTCCCTCCACTTCGTTTTCTGAATTTCCCTATTCTGCTGAGCATACCAACATCCTTCTGATCACCCAAAATCTCAACCTCGGGGTTACCCTTGATGTCTTACTTTTCTTGACCCCCTATATCCAATCAGTTGCCAATTCTGAATATTT
This sequence comes from Potorous gilbertii, assembly GCA_028658325.1. Lineage (NCBI taxonomy): Eukaryota > Metazoa > Chordata > Mammalia > Diprotodontia > Potoroidae > Potorous > Potorous gilbertii. The sequence continues at coordinate 99,618,161 of CM053772.1, read as the reverse complement.
CCAACCCTCAGCATCTCTCTCTTTCTTCTTTCCACTTGAACAGCCTTAATTCTAGCCCAAGGCTTCATTGCCTGGATCATTACAATATCTTCCTATTGGTCTCCCTGCTTCAAGTTTCTCCCCTATCCAATCTATCCTTCAAAAAGTGCCCCTGGTTTTTCTAAAATGCAGGTCTATCATGTCACTTTCCTATTTGATAAACTCCAGTGGCTCCGTATTAGCTCCGAAATTAAACATTATTTTATCTTTATCTCACCATTTTAAAATTTCTGTTTCTGTGTCTTATAATACACATAATTATTAACATAATAGTACACACATAATGGAGCAGTTAGGTTGTAGGGTGGACAGTGTTGGACTTGGACTCAGGAAAACTTATCTTCCTGAGTTCAAATCCAGGCCCACACACTATTTGTGTGACTACGGGCAAATCACCTAACCCTATTTGCCTCAGTTTCCTCATCTGTAAAATGAGCTAGAGAAGGAAATGGCAAGCTCCTTTAGCATCTTTGCCAAGAAAACCCTAAATGGGGTCATAAAGATTCAGAAACGATTGAAAGTGAATGAATAACAACAAATATGCATAATGGGAGGAGGGAATAAATAGTAGGGTGTCCCCTCCCTGCCTCCCTTACCCCCTGCCAAATCTGCTCTAGCTAGAATATACCCCATGAGTACTAAGGATGTATATTATTTGTTTCCAGGGAAATGTGGTTCAATGTTGAAAGGATCTGGCTCTCTGGGATGAAACAGCAAACTGTGGATAGTCCTCTAGTCTTCTTCCCACACTATCTTATGACAGGAAGCTAGAGTGCTGCATGAGTTAAAAAGGAGAGAAAGTTTCTTAACTTTCTTACTTCAAGAATTTGTGTCAAATAACTTTCCAATGAGGGGTTAATGGCAAAACAGCAGAAAGATACTTTGCAAAAAACAAACAAAAAAAACAAACTAAGGTTGCAAAATGAAGGAGATTCCACGCACACAAAATCCAAAGTCATGCTGACTATTCTTTTAACAATTCCCCAAGCAATCCCCAGCCTGACAAGGCAAATAACATTTGGGAGATAAAGGAATAGTGGAGTGGGAGAGGAAATATCTTCTAATGTGGAGAAATTCACACTGTTTGCACAGGCTGCTATCAGAACCTGTGACCAAATTCTGGGAGGAACCAAAAGGGACATGGAAAGTCATGTTAAACTGTCAGCAAATCTACCTATCATCAGATTGAATCACTACTGTATCTAACTTTCACTGTACGTACTTAATAGCTTTTGATAACACAGGCATAGTTAGCACTACAGTAATTTGAGTGGTCATTTGAGCCAAATCTAGAACACGATTATAACATTATTATTATAATGTTATGAGATAATACATGTATAATGAGATAATACATGTGCCAGAGTAATTTGAAGGCTTTTTAACTAAAAGAAAAAAAATGCCATTTTTTCTAGTGTTTAAAAGAAATACAATTTCACCTTACAACAAAATTTCCTCCTGAAGTTTTCATGTTTTCAGGGGGAAATTTAATATTCTAAATAAAGCAGTCCCTCAAATTCAACCTCATATTCTGATCTACAAAGATAAAGTAATTGAATTGAGTGGGGAAGAGGGGTATCAATAATAAATTTACAACTTTCTGATAACTTGTTTCTTGATACTTGAACTCTTTCATGCTGCTTGAAGCATTTTTTTTCTTTATCTCAAAATTTTGATTTTAACATTCCTGGGTGTTTTCATTTTGGGATTTCTTCCAGGACATGACCGGTAGATTCTTTCTATCATGCCCATGAGCTACAGTGTTATTTCTACACTCCAGGCCTCCACCTCCTTTCCTTACTAATTGCTTTCTCCAGAGTTAGCAATGATCTCTTTCATCGACAGATCTGATGGTCTTCTCTTAGTTGTCAGTCTATGGCTGAATTTAATGCTGTTAACAACCCTTCCTACTGGACAGCCCCTCCTGTCTGGGTTTTTGTGACACATTTCTCCTGGATTACTGGTTACTAGTCTGTCTACCTCTCAGCAGTTTCTTTTGGTTGCTCATCTTCCACATTCCTAACTATGCAGGTTCTAGTCTCCCTTTATAGTTTATTAGTAACTTCATCAGTTCCCATGAATTTAACTATTGTCTCTACACAGAGAAAGATATTCTACCTACTGTATGTTTCAAAATGGAATGGCCCTGATATATCTCAAACTCAACATATCCAAAACCGACCTCATCATCTTTCTTCCTAATTCTTCCTCTTTCAAAATCCCCTATTTCTGTCAAAAGGTAACACCATAAACCCAGTCTCTAAATTTTCACTCTCCCTCACCCTATATATCTAATCAGTTACTAAATATTATCATTTCTCCCTTCACATCTCCCATATCTCAGGCCTTAGTCACACAGCTAACACCTTAGTTCAAGGCCTCCTCATCTCTCTCTTAATTGGCCATCCTGCTTCAAAACTCTCCCTGCTCCAGTCTATACTCTACATTGCTGCAAGGTGACTGCCCATGTCACTACTCAATTATAACTCCACTGGAATAAACTCCACGCAGCTTTGAAAGCCCTTTACAATTTAACTCCAACTTATCTCTCTGGCTCTCCCACACCCTGAAATGCAGTTGAATTGGTCATCTCTGTTTCTCATTAGCTGTCTGCCTAGGATGAAATCCCTTCTTGCCTCCACCCCAGTCTTTGTCTCTTCCTTTAAGATACCACTCAAGCATCATCTTCTCAAGGAAGCCATTCCTAATCCTTCAACTTGCTAGTGTGCTTCCTCTCAAACTACCTAGTAGTTAACTTCTTTGTATATGTTTGTATCTATTACATTACATTTACATTATATATAATTAATATGCACTTGTCTTCCCATAAGCGCAGTGGGAGTGCAGACTGCTTAATTTTTTTCCTATATACTCCCTCCACCCCGACCCCCCCATCTGGCACACTGGAGATGATTAATAATTACTTATTGATTGACTGATATTATCAGCTAAATTTTTAAAAGGAGATATGGGCTATTTTTTCAATTTTCACAAACTCAGAAATACCTTTTGTACTGAAAATTATCCTTTTATGTATTTTCTATTCTCTCTTTTGATCCTGTCCCTCCTCGAGTGTTGACTTCAAATTGCTCCCTCCTTCCATTGCCCTCCCTTCCATCATCCCCCCCCTACCCTGCTTATCTCCTTCTCCCCCAATTTCCTGTGTTGTAAGATAGGT
>CM053772.1:99522935-99614444 GCA_028658325.1 Potorous gilbertii | reverse complement strand
TATATTAATATTCTGCACATGTTGCATCTTTTACAACTGGCAAGGAATTAATCACTTAATAATAATAGTCTCCATGAAGACAAGCAGGGGATGAGTTCGAATTCCCTTTTCTAGCTGCCTGACCATTATTTAACCCCTCTGGGCCTGGGCTGGGGTCAGGAGGAAGGCAGACAGCCACGAGCCCTGTTTAGAGTTATTGTTCCAGAGGCTAGGAGAAATGTCAAGTTTAAATAAGGCACAATTCTTGGCCTCCCTGGGCATAAAGGGACATGACAAGTACAACATCTGTAATTAAAAAACAAAGATACCTAAGTAGGACAGTGAGGGGGACTAGTCACTCCCAATTAACAGAGTTCAGAGAAGGAGTCTAAATTTAAAGTGGAATAAACATGATTCCCTGAATACCTAAAATAACCCTCATTAGCCTGTGGGAAATGAGATTCGTCTCCGAATGGTTCTCCAGTGTGGACCTTGTAAAGCAAAGTAACCTGGTCAACAATTAACTGAGAGTACCTACAGCAGGGGTCGGAAGCTTTAAATACACCACTGATAACTTGGCATAGAGAGGAGGAGGCGGGGTCTACCCCCTGGGGTTGGGGCCCTGAGGCAACACTGCGCAAGCGCCAGGTTCCCTCCCCCTCCAGGAAAATGCCCGTCACCAAGGAGCCCCGGGGGTCTCACGGCAGTCACCGAGGGAGGGGAGGCCGCTGTCCCGGGCTCCTCGGGCTGAGGAGGGCGAAAAGCGGGGACCCCCACCCCGGGTCAGGTCCGTGCTACTTGTGGGATCAGGGACTGGAAAAAAATGATCCGTCTTTCGCTGACGTCTGTCCCGAAGGGGAGCTTGACGGCCTGGGTCCCGGCCCTGCCTCGCTTTCCCGCCGGTGCTGCGGGACAGCAGAGGACAGAGAGCCCCTCCCCCAAAGCGGCCGAAGACCCCAGGATGGCCCGAGGGAAGAAGGGGGCGGGGCAGGCTGACGCGCTAGCCTACCTGCGCAGGCGCAAGTGTCCTGCGGGAAGGCAGGGGGCGGTCGGAGCACCTCCGGCGAGGAGGCGGGTTGGGCCGTAGCCCCGCCCCCGCCAGGCCTCGGGCGCGGCTGCGCAGTGAGCGGGAAGCCCCCTCCCCCCTTCCCCACCCAGGGGGGACGCGCACTGTCAATTTCTCTCCCGCCGTGACTTCCACTTCTGATGCGTTCGCTGGCGTCCTCCCTTTACAGACGTCCTTCTTCGAGGCGGGGGGTGGGGGGCGGGGATAGGGATGAGAGCGGGTTTGCGTTCAGGGTCACGCGGAGCCGAGGAGAAGGAGCACTGGGAGAATGCGGCACCTCCCGCCTTGGTGTGCGCGGTCAGGCCCGAGGCCGTGCTGGTGGCCCAGGATTCCGGAGCTGGGGGTGGGGGAGGGGGAACGTTCCCTTGGCCATCCTGCCAATCGTCCCTCTCGGCAAAATGCAGGGGGGCAGCTCCGAGGCCCTCTGCTCCCCTGCCCAGGGTTGGGGTGGCAGCCTGGCCCAGGAGAGGGCCCCGCCAGGTGACAGCCTGAGGCGCCCATCCAAGCAGACCTCGGTACTTTTTAGGGGACAGCGTACGGGGAAATAGTAACTAAATAGGAGCGCCTCCTCATCGCTCTTAAGTGGGGGGTTTACTAGCATTAAACTGCCTTTAAAAATGTAAATAGCCTTTGCATGCATGCCCAGTTTAGGATGTGCCCAAGCTGAAGCAAAGGGAGTCTAGAGTTTGGGGGTTTTTTTTGGTGAGGAGGAGTTGTCTGGAGCTAGGAATTCCAGGATTTGGGGCAAAGATGGGAAAAGGAAAGGGGACCAAAACTCAGAGTATTTCTGCTAATACTTGTACTTCAAACGATGGAACCAGCATCCTTGATTAACCATACCAAATTACCAAAAACATATTTTATAGAGCTAAAAAAATCTGGAAGAACAAAAGGTCAAAACTATCAAGGGAATCAACAACAAAAAAATGTAAGGAAGGTGGCCTTCCTGTACCAGATCTCACACTGCTATAAAGGTGATAATCATCCAAACAATCTGGTCCTGGCTAAGAAATATATTAGGTAATAATAAGCAGTAATTAGTATTAGGTAATAAGCAGTAGTAAATAACCATCATGGGACAGGAATTCATTTATTTGACAAAAACTGGGGAAACTGGAAAACAGTTGGTAGAAACTACATAGACCAGCATGTCACACCATATATCAAGAAACAGTCAAAATGATTTAGACATAAAGGGTGATACCATAAGCAAATTAATGGAGCATAGAACAGTTTACTTGTCAGATGTTATAGATAAGGGGAAAATTTATGACCAAAGAAGTACAGCACATTTTGCAATATAAAGTGGATACATTACATTAAAAGGTTTTAACAAACAAAACCAACGCAGCCAAGATTAGAAAGAAAAGGGGGGGGGGGATTTTACAGCAAATTTCTCTGATAAAGACCTCATTTCTCAAGAACTGAGTCAAATTTATAAGAATAAGTCATTCCCCAATTGATAAGTGGTCAAAGGATATGGATAGGAAGTTTTCAGAAGAAGAAATCAAAGTTATCTATTGTTATTCAGTCATTTCTGATTATTTGTGACCTCATTTGGGGTTTCCTTGGCAGAGATACTGAAATGGTTTGCCATTTCCTTCATCAGCACGTTTTACAGATGATGAAACCAGACAAACAGGGTTAAGTGACTTGCCCAGGATCATACAAACTAATAAGTATCTGAGGCTGGATTTGAACTTAGGAGGTAGGTTTTCTGGACTTGAGGCCCTGTGCTCTATCTATATATATATTTAATATATTATTTATATATTTATATAATTTATATATTTAATATATTAAAATATGTTTATTTATATATTTTATATTTATATAATTATATATATAAATATAATAAAAATATATATTTATATAATTTAATATTTATATTTATATATTTAATATATTAAAATATATTTATATATTTTAAAAATGCTATTGATTAGAGAAATGTAAATTAAAACAAATCTGAGGTACCATTTCTCAACTATATGATTGTTTAATATCACAGGAAAGGAAATGGACAGATGTTGGAAAGGATGCTGGAAAATTGGAACACTAATGCACTGTTGGAGGAGTTGTAAACTGATTCAACCATTCTGGAAAGCAGTTTGAAACTATTTCCAAAGGGCTGTAAAACTGCATACCCTTTGACCCAGAAATAACATGACTACATCTATATCCTAAAGAGATTAGAAAAAGAAAAAGACTTATATGTACAAAAATATTTATAGCAATTCTTTTTGTGGTGGCAAAAAATAGGAAATTGAGGGGAGGCCCATCCATTGGGGAATGGTTGAACAACTTGTAATATATGATTGTGATGGAATACTATTGTTAGAAGAAATGATGAACAAGATGCTTTCAGAAAAACCTGAAAAGACTTAGATGAACTGATATAAAGCGAAGTAAGGAAAATCAGGAGAACAGTATATACTGTATACTGTTAACAGTAGTATTATATAATGGTCAGTTGGGAATGAGCTATTCTCAGCAATACAAGCCAATTCCAAAGGACTTATGATGAAAATGCTACCCACCTCCAAAGAAAGAACTGGTGGAGTCTGAATGCAGATCAAAGAATTAAAAAAAAAACTTTATTGTTCTTGGTTTTTCTGTTAGTTTGTTTTCTTTCACAATATGACTTATACAGAAATATTTTTTCCTTCTCAATGAGGGAGGAGGGGAGAGAGAGAGGAGAAAATTTGGAGCTCAAAATTTTAAAAAATGAATATCAAAATTGTTTTACATGCAACTGGATAAAATATTAAAAATAAAATTATGAAGATATAAAAAAACAAGAATTCACTTCCCTAAAACTGTTCCCTAAGCAGAGAACCACATTTTTGTAAGTGAACATTAGAGCAAAATTTTTTTTAAAATCATTCAAAAGGAACTTATTATTTACCACTGTGCTAAGCTCTAGGGATACAAAGATAGGCAAAATGTAGTAACCAGCCCTGAAGAAACTCAGACACCATGTAAATAAGTAGTGACATGATATACTAGATGTCCCAAAAGTCAGTGCAATTAAAAATTATGAAATTCTAAAAAACTGCATTAAGATTCTTGGGACATCTCATACACCAAGATGAAAAGTAATCTTAGAGAAGTCACTAGCGTCTGATAGAGGAAAACCTCCTGCAGGTCAGGTTTGAACTATCTTAAAGAAGGCAAGGGAAATTAAGAGGCAGTGGTGAGGAGGCAGAACATTTTAGGCAACAGGAAACAGCAAATAAAAATGCACAGAAAGATCAAATGTCCTGTGAAAGAAATAGCTCCCAAGCTATACTAAGCCAGTATAGCTCGAGCAGGCATGAAGAGGGTAAATTTATGTAGACTTAAAAGGTATGAAGGGACCAGGCCAAGATCCACAGGAATAACTAAGGAACAAATGTATACAAGTAGTTCAAATAAATTAGTAAAAAGACTTTCTTTAAGTGACTAGATAAAAGTATAGCAAAACAACCTTCCCAACCTTTCTTTGACCCTATACAAACTTCTGAACGATATATAGCATACTCTTCTAGTTTATTTGTTTGCCCTTATTAGGAAGAGTCAGTATCTATAAGCATCTTTTTCCTCAATATGCCACAAACTTAGAAAATTACTGGATTTTTTAAAAAATATTTTTATGAGATTGGTGTTTCATTTGGAAAAGGTTACACTCGTCCAAAGAACTTTTATTTGGCCAACATTCTTCCAGAACAAATTATATTCATAAATGTCCTTACTCCCTTTCATCTAACTAATGATGGTAGGTACTTAAAGAGTACAAAGGATAGAATAATTTTTAGAGTTTTATACAGATTAAATATAACCAGTGATTTTAAACCTTTTTTCTTTAAAGATCATGACCTTTGAGGTTCCTTCACACTCTAGATTATGTCATTCTGATTCTATGTGTTTTTTGTTGCAGCTTGGCTTCCCTGAAGTTAAACACTACCAAGAAGCTTTTGATTCAGTACTACAAGCCTTCTGACTATTCTGACCATAACACATATTCAATACCATCCAATTTTCACAGTAACTCTAACCTTCTTGAAAACAAATATTTTCTATATCTAAGAGTACATAAACTGGAAAGGTTTGAGTATAGGGGACAGATTGTGTCTGAAATGCAGTTGAACTAAGTTTTGAGTGACTCAGCCATCATAAAATTTGCCACCAATTGATTTTTTTGGAGCCATAGTAACTCATCAATACTTGCTGCTAATGAATGAAGGGCTTGTGATGTAATTTGGTGGAAAAAACCCCTACACTGATAAAATCACAGATCATTCAAGAATTAGTTAGGCATAATAATTCTGTTCTCTAGCTTAAGGGTTATTAGAAAATCAAATAAAATAATGCATATAACTCACTTCGTACCACAAAGCACAATAAATTATTAATATTACTAATAAAGCTCTATTAGGAAGCCTTTGAATTTGATTTGACCAACAAGGAGGCATGGGAAAAAGTTCCATGTTCTACAGAAGATACATATATGCTGGGATTGTCATGTAAAACTGCGGATGGATATATATATATATATATATATATATATATATATATATATATATATATATATACATATATATCACCATAGCATTGATATGTAAACTATGTCTAGACCATGTTTCTTTGATAGGGTCAGGAGAAAACAATGTTATGAGTAAGCACATGAACCAACAGCAGTTAAAGAGAGCAGAGACTGACACATCTAGGCTATCTTTGGGGTAATTATCTTTAAGAACTCTTAGACTACATTAGGTACAAAGAAATTAATTGAAAATCCCAAGTTTAAACAAAAAAGTAACATAATCAATAAAGTTTAATTCAAATTTAATAGAAACAGAATTAAAAGAAATTATTGGTTTTTAAATCTAGTAGAGATGTTTTCTTAAGGTAGATCATAAAAAAACAACAAAAAAGTCTTAAGTTATACCAGAATTTGGTTGATACTTTATAACCAAAACAGTATCTGGAATGCTTAGTCATTAAAAATTGAAAGAAAAGTGAAAATTAGCACTAAAAACAAACTTTGATTGGATCCATGGGAGAAAATTAATTTACTGTGCTTCGTTTTTGAGGTTTGGATGTACTTTCATGGTTGTGTTGTTTTTTTTTAATGAATTCTTTTCTCTTTCTTGGAGAGAGGTTAGCATTTGCTGACTCTTTTTCTTTTTATATTTTTACTTATTTAAAATTTTTTCTACAGCAGACTTTATTCTTTTTCTCCAATTCCAAATTCTCCCCCACCCCTACCTTTTCGCCACTGATTAAAAAGACAATAAAAAGAAAACCCATTACAGATACGTAGAATCATGCAAAGTGAATTAGCTTTGTTAAAGAGAAAAAAATTAGCCTTCAGTCTGCATTCTGAGTCCATCAGTTCTCTATAGGGAGGTATGTTTCAGTATAAGTCCTTTGGAATTATGGTGGGTAATTGCAATGATCACAGGTACTAAGTCTTTCAAAGTTGATTATCGTTTACAATGTTGCTGTTACTGAGTACATTGTTCTGGTTCTGCTCACTTCACTTTGCATCAGTTCACATAGGTTTTTCAGAAACCATTCCCTAGCATAATAGTATTTCATTACATTCATATAACATCATTTATTCAGCCATTCCCCAGTTGATGGACTTGCCCTCAATTAGGGATTATTTTCCAAGAACTTATTTCAAAATTATTCTTTGTCTCAAGGAATGAAATATTTGTCTCAATAAATATTCTCCCCAATATACACTTAAACAAAATACACAGCCTACCTACCCACTTCCTGACCCTTTTTCAAAGACTGGTGCTAATGGAGCTTCTTGTCCCAAAATCTATATTATAGGAGGTGCCGAAACATAAGTATAAAAGTTAACTCCTAAAAATCCTATAAGCAATTCATAAGTATAAAAGTTAGTGCCTAAATATCCTATGAGCAACTCTTTCTTAAGCTTTTCCACCTCCTCCCCCTGCCCTAACTGAAAAATCTCTAGAAATAAAAAAGTTCTCAAGAAATAGATTGTCGTATTTTTTAAAAGCAATAAAAGAAAAGCGAATCCTTTAATATAGCTATTCTTGCTGCTTGAACAATAATCTAAGTAGTGTTATGTTCAAAGTCCATGTCCCTGGTTTTTTAGTTCAACTGGCATAAGAAAGCAAATATTCACATAACTGTCACCTTTTTGAAGAAAATAAATATCAGTATATACGTGTGTGTCCATCCATCCACCCATCTATCTATCTATATCTATCTATCTATCTATCTCAAAGCTAGGAGAGGTGACCTTGAAAGAATATAGGTTAAAACAATCAGCTACTCCTGGGCCTTCAGCTAATACATCTATTAGCTATTTTGCAGCTATAAGATTTCCTTGTTATTTACAAAATAAACCCTTGACATGAAAATAATACCTTTGGGGGGGAAGGGAGCCACTTGTTTTCTAATGAGGCTTCACTTATATGATTACAAATAGCAGGAACCTAGTACAATGACATTATGCATGTTTGGTTATATATGGCATATGTTGAAAATAAAGCTTTATTTATAGAGCTGTGTAATTTTCAGTTGGATTTTGTTCTAGTATGAAGCAAATATATGAAACCAACGTAGCTTGGTTTACTAGAAAGGCTTAAGGTAAGAAAGTCCAAGATTTAAATCTGGCCCTATCACTGATAATTCCCTTTCCAAAGTTACAAGTGATCTCTTAATTGCCATATCTAATGGCCATTTTATAATTCTCATCCTTCTTGATCTCTGCAGCCTCTTCTCCCTCTCTACTATTTCTCTTGGTGATCTCATCAGCTTCTATGGATTTAATTATTATTTATATGCAGATTATTCTCAGATCTATTTATTGTCTGACCTCTAGTCAACAAGCATTTATTAACTACTTGCTATGTGTCAAGCACTTTACAAATATTAACTCATTTGATGCTCACAGCAACCCTGACAGGTAAGTGCTACTATTATCCCCAGCTGAGGAAAGTCAGGTGATTCACTGACTTACCCAGATTCACATAGCCAGTAGGTATCTAAGGTCAGATTTGAACTCAAGCCTTCCTGACTATAAACTCAGTGCTCTATCCCCTGGGTCACTTGGCTGCCTCAAGCTATTAGACATCTTGAGCAGGATGTCCTGTTGGCATCTTAAACTGAACCTGTCCACAGATGAATTCCTCTCAGTCTCTTCTCATCTCTCTACAGACCAGCCTCTGACCTCACCATTCAAGTAAAACTGATTCTCCAAAGTTACTCACAACCTCCTAATTGCCAAATCTAATGGCCTTTTTCTAAATTCTAATCCTTTCAGACCTCTCTTTACCTTTGACATTGTCAATCACCTTTCCCCCTGACTTTTCTCTCTAGGTTTTTACAAAACCTGTCTCATGGCTCTCTCTGAAATTAACTTTGATTTATCCTAAATGTATTATGTTTGTACATAGTTTGTTGTTGCTGCTGTACATGAGCAGGGGATTTCTCATTCTCCTCAGTGCTTAGCGCTGTGCCAGGCACATAGTAGGCCCTTAATAAATCCATACTCTTGCTTGTTGTGAACCTTTTATCTCCTTTATGTCGTCTTTTTACCTAATGTTTATATAAACTGTGATGTTTACCTTAAAAGTTCTGTATAAATACATTATTATATTAGATCTTTACAACAATTCTGTGAGGTAGTTACTTTTATCTCTATGGGTGAAAAAACAGGGACGAGGAGATGAAGTGATCAGAATCACATTATAGTATGATCACATAGTATGATGGAGGATTCACATCCAGTTATTTCTAAGACCAGCACTCTTATCTTTTAAGGCAGATGCTTCTCTATTATTTTATCTATTTCAGTAAAGACAAAATCACCCAAGATCACACAATTAACAAATATAGACCAGTCTTGAACTTAGATCTTCAAACTCAATCCTATGTCTTTCTACTGCACTACACTGAGCCTGGATCTTATATTAAGAGGGAATGTTTTTCTTGTATTGTTCTGTTACTGGGTTTTTCCCTGCAATCACAGAAAAAAATAAAATGAATCATGTTTATTAAAAATGGTAAACTAAAAAAGGATAACTTCTATAAATCTATGTAGAATCTATTTGTGGGGTTATTATTCCTTTAATGTTCTTCACATTCAACAATTCACCAAACATTGATCAACCATCTTTTATGTAAAAGGTACCTTGCTAGGTTTGGAGGGTTAAAAAAAAACAGACAAAATAATCTTAAAATAAGAAAACTTCAAATGAATGGAAATTGGAATAACTTTTCATTATCTACAACCAATCTGAATAAAGTAGGAGATAACAAGTCTTAACTTTTGTTGCACATTGATAGCCACATTCATTTATTACTGCTTTGTGATCTTGTGAAAATCAAACAAAAAATGTGAAAGAATTTTCTTTATAGTAGAACTAGTAGAACTAAAAAAAGATGGTTTAGAAACTAAAAAAGATGGTTACCCATCTTTTCCAAAATTCCAGCAACTTGAATAGTCACCATAAATTAACCATACAATGAATATGAAAATGGGAGGACTCATTAAGCTATCTATGAATTAATAATTCCTCACAGAGGTAGCACAGCATAATAAAATAAAGAAATTGACTTAAGAGTTCAATTATGGGTCCTACCACTCACCTACGGTCACTTTGCCCTCTCTGAACCTCAACAATATCAATGATTTAATAAAATAATAATATTCCATCACATTCATCTACCACAATTTGTTTAGTCATTCCCACATCAATGGACATCTGTTTCCAGTTTCTTGATACTGAAAAAAAAAGTGCTCATATAGATATTTTGCTTTATAAGGAGGCTTTCCCTTTCTGACCTCCTTAGAATATATGCCTCATTGCAGCATCTCTGCAGAAATGTACAGACCTTTCTGTCATTTTCTTAGAGTAATTAAAAAATGCTGTCCAAAATAATCTTATAATTTCTAATACAATATAATGGCATACATGTGAAAAATGCTATAAAAAGTTACATCCATATTTCTAATTTATAGAAATAAAAGGGGGCAACTAGGTAGCACAGAGGATAGAGCACTAGTCCTAGAGTCACAAGGACCTGAATTCAAATCCACCCTCAGACATGTACTAGTTTTGTGACCCCAGGGAAGTCACTTAAGCCAGATTGCCTCCAAAAGAAAAAGGTAAGCAAAGGATAAAATAAGAAAAAGTATGAGAGAAGCGTATTCAAGGGATAAGGGATGGGCAATGCAAAAAAAATAGAGAGAGATAGCTGGATCACAGAATGTGGAAAGGGGGAGTAATGTCCAATGAGACAAGAACTCTAGGTTGGGGCCAAATGTGAAAGGCTTTAAAAGTTAGAGTTTTTATTTATCCTTGAGACAATAGGAATCCATCAGCATTCACTGAGTAGAGGAGTGACATGGTTAGATCCATGCTTAAGGAAAATCACTTAGGCAAAAGTGTGTGTGAGAGATGGACTTGAGCGGTAAGAGATATGGCAGGGAGATAATCACAAAGCTGGTGCAATAATCTATATGAGAGATGATGAACCTGATCTACAGTTGTAACTGTGTGAGTAGAGAAAAAGGGTGAAATTCAAGAAATGTGGAAATAGAAATGGCAAATTCTGACTACTAACTGGGTATGAGGGATAAGTGAGAGTAGGGAAGGAAGGATAATGGCTAAGGTTACAAATCTAGTAGACTGGAAATATGAAAGCACTTTATAAATATTTAATAGATTCAGGATGTCATCAATGTGGGCACTCCATACACTTTTGTAGATTATACCTCATCTTGTGGGATTTTTGTCTATATCCTTCCATCAACCTAAGGCACTGGGGACCTTCATTCTACAGGTCTTTTAACATTTTGTGGATAACAGTACAGCCCTCAGACTGTCCATTCTATTACCTTCTCTCCCTACATGACAAACACATTTACTTTCCAGGTATACCTTATGCCATTTCTTATACCTCTTCTACTTTCAAATCATCATTAGTAATATGCTATAGCACACTAAAGGAAGCTAGATGGTGCAATGGATAGAACACTGGGCCTGAAGTCAGGAAGACTAGCCTTAGATACTAGTGTGTGACCCTGGGCAAGTCATTTAATGCTGCTTGCCTCAGTGTCCTCATCTGAAAATGAGGTGGGGAAGGAAATAGCAAACCACTTTAGTATCTTTGCCAAGCAAACCCCATGACTGAAATGACTCAACAAAATGGCACACTTAAATCCATCATGATTTCCTACTCCTTTCTGAGTCACCGAGAATTTTGATTCTTCTATATAGCAGCAGTGGGAGGATGTTGGTTTAAATTATGGGCTCTGAGGGCAATGAACATCTTTAAGATCATTGAAAATACATTGCTGTAAGTTTCAGGATAAAAAAAAATAAGCCCAAAGAAATCATCAATATTTCTGCATATTGCCAATAAAATTCAGCAGGAGGAAATAGAAAAATTCCATTTTAAAAAACCATAAACAGTATAAAAGGGAAAAAAAGAAAATAAAAGCCTTCCTGCCAAGATACATACAAGAATTGTCCAGACAAAGGACTGTGACTTTTTCCTGAATTTCCTATCAGGATTCATGCTGGTCCATTTTCTAGATCATTAGAGAAGTTTATGGTAGGGAACTCACTACACTGCTTCCTTCCTTTTACTCCATTATCATGGCTCTTCCCCTTCTAAAGTCTTTCAAAGTTTAATTCTGGAATGTTGTTATGATTGTATAAATTGTTCCCCGGTTGTGCCCCCTTCATTCTGCCATTAATTCATAAAGACTCTCCCAGTCTTCTCTGAAATTGTCCATTTCAGCATTTTTTTATAGCACAATGATATTCCATTATATTCACATACCACAAGTTAGCCATTCGTAAGGATATTCACCTGCCCACTCCCACAGTTTCCAATTTTGGACTACCATGAAAAGAGTAATATAGTAGTATAAATGTTTTTGTACATTACTCCCCCTTCCACAAATATTCCATCTTTTTTTTTTATTTCATTGGTAGTATAGGTCTAGTAGTAGCATAGTTAGGTCAGAAGACATGCAGAGTTTGGAAGGCTTCTGGGAATAGTTCCAAATTGCTTTTAGAATGACTGGATCAATTCACAGCTCTAACAACAACGCACCAGTGTAGTTTCAAAATTTGTCAGTTTTCTCCGTTTGCTTCTTCACTAGTCTGAAAGGTGTGAGGTGGAACCCCAGAGTTGTTTTTCTGTAGTTATCATTACATTTCTCTATTAAATATTTAGAGCATTTTAATGATTGCTGAGAGCTTAGAGTTCTTCCTTTGAAAGTTGCCTCTTCATATCATTTGACAATTTATCCTATGGAGAATGACTTATTTTTATAAATTTGAATTGTAAGTTTTTCCTTTTTAAAATGAGCAATTTAGTTTCCCTTTATCTTTTTTTATCAGGTTAACTAATTTTTTTAAAAAGCAACTCCTTATTTTATCCATTAAATGGTCTTTTGCTTTCAATTTCATTAATCTCTTCTTTAATTTTCGAAGTTCTGCTGTGTCATTTTGTTGGGAATTTTTGATTTGTTGATCAATTTTTTAAAATTGCATGCCCAATTCTTTTTCTTTTTTGTTGATGAGAATATTTAGAAATGAAGATTTTTTTTCCTCTCAAAACTACTTTAACTGAGTCTCATAAGTTTTAGTAAATTGTCTCACCATCATTTTCTTTGATGAAATTTTCTAAAGTTTCTCTTATTTATTCTTTGACCCAGAAATGTTCTTCTGCATGATGTTATTTAGTCTCCAATTACTTTTAATTCCTTGCTACAACAGCCCTTTAATGAATAAATTTTACTGAATCATGATCAACAAATGATGTGTTTAGTATTTGCTCAGTGCCGATCACAGGGCAGGTGCTTAATAAATGTTTATTGATGACCTACAGTGTTCCCGGCACTGCATTAAGTACTCAGAGGATCTCATTCAATCCTTACAACAACCCAGTGAGGTAGGTCCTATCATTATCAACCCTCCTTTACTGTGGAGAAAACTGGGGCAGAGGTTTAAGTGATCTGCCCAGAGTTCTGTCCTGATTTCTCTTCTCTCTCTATACTACTTCACTTGGTAGTCTCATCAGCTCCCATGGTTTTAATTACTCTCTTTGCTGATAATTTTCAAATCTAACTATACTGCCCTAAACTCTCTGCTGACCATCAATCTTCCATCTCCAACTGCCTTTCAGACACCTCCAACTGGATGTCCAGTGGATATCTTAAACTCAACATCCCCCAAACAGAATTCATTATCTTTCTCCTCAAACCGTCTTCCCCTCTTCCTAGATTCCCAGTTACTGTAGAGGGCATCACTATCCCAAGTCCCTCGTTATCCTAGATTCCTCACTATCTCTCCACACTCCTCCCCATCCAATCTGTTGCCAAGGCCTGTCTATTTCATCTTTGCAAATACAGAATCCTCTCTCTAGCACTTAAATCCCTTCATAACCTAGCACCCTCCTAACTTTCCCATTTTTTTATACCTTACTCTCCAGTATGCACTTTTTGATCCAGAGACACTGGCCTCCTAGCTGTTCCATAAACAAGACACTCCATCTTTGAGATTTGGGCATTCTCTTTAGCTGTCTTCCATCCTACAATGCTCTCCCTCCCCAGCTCCAATTACCGACCTTCCTGGCTTCTTTTAAATCCTAAATAAAATCTCACCTTCTAGAGGAAATATTCCCCAAACCTTCTTAATTCCAGTGCTTTCCCTCTATTAATAATTTCCTTTTTATCCTGTATAATACCTTATTTGTATCCCACTAGATTGTAAATTCCTCAAGGGCAGTGATTGTCTTTTGCCTGTTTATATATCCCCAGTTCTTAGTACGGTACCTGATACATAGGCACTTAATAAACATTGGTTGATTAATTTTTGTTGTTTTACATTTTGATTGAGACATTTGTTCTCCAACACATAGTCAGTTTTTGTAAGATGCTAATGTATACTTGAGAAGTATGTAGATTCTTTACTGTTCTCATTTAGCAATCACCAGAGGTCTATTATCTATAACCTTTCTAAAATTCTCTTTAAATCTTTAACTTCTCTTTCTTGTTTATCTTTTGGCTATATTTGTCTAAATCAGAGAGGAGTACATTAAGCTTCTCAGCTATTACAGTTTATGTGCTATATTATTAGGTGCATCTATATTAAGTACTAATATTGATTCTGGTACCTTGGAGCATAAAATAATTTTCCTACTCAATACTTTTTATCTTCTCTATATTTACCACAGCCTTGTCTGAAATCATAACTCTTACCTCTGCCTTTTTAAACTCATCTGAAGTTTAACAGATTTTGTTCCTTCCTTTAAACTTCATGTGAATCTTTGTTCATACACGTTCACAGAGAGAGAGACAGAATCCTCTTAAATCCTTACAGGTTTATTATACTTAGCTTTGCTGGATAGGTTATCTTTTGCTGTAAACTTTACCTCTTACTTTTTGGAAGCCTTTTCTCATCAGTATTTGATCTGATGCATTTTCTAGATGTGTTTGGAGGACTATTTGTAGAGGGGAGGAGCTGAACTACACACTTTTGCCTACTTAGTCTTCCATCGTGGCTCTTGTGATATTAGTTTTTTTTTTAAGACGGTATAGTTTAAATGACTTGCCCAGAGAGAGTCATGGGAGCTAGTAAGTGTGTGAGGCCAGATTTAGACTCAGGTCCTCCTGACTCCAGGGTTGGTGTTCTATCTACTGTGCCCTATCTGCCCCTATATTACATTTCTTAAGTTTTTTCTTCATTTCATTTTAGTTTAGTTTTTATATTTTTTGTTGTATTGTTGAGTCACTGTTTTCTGTCCAGCTTGTTCTCATATTCAGGGCATTCAGTTTTTAGGTGATGTTTTTCACTCTCTGTTCTAAGGCATCAATTTTCCTTGTCATTTTTCCTCTCCAGTATTTCCATTCTATATCTCATTTCATTTTTCCCACGTAGTAGTCCCTGTGACCAGAGCACATTTTTCTTTGAGGCTTTATGTGGACTTACTGTGAGGTCACTGTCTTCCGAGGCTATTCCCTAGGCCTCTCACAATCCAAGAAGTATTTCCTTATGGTGTTTGGAGTTTTCCTTGGTTTGATCATTTAGGGGCCCGCACTTGAGTGAAGTTCTGCAAGTGACTGATGTGGGCAGGACCTGCTGATCCTCAGTATAGTGGGTCAGACTAAGCCCCTCTCCTTCAAGGTCTCTGGAGCTGTTCAGATATTGGGCTAGTTGGGGTGGGGAGGGGACAACTTTCCTTCTTGTCATATGGCTCTGAGACCTCTCCATGCTGTAGACTTCCCTGTATTGCTGAGCTCAGTGGCTATTTCTATGCTACGCTCCCATCACAGGCTTCAGGGACTTCTTGGGCTGAATTTTGCCCAGGGTCTTTCTCCTACAGTGGCATGGGCCACTGGTGCCATGCTGGACCTTAAATAGAATGCCCCAAGGCTGCTCTATCTGCCAGGCTAGAGTGGGGTTTGAGCTCTGTTGGGACTGGGCTGGCCTTACCAGAAATGCTTAAATGCCACCACCCCCCATCCCACTAGGATATTCTGAGACTGCTTTCATGCTCAGGCATGGAGCAACAGGTTTGGGAAAGTCTCAGGCTGCCTGACTTGTGCAGGGAGTGCCACAAGTCAGACCTGCCCAGAACTCCCCAAAGTTGATCTCCTGAAGCCCTAGCTGCCTTGTAAAAGGTTAGAGCATGGCAAGGCTTGAAGGCTGCAGAGTTCAGGCAGAGAGAGCTGAAATTGCCCAAAAGTACTGGGGACAACTACCTGTGCCTTCACTTTGCTATTGGCCTGCCTCTTTAGCCTCTCTACCCCAGTATCTATGTAGGACTCCCAGGGTTACCCAGGGGAGTCTAGAGATGATTTTTCCCCCTTATTACTCATTAGAGTAGTCCATCTCTAAGTCCCAGGGAATGGTTTGCAGGAAATTTGTTATCCTCTGCATTCTAGCATGACATCATCCCACAATTCCCTGGATCAGCACCCTTAAAACTATAGCACATGAGGCCCTATGATTAAAATTGTCTATTTTGTCCTTTATAATGTCCTCTGTCATGTGCCTGCTTATAAATTCTTTCTCTGTGTTATAACAGAAGTTTCTATCAGTCAACAAACTTTTAGATGCCTACTATATGACAGGTACTTTGAACTTATTGCATCTACAGGCTACAGGTGAATACGTCAATTTTTATCCCAAGTCCCCTTTTCGCCGTTGCCCCTTTATGTACGTTATTTCCCTCGGTATTAGAAATTTAGAAAATTTTAGAAAATTAGAAATAGAATTATCTCCTTTAGGATAAGGACAGACTTTACTTTTGTATTTGTATCCCCAGAGTCTCACAAACAGTACGCTTTATTGATAAATATAATAAATAATAATACAGGAATATTAATATGCAATATTGTAGTGGTGGTATATTAATATAATAACAACAAAGACTAATAAATGCTTTATCATTCATTCATTCGTGGCTGATCCACAAATCTAATCGATCTGTCCACAGCTAGCTGGCCACCCTTTAATTCCATGAAGCTTAAAGACGTTTCCACACTGTGTAAGGGGTAACAAAACTGCCATCTAATTCCATCTAGTTTTGCTGGCAATTTCTTTGCTCTTCTTTCTGGAATTACACAAAGTAGTATGGAGGGAAATCAATTGATTGAGGTTCCCTCATCAACTTCACTCCTTCACCACACCTAGTTCAACTCTGTTACCTCTCCCATGATCCCTTCAGGTCCTATAGCCCTACTCCCCAAATTAGCCTTTATCTCTTTTCTAAATATGCTTTCTTCTCTGGCTAGATTGTAAACTCTTTGAAACCAGGGACTATGTTTGAGGTCTCTCTGTATTCTCAGAACTTAGTACAACGCCTGGAGAATAGTAGGCACGTAAATGCCTGTTGCTAGAATGATGAGAAGTTTTTTTCTTTCACAGGCTAGCTAGTTAAAGAATTTGTGAACAGACACCGGATAAAGGAGATAATGAAAGACAAAAAAGATATTTTCAGTTATATAAAACTAAAAAGCTTTTGCAGAAATGAAATCAATGAAGCTCACACTGAAAGAAAATGTGTGGATTCAGACAAATTTTTGCTTCATTAATCCAGATCTAAAACATTAAGAGCCATTCCTTACTTGAAATTTTCAAAAGAAGAAATATAAACTATCACCAATCTCAAAAATTGTTTTTAATCACTAATAAAGCAAATTTAAACAATTTTGAATTCTGTCATACTCAAATTCACTGTTTGAGGGACTGTAGAAGATAGACATTCTTACTCACTACTGGTTGGGCTGCAAAAATTGGTCTAACCCTTCCAAAAAACAATTTGGAATCACGTAAGAAAGGTTCACTAAAATTTTCATACCCTCTAATCTAGTAATCCCACTAATAGATTAATGCCATAAGGAGATTAACAACAGCAAGAAAACTCATGTACAAAAATATTAATTATTGCATTATTTGTGGAAACAAAATATGTTTGTAAATGACTGGAATATAGCCAATGATTGAAAATAGTCAAATAAATTACAAATATGAATATTACAGGATATCATTATGCCTTTAAGGAAGAACAAATGCAATGAATTCAGAGAAACATAGGAAGGCTAAAATGAATTGATTTACAGCAAAGAACAGGATCAGCAAAATAGTCATGGTAACATTTATATTCTACCTTATAACTTGTATTTTAAAATTAATTTTTAAAATTAATTTTATATATGCATATGTATGTACATATGCACACACATAGACTTATAGTATGTATGTAGTTTCTTCCATGCTAGAATATAAGTTCCTCAAGAATAAGGATTGTTCCATTTTTTGTTTCTTTATCTCCAGCATCTCTCACACTGCTGACACATGATAAATGCTTGTGGACTGACTGACTGCAGCAGCAAAAATAGAGATAATACCATAGGCAACAAAACTCCAGTGAAAAATAATGGATAATTTCAAAAGGATTAAAAGCTAACTACAAAGGCTTTTCTAATAACACATTTTGAGCAGCATGACTTTTGTTTAACTATTTTAAGGATGCATTTTGTGGTGAAGCAGAATTGGGAAGTATCTGTTGTTTACATACTAATATTTTTAAAAAGTAAATATTCTATGAGCATTTTTGACCACCACATTTCACTGTTGGTGTATTAAACTTGTAGTCACTAAAGCCCTCATATTAATTTTTAAATCCCAAATTATGTACAACAACATATTTTTCACTATCCTTTATGTTCATGAATTGCACTAAAGTCACCAAATATAAAGATGTGGTGGGCTGGTTTTTCCTTAGAAAGTATCGAAATCATCCTCAAAGCTTAACTGACTCAGGTGACTAAATGTTAGCACTGCTGACATCACTTCCTGGTAAGATGAGCAAAAGTAGGCAAAAGGAACTTTGGGAGCTAGTTCTCTGACTGGCATGATGACTGGGCACACTGAAAGGCAGGGGGACTTTGAGCACCTACATCATCTTCAAGTGTTCTTGATGTATATTCCTTTGCTACTGCTGGGTTAAATATTTTGCTAATTGTTGAATGGCCTACAGGTGTCTTGTTTCGTTCCAGTATTAGAATTAAACCACTTAATGATTGGCCTGAATCAGGCCCAACGCAGAATACTCCTGTTGTCAAGGACATTTCTTGTTGCCTCTAGGCTGCAAAATGAAACCAACCCTTGTATTTGCTTCTGAGATAATAGCCTATAACTTCCTTTGCTGCAACTATTTTATATTTTATGTGAAAATATTCTTTCTTTCTAATTTATAGATGAGGAAATGAAGGCCCAGAGAAGTAGTGGGATCTCTGCAAAGTCAAACA
The DNA here is from genome assembly GCA_028658325.1 of Potorous gilbertii. Classification (NCBI taxonomy): domain Eukaryota; kingdom Metazoa; phylum Chordata; class Mammalia; order Diprotodontia; family Potoroidae; genus Potorous; species Potorous gilbertii. Next base: position 99,595,593 of record CM053772.1, on the reverse strand, counting down.
GGCAGTAAGCAACAGGGCTAGAACCTGAGATCATTTAGGGTCCTTCAACAGTTTTTCAAATCGTTGATCATTGCCCAAAGATCTATTTCAAGTATTTACCTCAAATTATTATTGGAAGATGGTCTAAACACTAGAGCTAGGCCCCCACTCCTTTTTCTTCCATTCAGCAGCCATTCCTCAAGGTTAAAAAATAAGGGGGAGCCCACTCTGAACTGAAGGCCATTTTGTTTTGTCTTGGTTCTTTTCTTTCTTTCATGAACTATCATGGTCAAAGCATTCTTCGGCTCATCATGACGAGCCCACTCCTCATAATTTGCTCTCTACTTAGCTGGACTGGTCCTCGGGGAGCTCACACATTCTGAAGTTGAAACATCCTCAAAGCCTTTGTAATTTGGTTGAACCTGCCAATGTTGTTCCTCTGCTGGCAAAGACTTGGAGAAGCCTGTCAGTTGCCCTCCAAGCTTTGGAAGAACACCGAAATAACAACAGGTAGCATTTATATAGCACTTTAAGACTTGCAAAGTACTTTACAAATATCATCTTATTTTATCTTCACAAAACCCTTGGGAGGTAGGTGTTGTTAGGATTATCCCCATTTTATAGATGGGGAAGCTGAGGCAGACAGCATTAAGTGACTTACCCAGGGTCACACAGGTAGCAAATGACTGAGGCCGTATTTGAACTCAGGTCTCTCTGAATTCAGATCCAGCTCTCTATTCATTGTGCCTCCAAGCTATCTCGTAAATTCTACAGATAAAAATATTTCACTTATCACTAAAGCATTTTCCTTATAATCATCCTGTGTACCAGCTCATAAGAAGAAAATATTAAATATTCAGAGTGAGCATTTACACCTCAGAAATCAACAGTACTGGTTTAAAGGTTTTGGTTTTATTGTATGGCTGATGACCTGAACTTAAGAAAGCACTGGAGAAAATACTAATCATACAGATTAAACCGAAAAATGTGTAACGTATACTTTTTGGTGTGGAACTGGTTGTAAAACATTTACCACACACCCACAAGTAGTATAAATGTTGTTTTTTAAGGAAGGTATTATATGTGATATTAAACTCATTTAAAGGTGAATAAACTGAGTTTCAGAAAGGGAAGCGTGATTTGCACATAGCTGCTAAATCAGAGCTGGAACATCTAATTATATAGTGCAAACAGTCCTGGAGGTGGAATCAAAACAGCTGGGATTAAGTGCCTGCTCTGTCCATTACTAGCCTAAACAAATCATTTAATGTCTCCATTTCCTTTCAAAAATCATAACTATCACCTACCTCATGAAGTTGTTGAGAAGATCAATTATATAAGGTGTATGAAATTTTGTAAATTTAAAATATTCTTTCTTCATTACGATAGGTAAGACATTACAATAGAAATCAGGAAACACCATGTTGTGTAACACATTAAATGTTTCAATCATCTAGCTACTTTGCCTATGCTAATTATAGCAACCAAAATGGATATAATAAAATCCATATTACTTTTCATGCATCTACTCATAGAAAAGTCCCTTAAGCTTTGCCTTAGAGACCATTTATTCTTTGTTTAATCCAGTTCTCACAAAAATGGATGTGAATTCCAAGCTCATACGCAGATTAAAAACAGAATATTAGTGATTTTTTCAGCCACCCACACTGACAGCTATGTGCATTGAAAAGTGAGAAACTTCTCACTTCCACAAGAAAATCTCTGGGATATAAGAGAAAAACTGTGAAAGTCAGAGAAGCACTAAACAAACACTGTAAGGACTACTTACTACTTACCCTGCCCCATATACCTCTAACATGTTCAGGGAAATAGGAACTTGTTGGGAGGGTTCCCACAGGGATATAGGTTTTGTACAGGAAAAGAAATTGAGTTGGCTAGAAAAACCTGCTAAGAACAATGCAAGGCAAGGCCCTGAAAGGGCTGGGGGTGGGGAATATATTGTGCCAGCCCAGGCCTCATGGTCTTTCATGACAATTTAGGACAACAGGTAAAACCAGAAACTTCATAAAATGGGAAGAATAAGTAGCCAGCTCATTTGATTTAAGAAAACTAACTGGAATCTGTACTGTATTCAGTACTGTGTTTAGCTGAACACCAGGATACTGAAACCTGTCCAGAAAAGGGCCACAAGAATGGTGAAACCTAAAGATCATATTAAGGTCAGGTAAAGGAATTAGGATCTTTTAGCCTGAAGAAAGGAGATGATTCAGGGAGAAACATAGTATCTTTATTTTAAGGCTTTGGAGTACTGCTGTGTGAAAGAGTAAATTAGACTTGTTCTACTTGATTGAAGAGGTCAAAATAAGGGACAGTGGGTGGGATTTGCAAAAAGAAAGATTTAGTCTTGATGTCTGGAAAAATTTCTAGATAGTTTTCCAAAGGTAGAACAGACTGCCTTGGTGGCAGTGGATTACTTCTCACGAGAGGTCTTCAAGCAAAAGGACCAGATGACCCCTTGGCTACATTGTAGAAGGGATTCTTTTTTAAGGTATGAGTTAGACTATGTGGCCTCTGAGGTCCCTTCAAAAACCAAAATTCTGTAAATAGTCAAAATGAACCCCCTCCCCCAGTTTCAGCACTTAGATCTCTGTTGATGCTCCCTTGTCAGAGAGAAAGAGACAGGCAGATAGCAGAGAGTAAAAGGTAAGAGAGGACTTACTAGGTCCTAAGCCATGAAAACCAAAAAGAAAGCAGAAGAGGTGGTATCCTAGTCACAGAAACACATCTCAAAGTCTAAAGAGGAAATATTTAGGTAAAAGGCAGGGGAAATTCTTTCTTATTCAGGGAACAAGGACTTTCAGGACCCCACAGCTACTGATACCCAGAATGAAAAGAGGCAACTGAAGTCTTTGCAGAATGGCCGGAAACCTAGAAGAGATCCTTGTGGGGTGAAAGTAGACTAAAAGAAAAAATTCTTTTCATAGCTAAATTTGGGGAGCCTAAATTTGAGGGCTGACACCTATAGCACATAATGGAACAAACCTTGCTGAGCGAGCAAATTTATTTGCCTGACTCAACAACTAGCTGAGAGAGGAATTAAGGGGGAGTAACTGGCGAGGATCTGGAAGGAAGGTGGCCAGAAAGAAAACACTAAGAAAAACCAGGCCTAGTTCCCTGTAAACCTTATTTACAAAGAAGACCAGAGTTAGTATCAGGTTTTTTTCAAATCATTCTATTTTTGTTTCCCTCTAACCATTAGCAAATTTTAAAAAGCAATTCTGTGCTGATGTCAAGGCAGGAGAGAAAAGGGAAAGTCTTTCATCTGGTAAAGGAATTCAGGTCAGGAAGATGGGATAAAATAGTAGGGGAAGAATTGGGACTTGCTTCTAGAACTGAAGCAATAATTACTTGGGTCCAGCAAGATAAGAATACATAAAGACACTGCTATTTTAAAAAATGAAGTGAATTACAATAAAGTTTGTTTTTTATAATTCCTTTAAGTAATGCAATATTACAAAATTAGCACTGGAAATTATGCCTTTCATTTCCATTTCACCAGTTTCAAGGGGGGAAGCTATATATACAAAAGAAAGCCAAATGAACGGTATTGAATAATGAAAATTAATTTAGTGACATGTATTATCTGATTATTACAACACTACAAGGAGAGTGCTACAAGTACTATTAGCCCATTTTATAAAACTAACAACAATTAAATGATTTGCCAAGAGGATCACGCTGCTAGCAAGTTTCTGAGGCACTCCGCGCCAGTTCTCTAACCACTGTACCATAGCTACCTATAAAATGACTTGCTTGAGAAAAGTCTATTCGGCTTTTCTAACAGAAAATACTGCTTAGATAGGAAGTTTAAATATGCCACTCAGAAAAACAATCTTAAACACATATGATAAGGTAAAAACATTTTTTTTTCTATTCTTTTAAAAGAATCTTCAAGTTACTCTGTCCTTTCAGGGCAAAAAAAAAATCACCCTTATTCTTCCAGTGCATAAACTGTTCCCTGGTAATAAGTCCTACACTTCATGAGACATATGAACTCTTTCAGGCCACTAGGGAATTATTTATTAAAATGGCACATACTAAAAGGTACCCTAGTGGCTTAGGAATTAATTCCCCTCAGGACCTGACTAATTTATTACCCAGAGAGTCCCACATACAGTAGGTGAATCAGGGTTAATGAATATTTTAAATACCTTGAGGTATTATTCTGTTTCCAAACAAAAAGTACATATGAACGTTTTTGGATATGGGGCATACTTACATTAAAAGATTCTGTGAAAGAAATATTTAGCCTCTAGCATAGGTACAGATGGTAGTATTTATAGTTTAATTGAAAGGTGAAGCATTTTTAATTAAAGGACAAAGAAGTCACTTATAATATCCTACTTCTGAGACTTTTTAGACATTTCTCCAAACCTTTCAATTGGACACATCCAAGCAATTGTTTGAATGAGTCGTAACAAATCTGGTTTTTCATATTTTGTAGTATGAGTACTACTATTAAATAGTTACATGATGGCTCAGTTTCTCTACTTCTCTCCTATGGTGTGGTCCAACATGGTTAGATCCAGGGGTGTTCTTTTTAATGTTTAACAACCAGATGATTTCTAAAGGAGGTGAAAATAAATGCTCACAGGAAGACTCAACAATCAGCTTTCACTAACCCCACCAGCAAGTTCCAATAGATAATCCCACCTGAAGCAGTTCTGAGAGTGAGATGAGTTGTTAGAATCCCAGCTTACACAAGCGTTCCTCTGTGAATCAAGTGCAAGTCTCTAAAGTTTAAGTTTCCTCATAAATTGTTGTTTTTCGGTCCTTTTTCAGGCATATCCAATTCTTTGTGACCCCATTTGGGGTTTACTTGGCAGAGATACTGGAGTGGTTTTCCCGTTCCTTCTCCAGCTCATTTTACAGATGAGGAACCTGAGGCAAACAGGGTTAAGTGATGTGCCCAGGATCACACGGGTATTAAGTGTCAGGCCAGATTTGAACTCAGGAATGAGGCTTCCTGATTTCAGGCCTGGCACTCTGTGCCACCAAGCTACCCTTTCTTACCAAAAGGATAGGGATATTACTCATACTACCTATCTCACAAGACTGTTGTGAGGAAAGTACTTTGTAAACCCATATAAATGGGGGCTATTTGTTGTCACTGTAGCTTCATTGCACACAGACCTTTTGGCTCAGCCAGGCCTACCCCATCCCATTGCTATCCTGAGTTTCTAGTTCCTAACCACTCAATCATATTCCTACAATGCTAACCACTTTTTTTGGGTCTATCGTAAATACTTTTCCAATATTACCTTGGATTCCTGGTGATTGGCAACTGGAGTGGCAGGGCAAGGGTTGCCTGGCTGCCAAAAGTAGGAAAGGGAGTTCAAGGAGTGGGTGCTAAGAAGGGAATGTTTTTTAAATGTGAGCATGTATACCAAAGACTGGAGGTTCAGGGAAATTAACTTTTCCCAGTCCTTTGTTTCCAAAGCTAGGAAATACTCACTCCACTGCAACAAACTACAAATTTATGAAGCACCTATATTATGTTCTGGAAGACAGAAAGGATGAAAATGGAGTCTTGCTGATGGAAAAAATATATAGTTCAGGGGTTCAAGGTAAGTACTAGCATTCTCTTCAGGGAATCACATGCAAATTTAATCATTCAGATGATAAGAAAGTCTCCCTGCCACTGCAGTTTCATTATGTTCTTACACATAGGAAATGATCAGAAAATATTTATTGAAAGAAAGAATGAATAAATGGCTTTGTATCTGCCTTTTTTTTAACTGCCAAGTTTTTCTGCTTTCTAAGAGAACTCAGTATCTCCTTCAATAAACTATTTTTAAGTGGGCATTATCAAAACTATGCATTGTTTCCTCCCAATAAAGTAGATTAAAACAGTGTCTAATTTTATTCGTGGTGTAGTGTTGTCATCCTTCACTACTAAAGACTTACTTCCTCCTGGCCTATTTTTACCTAGTATACCTAATAATAAAACCTTGATTTTATGCCTGTCATTCCCTTTGTTCTCATTTGACTTTTGCCTTCATCATCTCTTGCATAAATTGTTTTAAAAATAAAATTTATCTTTTAATTTAACAAAAATCTTTTTTTCCCTTTTGCCTTTCATTTAGAAAAAGAAAACCTAGTAACAAACATGCATAGTTGAGCAAAACAAATTCATGCATCAGCCATGTCTAAAAAGAGTATGTCTCATTTTGTACCTTAAGTCCATCACCTCACTATCAGGAAACGGATAGCATGCTTCATCATCCCCACTCATCTGAATTACGCTTGGTTATTGTAGTCAACAGAATTTACGTCTTTCAGAGTTGTTTGTCCAGTGTTACTGTATAAATCATTCTTCTTGCTCTTCTCTCTTCCCTTCCCATCAGTTCATACAAGATTTTCCAGGTCTTGCTGAAACCTTCTCTTTCATCATTTCTTTTAGCACAATAGTATTTCATTACATCCATGTCATAATTTGTTCAGCCATTTCCTTCCCAACTGATGTTTTTCCTGCCTCATCTTTCCCCATTCCAATCCATACTAAATACTATTTCTGTATTAATTTCCCTTAAGTATGGATCTGGTCAGCACTTAATCACTTCAATGGCTCCCTATTGCTTCTAGACCCTCTGCTTTGCTTTTAAAAGCCTTCATAGCCTGTCAAATCGGTCATTATTCCCTCTCTCAAACCCTTCAGTCTGGCCAAGCTGGTCTTCCCTCTCTTTCTCACCCACAACTCTCCATCTCCTGTCTCTGCCTTTGCAATGGCCATCTCCTATGCATGTAATGTACCCTCTTCTTACGTCCACCTGAAAGCCCCCTCCTTCCCTTTAAGATTTGACCCAAGTACCATTTTTTTCCATGAAACCTTTCTTAATCCTCCCAAATGCTAGTACTCCCACACTACTTTGTATTTAACTGCTTTGACTATATGAGTATATATTTGCTTTTTGAAGACTGTAAATATTTATATATGTTCTTGTCATCTCTCTTTTAGAATATTAGCTCACTGCAAGCAAAGATTACTTCATTCTTTGAACATCCATCCCCAGTGACTAGCACAGTGACTGATTGATTTGGCAGGTTGGAAAAGGCAGCATGGGCAGTGGGTAGACTCCAGCCTTCCTCTGTTTCCAAGAGCCAGAACTAGAATCAGCTTGACAAACCAACCATTCCAACAGACTGCTTTTCACTTCTTCTGCACTAATAGAATCATTCCAATTTCCTGTAATTTTTCTTTGTTCACTTCAAATCATCCCATTAAATGAAAAAGAAACAGAAGAGGAGAGAATATAGATCAGAAAGGATAAGCAAACTATCCTTTATTAAGATGAATTTATGTCCTATTTATTAGTTGTAGCCAATATAGATTTTTCCTGCTTTTATCTATGCCTTTTTCCCTCAAGGCCAAAAAGAGACATGTAGGCCTTTAAAGCCAATTCTGCAGCAAAAACAAAACACACAGAAACAAAAAACAAACAAACCCCCCCCAAACAATTTTGCTCTTTCCTCTACCTCCTTATGAGAGTAATATACCTTTAAATTACAAATGCAGTACAAAAGTTAGCTATTTGCATATAATTTAAAATACATCTTCTTTATCTTCATCCACCTCTGAGTCTTTTCACCTCTCAGAAGTCTTCCAGCCCATCCTCTCTACTCTGGCTTCCCTTTCTAGACCATCCAGTTAAACAGTTCAATGTCACAATGTCTTCTCTTCTTGAACCCTTTGCCTCCCCCTCATCCTGTCATTACCAAACGCAAACCTCGAACACTTCTGCCCTTCCAACATTTGCTTTCTCTGCTTCCACTCACTTGCAAGTAGACATCAGACAACTTTGCTGACTGGATCCGCCATAAAATTGTTCAGTCTAATCTCAGCTAGACCTAGCTTCCATAACTGCTTCCACAACTAGCCTCCCTAATTGATTTTCTATCGAACTCCCACAGCAGCTGCTCTACTTCCCCCAATACTCTCTACAAAAGACCTGGCCTCAAATTTTGCTGAGAAAATAAAGGTAATGGGAATTACAAGGAAGCTTTGTGGGACTAGGCCTATAAAATCCATCCCAGGGAGCATGCCCTGCAGCTCCTCTCAAACTTCCAGAGACTCAGTGCTGAAGGTGTTGGAATTTAAGATAGCAAAGAAATTCCCTAATTGATCACTGAGCAGGAAGAGTCTCTGACTCCAAGGATCTTTAAAAGGCTACGTATGACCTGTAGTGTGCCGGTAAATGTTTATCAACCAGCTCTCTTAAAAAGCATTACAAACTTTAAGTTTAATCTGCATTATTAATGGGGACTTCTGTCAAATACAGAAATGTGAGAGGCCAAGATAAGCCTAGATCCCACACTGAAACACTCCAATAAAGGTTTAAAACTGCTTGAGAAGGAACAGTGAGAAAGAAAACCAAAGGGAACAGGTATACACTCCTTCATCAAGTCCAAAACTGCACATGAAGACTGAAAGAAACCTGGGGAATTTCATAGGGGAGACAAGCCAAGGTAGGTGGTAGGCATAGCACACAAGCACCCTGGAGTCACACCGGTAGATAGAGCCAAATCTGCACTGAGTACAGGGCTACAGCAAGAGATAGGGCCAGACCAATCCCCGGCACAGGGCCCAGGCAGCACATGACCCAGACAGTCTGAATATCACATTTCAAGAAATCATAAAACTACCTGAATCTTTGAACCAGAAGGTCACCCCCTGGAAAAAAAACCAATGAAAACTCCCAGGAACATCTGAGAGTAGGGGGTGGTTGACACTATCGAAAGCTTCAGAGTTTAAAAGAAAAAGGATAATTAGGTAAGTGGAACAGAGTAGCTAAGTGAGAATCGTGAATTATCAAACTCAATCCAGTGTTTGATGAATCAAAAAACTTACACTACTTTCGGAAGAGCTTCTTCAACAAAAATGGAAATAAGCCTTAGTGAGGCTGGAGATAAGCCTTAGTGAGATTCATGAACTAGAGTAGCAGGAATTTAATATTGTAGACTACATTCTCCTGGATACTTTCTCCTTCCTGGGTTTTTAATGATACTGCTTTCTCTTAGTTTTCTTCCTATTTGTCTATTCTTTCTGACTTGCCTTTGCTAAGGCATTATCCATATCCAGCTACCTAAATGTGAGTGTGCTCCAAGACTTCATACGAGACCCTTTTCTGTTCCCTTCCATGGTAAGCTCATCAGCTTCCCTTGGTTCTATGATCATCAACCTATTTAAAGTCCTTTAGAACCTGGTTCTATCCTACCTTTCTAGGATTATTACACATCAACTCCCTTTTACATACTTTTCACCCAGTTAACTCACCTCCTTGATGTCTGTCATACAATGCACATCATTTTCCGTCTGCCTTTTTCACAGGTTGCACTTTCCTAGAAGGCACTTTTTTCTTCAATAATGCCTTTCAAAATCTCTAATTTATTTATAGCACTGCCCAAATTCTGCCTTCTGTATGAGACCTTTCCTGATCTTTCCAGCAGCTAGTGCCTCTCTTCATATTACCTTGTATATATTTTTTATATATTTACTACAGTGAAAATTTGAATAATGAGGACACTTTGAGGGAGTCAGTATTCAAATGAATCAAGACTTGATTATATATGTATTCTTATTGTATATTCTGTTCTCCTATATATAGGGTATAAACTATTCCTTGCTCTACCAGTGTTTATGTTATGAACCTTTATGTGTAAATCATATACACATTTTGATCTTATCTTATTTTATGGTATAGGATGTTGGTTTATACCTAGTTTCTGCCATACTGTTTTCCAGTTTTCCCATCAATTTTTGTCAAATAGTGAGTTCTTGTCCCAGAAACTGTGGTCTGTGGGTTTATCAAATACTAGATTACTATGGTCATTTACTCCTATGTCTTGGGTACCACCTATTTCTTAGCCAGTACCAGATAGTTTTGATGGCTGCCACTTTATAATATAGTTTAAGACCTGGTATATGGCTAATCTACCTTCTTTTGTATTTTTTCCCCTTTTTCCCCTTGATATTCCTGACCTTTTGTTCTTCCAGATGAATATTAGTTTTTCTAGCTCTACAAAATATTTTTTGGTAGTTTGATATGGCACTGAATAAGTAAATTAATTTATGTAGAATTGTCATTTTTATTATTTTGGTTTGGCCTATCCATAAGCAATTGACATTTTTCCAAATGTTTACATTTACCTTTATTTGAGTGAAAAGTATTTTGTAATTGTGTTCATATAGTTCCTAGGTTTGTCTTGCTAGGTAGACTTCTATGTACTTTACATTGTTTGTAACAGGGCTCCTTAAACTTTTTCCACTTGTGGTCCCTTTTCACATTTTAACAGTGTTCATTGGCATTGTGTGGCATGACAGCATGCACAGTGCAAAGTGTGAGTGCTTTGTACTCAGAACCAAGGCTACAATGAAGTTGTATGACACAATGTGGACAAACATTGCCAGAACCACCTCAGATTCATTCTGCATTTGATTTTTAATTAATTTTTGGTCACTGTGTGTTGAGAAACCTTTTAGTATTGCCAAATTTTTGCTGACCTATGGTAATTTTCAATGGAATTTATCTTTTGCTGCTGGGTTTTGTTGGTAATATACATATATATATATATATGTGTGTGTGTGTGTGTGTGTGTGTGTGTGTGTGTGTGTGTGTGTGTGTGTGTGTGTGCACATGATAATTTGTGTGGGTTTATTATATATTTGGCAACCTTGCTAAAATTGTTAATTATTTCAACTGGCTTTTTAGTTGATTTTCAAAGTATACCATCATATCATCTTCAAAGAGTGATAGTTTTATTTCCTTGTTTTCTATTTTGATTCTTTCAATTTCTTTTTCTTCTCATTGCTATAGCTAACATTTCTAGTACAATACTGAATAATAGCGGTGATAATATAATGGGCATCCTTGCGTCACTGTAATCTTCCTGGGAAGGTTCCTAACTTATTTGCATTACAGATAGTGATTGCTGCTTGTTTTAGACAGGTATTATTTATCATTTTAGGGAAAGCTCTATTTATTCCTATGCTTGCTAGTGTTTTTTTAAATAGGAATGGGTCCTGTATTTTGTCAAAAATATATTCTGCATCAAAAATTTTCTGCATCTATTGAGATAATCATATTATTTCTGTTGGTTTTGTTATTGAGATGGTCAATTATGCTGAGAGTTTTCCTGGGATAAATCTCACCTAGTCATAGTGTATGATCACTGTGATATATTGCTGTAATCTCCTTGCTAGTATTTTATTTAAAATATTTTCGCATCAGTATTCATTAGGGAAATTGATTTGTAGTTTTCTTTCTCTGTTTTAGCTCTTTCTGGCTTAGCTGTCAGCAACATATTTGTGTCATAAAAGGAATTTGGTAGGGCACTGTCTTTGCCTATTTTTTCAAATAGTTTATATAGTACTGGAATTATTCTTTAAACGTTTGGTATAATTAACTTTTGAACCCATGCGGCCTTGGGGATTTTTTCTTAGGGAGCTCACTGATGACTTGTTCAATTTCTTTTTCCAAGATGGAGTTATTTAAGTATTCTGTTTCCTCTTCTGTTAATCTGAGCAATTTATGTTTTAGTAAATATTCATCCATTTTGCTTAGATTGTCACATTGATTGGGCCATAATTGGGTAAAATAGTTCCTAATAATTGCTTTAATTTCCTCTTAATTTGCTGGTGAATTCTCCTTTTTCATTTTTGGTACTGGTAATTTGGTTTTATTCTTTTTTTAAAAATCAAATTAACTAATGGTTTCTCTATGTTGGTTTTTTCTTCTTCATAAAACAAGCTTCTAGTTTTATTTATTAGCTCAATAGTCTTCTTACTCTCCATTTTATTAATCTCACCCTTGGTTTTCAGGATTTCCAATTTGGTGTTTAATTGGGGATTTTTAATTTGATCTTTTTCTAGATTTTTTTAGTTATATGCCCAATTCATTGATCTGCTCTTTCTCCATTTTGCTGTTGTAAGAATTCAGAGATAAAAAGTTTCCCTTAAATACTGTTCTGGCTGTATCCCACAAGGTGTGGCATGTTGTTTCAGTGTTGTCATTCTCTTTAATGAAATTATTCATGTTTTAATGATTTGTCCTTTGACCCACTCATTTTTAGGATTAGATTATTCAGTTTTCAATTAATTTTCAATCTATCTTTCCACTGACCTTTATTGAATATAATTTTTATTGCATTATGATCTGAAAATGATGCATTTAATATTCTTTCCCTTTCTATATTTATGCCCTCATACATGGTCAATTTTTGTGTAGGTACCATGTACCAAGGTATATTCTTTTCTAACCCCCATCAGTTTTCTCCAGAGATCTATCATATGTAACTTTTCTAAAATTCTATTTACATCCTTAGTTTCTTCTCATTTATTTTGTGGCTAGATTTATTTAGTTCTGACTAGTTCTGAGATCCCCTACAAGTATAGTTTTACTGTCTATTTCTTCCTGTAATTCACCTAAGTTATCTTAAATTCTTTAAGAATTTGAATGCTATGCCACTTGGTCCACATTTATGTTTAGTATTAACATTAATTCATTGTCTACAGTACCTTTTTAGCAAGATGTATTTTCCTTCCTTATCTTAGATTTCTTTTTGCTTTTGCTTTGTCTGAGATCATAATTGCTCCCCCAAGCTGAAGCATAATAGATTCTACTCCATCCCCTTACCTTTATTCGGTGTGTCTCTCTACTTCAAGTTTGTTGTAAACAACATATTGTAGAATTCTGATTTTTAATTCACTCTGCTTTGCTTCTGTTTTATGAGTGAGTTCATCCCATTCACATTCAAAGTTATTATTATTGTATATTTCCCTCCATTCTCTTTTTCCTCCTAGTCTTCCCTTTCTCTCCTTCCCTCCTCCACCAGTGTTTTGCTTCTGACCACCACTTCCCCCAATCTGCCCTCCCTTCTGTCAGTCCCTCCACCTTTTCTTTACCTCCTCCCCTCCTATTTCCCTATAGGGTAAGATAGATTTCTATAATCAACAATGTGTATGTTATTCCCTCTTTGAGCTAATTTCAATAAATGTAAGGTTCAAGCAATGTCCACTGCTCCACCTCCCATCTTCTTCTCCACTACAATATGTTTTTTGTGCCTCTTCATGTGAGATAATTTACCCCATTCTGCCTCTCCCTTACTTCTATTCCCAGTGTAATATTCTTTCTCACCCCTTAATTTCTTTTTGTTATCCCATCAGACTCACCATATGCCAACATCCTCTGTCTATATATACTCCTAACTGCACTAATAGTGATAGAGTTCTTAAGAGTTACAAGTTTCATCTTTCCATGAAAACAGTTTAGCCTTACTGAATGAAGCCTTTATGTTTTCTCTTTTAACCTTTTTATGCTTCTCTTGAGTCTTGTATTTGAAGATAAATTTTTTGTTCAACTCTGGTCTTTTCATCAAGAAAACTTGAAAGTTTGCTATTTTATTGAATGACCATTCCACCCCACCCCCACCCCCCGAAGAATTATATGGTCAGTTTCACTAAGTGATTCTTAGTTGTCATCCAAGTTCCTTTGCCTTCTGGAATATCATATTCCATGCCCTCTGATCCTTTAATATGTGCCTCCATAATATATGAATTGTGTCTTTCTGGTCAACTGCAATATTTTCTCCTTGACCTGGGAGTTCTGGGCAGTTGTCTTTGATAATTTTTTGAAGTACGATATCTATGTATTTTTTTTGATCAGTGTTTTCAAGTAGTCCAATAATTCTTAAATTTCTCTCCTGCAGCTATTTTCTAGGTCAGCTGATTTTCCAATGAGATATTTTGGATTTTCTTCTATTTTTTTCATTCTTTAGATTTTCTTTGATTGATTGTTGATCTCGAGTCCTTAGCTTCTGTTTCATCAGTTCTAATTTTTAAGAAGTTATTTTCTTCAGGTAGCTTTTTCCAAACTCATTTTCCTTTTGGCCAATTTTACTTTTTAAGGAGTTATTTTCTTCAGTGAATTTGTGTACATCTTTTCCCATTCTTTTGTGCTTCCCTTATTAAGCTGTTGACTCTTTTTTCATGATTCTCGCATAATTCTAATTTCTTTTCCCAAATTTTCTTCTACCTTTCTTATTTGATTTTTAAAGTCCTTTTTGAGCTCTCCCAGGAGTTATTTTTAGGCCTGAGACCGATTCTCATTTTTCTTTGAGGGTTTGAATGCAGACATTTTAACAATGTTGTCTTCTTCTGAGTTTGTGTTTTGACCTTCCCTTTCACCATAATAACATTCTATGATCAAGTTCCTTTCTCTCTCTCTCTTTCTTTCTCTCTCTCTCTCTCTCTCTCTTTCATTTTCCCTAGACTATTCTGTTACTTTTAAAGTTGAGCTCTGCCTCTGGGTAGAGAAAGAACTGTCCAAAATGTCTAGTGCCAGTGACTACAGGCCCTGGCTGTTAGGCTGGTGTTGTACAAGGGCTCAAGTAGGGTGTTGGGACCATGGGAGACAAGGGGAAGTGAAGAGGCTTGGTCACTTGACTGATGCTGCATTAGGAACCACAAGTGTTCTTGGATTTGTGCTGTTTTATATATTTTTATGTATGTTTATATTTTTAATCAGCTATCCGAATTTTTATTTCCCATCATCAAATCTGAAAATGGCACCAGTTGGCAGGAATATCGAACTTCCTGGAGAGGAGTCAGGATCCAAAATGATACTGATAGCCTAGAGCAGTGGTTTCCAAACTGATTTGATTTCACACTCAGAACTTTTATTTGCTGAGATCAGAAGATTGTATGCTGATGTTTTAAGAACACACCCATAAAATGTGTATATTTACTTATTTATATATTGTACACAGATATATATTATCACACTAATAATTATACATATTATAAAAGATGGAAACAAATTAAAAGAAGATGAGGTAATATTTAATATTAGGGTCAAGAAGGAACCATTTATTTATTGAATTGGCAAGTGAGTCACAAGGATAGACACAGTTCAGGAAAATTTTGGCAAATGTGTGAACAGATTGATGAAGAGAGATTGTAGAAGGAAAACCAATTAGGCAAGGTCTGTCAATTGTTTAGATAAGATGAGTAAGGGACACTGAAGAATTCAAGATGATACTGAAGTTGTAAACCTGGATGACTGGAAGGATGGTAGTGCCTTCAGTAATAATAGAAAAGTCTGGAAATGGAATGGGTTTGGGTAGAAAGATAATATAATGAGATTTGAGATGCAAATTACAACTCATCCATGCCCATTCACCTTGTGATGGATAATGTAATTAGATCTGTGACACAGATTGCAATCCTTCCATACTTGTCCATTCCGTGCTACTCAAAATGAAAGTGGGGGGATACTTTGCTATAGGTCATTGCCCTAAATTTCAGAGCTTACACTCCAGCTACAATCTCAAAGCAACATGGGGAGGATATGTTGAAAACAATGGGAGTTTTCCTAATGCCACCCACTAAGCTATTGCTGATTGCCTAAGGAGCAGTTAATTAACTGCTGAGGTTTAGAATGTGTTAAGTTAGAAGGGAGGCAAAAGAGTATTGGGGAATACCTGTAGGTGTGGTTGTGTTGGAGATAAGTCCCAGCAAAGAGTGGGATGTACCCCATCTTCCTACCCTCTAACCAGTGAGCCCCACTGGGCTGAAGTTACAAATTTCTTGGGATCAGGCCAAAGTACCCCTGTCACACACACACACACCTACCCACCCACACAGACACACACACACACATACATACACACACAGGCTGCAGCACTGGAATGAAAGATGAAATTCAATGGGGTTAAATTTTGTGTATTATACTTATGTTAAAGAAAATCAACCGGGCAAGATGGAAACGCATGGTTAGATAGCAATTTGGCTGACAAAGATCAGGGCTGAGGTTGAAGTCGAGGGAAGGTTAATGGAATGCAATCTACATATAAATCAGCAGTGTGTGACCTGCCAACCTAAAGAAAACTGAGGTGAACTTGAGATGCGTTATGAGAAGTATAGTTATCAGTAGTAAGAAAGTGATATTCCCTGTCTTCTAAGCCCTAGTCAGACCACATCTTGAGTACTTAGTGAGAAATTATTTCAAAATAAAACCCAAATATGGGAAATAAACAAAAAGCAAACTTTAAAGCACTATGCAAATGTTGTTATTATTAAGTATTTAACACTATTAGCATTCATAACTTGGCTGTAGCCTGTCTTTCCAGATTTATTATACATTCCTTCCTTCATAAACTCTATGCTATGGTCTAGCCAAACTGGTCTATTTCTACCTTCCATCTCTGTCCCTTTGCATAGGCTGTCTCCCATGCCTAGATTGTATTCCTTCATCTCCTCCAACTTTTAGAATCCCTAGCTTCTTTCAAAGTTCAACTCAAGTGCCATTTCATACTTTCCTGAAATCTTCCAGATACAAGAGTGTAATGGGAATTTAAGATTAATGGTGGGTGGGGAGAAGAGTTAAAGATCTTCCCTTACCTAATAAGCCTCAATACCTTTTGTTAATATCTATTGAGGCACTGGGTCAGAGAGTCCTGCCCTCCAGCTCTGAAAAGTATACAAATACCCTGAAGTGAGGTTTTACTTTGGGCCTTACAAACTGGAAGTGTTTGGCCAGATGAGACTCTGGGTAGCCTTTAAGGAGCCCCTTGGCTTTGAAAACCTAGATGTTGGTGTTTCTCTTTCTGGTAACAATGTATGTATGGTCAGACAATGGGATCTGTCTGAGGATCTGTGATGTGTGTTGTTTATGGTCAGATGGTTGGAAACCCAGTCTGTTGCTCTTTATTTCTCTGAAATTCAGGATGCTGACTTCCCCCCGAACTAAGTGAATGATATATGTGCTTGATTAAAGTAGATTGCTGACCCCTCAAAAGTTACTTTCCTTAGAAAAGCAGGTCTAAGAACCTGTACAGCAGGCCCTCCTATGTATGCTGGAGCCCTTGCTGTTACAAGTCTGTCTCCTTAAACAAAAATTACGTTTATTTTGTCTATATTCTATACATACTTAAAAGTTAATAGAACAATAGATTTCGAGTTAGAAGACCTTTGAAATCATCAGATACAACTTCCACATTTGTAAAATGAGAAAACTGAAGCCTAAAGAGGTTGTGTCTGTGACTGGTAAGTGTCGGAGACAGAATTCAAAGGTCTTTGAGTCAGGTCTTCCTGACCCAAGTCCAGAACGCTATCCACTACACTTGAATGAGTATATGTCATTTACGTAGACAGAATAAGCTTCTTGATGGTAGGAATAATTTCATTTTTGTCCTTGTATCCTTGGCACCTAGCATGGTTCCAATTCCATGGTGAACTTTTGTAAATGCTTACGATCAAAGACATTTTCTTTAGATCATTTGAAATTTAGCCAGTGTGTATGCTTGGGACTCTTATCTCTATTAAGTGCTCTGACATCACTTATCTCAATTTTTGGCAATGCATTATATTCCATTGTGTTATGACTTATCATGATGATCATTTAATACATTATGTGTTTATATCTAGTCTCTATTCCAAGATCATAAGATCCCTGCGGTCAGAGAACTACATTTTTTATCTTCTGCATCCCTGACACAAGTCCAAACTGACAGGTTTTGCAACACTTTACCCAATGTTTTGGGGGTCAGAAGGAAGGGAACATTAAATTTTCCTCAGAAATAACAATGTAACATGAAAAGACCTCAATAAAACATTTTTAAAAATAATTTCACTCTTTCTCTTGGGTTGGACTTGACCTATGAGGTTTCTTTCATCAAAGTTAAAAGATACAAATTTAAGTGGTTAAAAGTAACAAGTTTTTTTTTTATGTCTGCAGCAACAGTATTTAAACTCTGTATTCATCCTATATCCCTCTTCCCTTTTATAGCCAAACTTATCCAGAAAGCCAAAACCACTTCCCCTCTTCTCAGCTCTTCTAAACCTTCTGTAACCAGCTTCAGACCTCATCATAAAACATCTGACAGTTACTCCTGGAAAGTTACAAATGATTTCTTAATTGCCAAAGCTAATATTGTTTTCTCAGTCCTAATCCTTTTTTCACTTCTCTGGAACACTAGACATTGTTCATTGACTATTGAGCACTTCTTTTTCTTTTTAAGCACCCACCTTCCAGGGTTGTGAGAAGCAAATGAGATAATTTGTAAAGAATGTAGGGCCTGGAACACAGGAGACACTTAATGCGTGTTTACTTCCTCTACTCCTTCTGGATATTCTCTCCTCACTAGGTTTTCTTGACACTGTTCTCTTCTCCTGGAATCCCCCTATGATCAACCACTTCTCAGTCTCCTTAACAAATTTTTCATCTTAGTCATGGGTCCCAAGGTTCTACCTTGGGCACTCCTCTCTTCTCACTCAGTATTATCTCTGGATGATCTCATCTCCTCCCATGGGTTCATCTCTTGAAGCAGATTTCCAGATCTATATATCCCATTCAAACCTCTCTCATTAGCTCCAAGCCCACACCACCAATTGCCTTTTGGACACCTCAAACTGGATGTATCATAAGCATGTCAAACTCACCACATTCAAAAGAGAACTCATTATGTTTTCCCCAAACCCTATTGCCTATCAGGGCAGCACCATCATCCTCCCAAGTTACTAGGATGATAACTTCAGTGTCATCCTCAACTCCTCACACTCACCCAACATAACCAAAATGTTGCTGAATCTTGTCATTTCTTCCTCTATAGTATCTGTCCTATATGTTGCCTTCTCTCCACTCACAGAGCCACAACTCCATTTCAGGCCTCTCTCTATGGATCAGTAGCTTTCTAATTGTATCTCTATTTTAAGTCTCTTTCCATTCCAATCTATCCTCCAGCAGGCTGCCAAGGTGATTTTGTTTTTCTAAGACATTGTTTGACCATGTCATCTCCCTGTTCAATGGATTTCACTCTTACCTCTACGTTTGGCACATGAGGATCTTCATAATCTAGCTTTTTTTCTAATTACAATAACAAGCATTTATCTGACCTTTATGTTTGCAAAGCACTTTCCATATGTTAATTCATTTGATCTTCCCTACAGTCTTGTAGTGGATGAATAATCATTCCCTTTCTGCAGATGAGAAAAACTGAGACATAGATTAAGTGACTTGCTCAGAGTTGCACAACTACTAAGAGTCTGAGAAAGAATATGAACTCAGAGCTTCCTGATTCAAAGGCCTACGCTCTATCCAGTATATTGCTTACCTGCTTCTGCCATTCCAGTCTTCTTAAACTTTTATTCTCTTTCACAAATTTTACATTCCAACAATACTGGCCTACGTGCAGTTACTCAGGCTAAACAATCTGTCACCATTCCTGGACCTTTTCCATTTTTTGTCCCCGATGCTTGAAATGTTCTACTCCTTCAACTCCTCTTCTTAGTCTCCAGGAGGCCTTCCACTCCTCTCTCTTCCCCTCTCCCAGTTACTAATACTTTACCTTCTCAAGATGTTTTCCATTTTCTCTCTCTGTCTCTCTGTATGTATGTATGTATATATTGCATTTACCTAGTTGTGCATGTTTTCTCCCCTATTAGAAAGTTAGCTGCTTGAGAACAGGGATTGTGTTTTGCCTTTTCTGTAGCACAGTGCCTGGCACACAGGCTGACTAAAGTATTCAAAGGACATAGAACAAAAATATATAACATTTTAAAAACCAAAACAATCTGATCTGATCAGCTAGCTGGGGTAGCAGATAGAGGGCTGGACCTGGAGTCAGGAAAACCTGACTTCAAATCCAGCCTCAAGATTCTAGTTATCTGACCCTGGGCATGTCACTTAACCTCTGTTTGCCTCAGTTTCCTCATCTGCAAAATGGGAGAAATAAAACCCCTACCTCCTAGGATTGTTATATGGATCAAGTAAAGTGCATGGCTTCTAAAAAGCATTATATAAATGCTATTACTATAGTTGTTGACCATAATCCCATTAGACAAAACAACCATATCTCCCAGATTTTCTAATTTCATGAAATATGTTTTAATGATATTTTTCAAAAGGAATATGCACCAATATGCTAAGAATTTGGTTGAAAAAAAAGATTATTATGTAACACAATCTGATCCAGCCAACATTAAACACCTACTATTGTGCCAGGCTCTAGTGATACAAAGTCAAAACTAAACACCATCACAGAATGACAGAATTTTAGAACTGGGAAAGACTTCAGAGGTAATCCATACAACCCTCATTCCTCTCCAAACTGTACTCCAGACTTCCTTCCTTCCTCCCCCACATATCCTCCCATCCCTTTTCAATTTGCTTTAGTAAGTCTTCCTTCATTAGAATGTAAGTTCCATGAAGAAAGGATCGTCTTTCTGCTTGCATATATATTTTCAGTCTTCCCTTGGTCCATGGCACTTAGTAAGAGCTTAATAGATGTTTGAGAAAAAGATCCCTACTATAATATGTCCTGCTCTCAACAACCTGAAAACATGATTCTCCTGAAAACACAAATATATTTCACAGAAATGCAGATATTTAGTACACATGTGTTGTGTATACAGTCCAAAGAAAGAGAGAGGCAAGAATTTGGGAAAGGACACTGAGGTCAAAGGAGCTGCTCGTTAACAGCTGTGAGTCAGTCTGTTGTGTTTCACCCCACCCAAAAGGAGAGAATAAATGCCAATGTAGCCTATACCCAGTTGCCTCCTACCAGAGAGTCAACAAGATTCATACTGACATGGTACTTTTAAATGGCAGAGAAGGTAATCTCCCCAGCACTGGCATCCAACCAGGTACATTTAAATGAGTAAAGAATCAAACTTTAAAGAGTTGAGCCACACCATGTAAACAAGATAATTCTCTAATCTTGAAAATCACTGTAATTGGCTTGCTTTTAAAATAAAATAAAGGCTGTTAGTTACTTTCCACCCAATATTCCTTCAAAGTTCAATACCATCAAGAGACAGTTTTCTTTAATAACTTATACCGCTTCTTTGTCTTAAAAAACAGAACAAAACAAAACAAAACCAGAACAAGTCAAAAGAGAGACAGGGAAATAACTGAAAGTTAAGTAAAGTCCACAGGCAAACTTTTCTCCACCACCAAAGCAAGAGAAGCGGTAAAACCAGTTATACAAGTCTGAGACAAGTCTGTACATCAAGCAATCACTGGACTGATATATTTCATTCTTTCTTAGCTGAACACACATTTTCCTGCTTCACAAAAATAATGATGGGTGTAGTTTTGAGAGGTGCTTCAAATGTACCCTGATGGGTATCAGTACAAAGAAGTAACTGAGTAGGTGTTTTAAGTTGCAGGTTTTTTCTTGATATTCTAAGAGTTGGTATAAATTGTTGAATGGAGAGGTCTTATATATGATAATGAAAAAAATAAGAATAAAATTTCAGACTGTTAATCACCTTTCTCTTTCTTTTCTGATTTTTCTGGTTTTCTTTATTTTTATTTTTTTTTTCTTTCTTTCTATCTTAATTTTATTTCTTAATTTTTTATTTTCTATGTTTGCTTCTTAGATTACAATAATTTTTTCTTTTTTAAATTAAAAAGTAAAGAACTATGTCTCAAAATACAAAATTCATTTTGCATTATTTTGGAACTCTTATTTTCATTCAATCAGCTTTCACCTAAGATTTCACATATGTCTCATAATTAAAAGTAATTAGCTGAATTTTAAAGAGACTGTGACAAATTAACTTTTGTGAGTCTGATATGAAACACCATGGTAGCTAACCATGTTTAACATTAAACTACAGTAAGTATGGTTGTCTGTTCATCTTACAAATTTCAGAAGAGCAACAAAATTTTATACCATAGAACACTTAGCAGGATCCTTTTTGCTCTCAGAAGGATAATGTTCACTGACATAGGGACATGTTAGTTGCAGGAAAATCCAAGGATCCTTGGTATCATTTCAAGGAGTGAAACAAGAGAAGGTTTATTTTAATTTCTATTCCTCACAGAATGACATTCTCCTGATTCTTCTTTCTAAGAATAGTTTTTAACTACGTACATTTTTGGTCTTAAATAAATTCAATGTAAATGAGAAAACAACTTATTTCAAAATTATTTTTAAAAATTATCACGACATATCTGAGCGATGCCTCACCATAAAGGGAGAAGAAAAAAAATCTAGATTGGGTCTTCACTTTTCTTTTAGCCTTCCTCAAACCCTACCTCTAGCATACAAAGAAAACAGTAATTGAAGGTACAGGAATAATTCAGTCATTTCTCGACTATCCATATGAATGAGGGTAATGAAAGAAGTGACAATAGCATAGATAATTAATTCAGAACAGTAAGATCATAAGTTTAAACCTGCAAAATACCTGAGAGGTCATTTAGTCCAACATCTCATTTTTACCCCCACATTTTACAGATGATGAAATGATTAAGTACATGATAAGTAAATACACAGGTTAAGTAACTTGCCCAAGGTCACAGCAGACAGTGTGAGAGGCATTACTTGAACTCACCTCCTTTGATTACCAATTCAGAACCTATTCCATTACATTCCATGCTGCCTAGTCTGCATTTGGAAAAGTGTACTCTAAATGACACCAAACTTTCCTTTAAGAAAAAAGAGATCCCTTTTTTAAAAATACCAATATTCATCTTACATAATGCTATACTGAGAGAGAGGCAATCTGGCTTAGTGATTAGAAGAGTATCCTTGGAAGTCAGAAGACCTGGGTTCCAAGTTCTTCCTCTGACACACATTGATTGCATGGCCCTGGTCAAGTTTCTTATTTTTTCATTTCCCCTAGACAACTTCCTAGGAATATAGGTTGGAGAACTGATTGGCACAGTTACAAGTAGTTTTCTCACTAGGGTGTTCCCTATGCTAATACAAAAGCAGGACTGAGGGGCAGTAGGTAGTACAATGGATAGAGCACCAGCCCTGGAGTCAGGAGGACGTGAGTTCAAATACAGTCTCAGATAGTTGTATGATCCTGGGCAAATCATTTAACCCCATTGCCTCCAAAAGAAAAGAAAAGAAATTGCCGGACTGCCCCTCTCCCTCCCAATATTGTTATGTGGTTGTGAATCATGAAATAAATGTACACCATAATCTCTTAGCCACATGGTGTATATGAGGATAAACAGGGTTTAGTATCATATTATATCACATATACAAAAAGCAAAGTAAAATATAACATCTAAGAAATGTATGAACTGAAAACAAAGTGGGCCAGAAATAGAGCAAGACAGAGGAATAGACAGCCCCAGGATGTACTATTAAAGAATGACAAGAGACCTAAATGGAAAGCTCCCAAAAGGTTGGATGGATACTTTATAGTATTCAAAGTCATGAATGGGTCATGATGCATATAGGTGAAGAGTTGTGACAACATCAATGAGAATACAAATTCAGTGAAATATCAACATTACTATAAACAGAATGGCAAAGTAAAATGAGTTTTAAAAACTACTAAATAATCAAAAGGATATTATTATTATAGTGTCTCCTTCTATAACTTTATTCCAGAAAAAAATGAATGACACATATAAATACCATAAATAGGCCAATAGAGAAAAAACCACTCCCTCAAAATATTTATGTATGTATATATGTGTGCACATATATGTGCATGTAGGCTACATATGCACACACTTTTACATACATACACAGTGAAGATAGAATGGAAATGGTCAGACAGGGATCCTGTGAGCTCATGCCTCAAACCAGCTGTATAGATCTATGCTCATGATAACATTTCTGGGTGATTTACCATCCCCCCCTCCTGTATGTGCCTCACTAAGAAAAAATTCAGGAATAACTGGTAGTATTTCAGTAGTCTCAAAACTTATCAGTAATTCTGTTAAAACTAATTTAAGTATATAACCTTACTGCAGCAAAGACATAAACAAACAGCATTCTTCAGGAACAGAATGATTTTTTCCAACCTGTGAACACCTTACCACTAATAGGCTTGAGGTCAGCTTAATGTTAAAATGAGGTTTTAGGAAGGAACCTTGATTTAATGGGTCCATAGTTAAAACTGACAGTATCTAAAATAGGAGAGGACAGGTCTCTTTTTAAATGAATGAAAGTTTTCAGATTTACATATAATCCCAAAAGGAGCTGGGGAAGCAGGGAAACAACACACCAGTTCAAATATCCTTTACATGTTTTTATTGGCAAAACACCAATAGGTTTAGCTCAGTCTGCCAGCCTGCTGCAACAGGTGCATCTCAGTTAAAAACAAGGTCTACTCTCTTACTTTTTGGAATAACAATTTAAAAAACAAACAAACCTGAACTTGTCAGCACTGGGAGAAAAATTAAGCAATATTTTTTTTTGATGTAACCTACTTCACTTATCTATATATATATATTACTGATTTCCTGTCCAAGGTTACCAAAATAGCTGTATCCAATTTTTCTAGCCTGTTGAAAAGGAAGTTGAGGTAAGAAAGGATGAGAGAGTAAGTAGCTCATCGGGTTCAGAGAGGTATTGGCAAAAGCAAGTAGTGAGTCAGATAACTCAAATAAGAATCCATCACAAAGGAAAATGACAATCACATATAAAATGGGAATGATTTTCCAAAACATGAGGAAACTTCTACCACAAAAAGTCTAGTGCTCCATTTTTTCAGAGTCCCTTTAATCTTTATGCCAAAAGAAATCCAAGCCAATGGTTATCACTAATACAAAATGTTATGTCTTCTCCCCAACTCATTACCAAAATAAGTTGAGACAACCAGAGAAGCTAAACCTGGATAAATATATCACCTTCTTGCAAAAGTCTTAACGCCATACAATTCAACAATTCACACAAATATTAAATGCTACGTGCAAGACATTGTACTAGTAGCTGAGGATAATTAAAGACAAAACCTAAATGATCGCTTCCTTAACAGGAGCTCCTATTTTGGGGGACAGGGTTATTTTACTTCCATCCGGGTAGCAGGTACATTATGTAAAAATGTGTGGCACGGGAGCCCATAGTCAGAGGCCTGAACGAATGGGAATATATGGGTTGATAAGTATATGAGAATGGAAGTGGAGACAAGGGACAACAATTTTTTTCAGGTCTGAGCTGGATTTTTTTTTTTTGCAATAAAACAGTGAAATCTTCTGGATGGGCAGTGATAGTAGGCCATCTCCTTCGAAAAGGATAAAAAACACAGCCTCCCTAAGAAACCAAAATACTCTCCACTCACTTTGCACAATCTACACCAATATGCACTTTTCCCCCATTCGCAACTTTTCCCCCAGTCAACGACATCCCCATGCCAAGCCCTTTGCTACCTCCCCACCTGCAATTTTACCACTAGAATCAACACCTCACTCCTCTACTCCTCCTTCTTTCCTCAGCAGATCTTTCTCCGAAAATACCTTTCGACCTGTGCTTTCCCTCCCAACTACGCGCCGCTCCCCCACCCCCCGCAAAAATAAAAGAAGAAAAGAAAACCAGCCCGATACCTCCAACGCTAGCGCGACGCGGCCAGACCGCCGCCTCTGCACCCACCCCAGGCCTGCCCACAGACCTCAGCACCGGCACGGAGGCGTCACGGAGCCCCGAATGCACTCAACAGTTCTTGCAGGGGCTGGGGGGGACACCCGCAAAGCCACGCCGTTAACGCGCGAGCCCAGACGGCCCCAGACACGACAGTTTCCTGGGGCAGCTTCGCAAGCATTGGCACGACGGCAGCAGAAGCAGGCAATGTGCAAGGCTGGGGAGGCTCGTTACCTGCGGCCGGAGAAGAAGAAACTTCCTCCTCGCCACAAGGCTGCTTGCACGCTGCCCACTCTCTCCTTCCTTCAATCCCCTTTAGCATCCAGGTCCTCCCGGTCCTAACGCAGACGAGGGCTACGGCAGCAGGTTTAATGCCTCGGCGTGGGGCTGGAGCTAGAACTAGGGGCGGTTACAGCCGCGAGAGGAGGAGGAGGAGGAGTTGGTGCCAGTATGTAGCAAGTTTGGGTTGCCCCCAGTATGGCCGCTGCAGGAAAGTGGAGAGGAGCAAGCGCTGCGCCGCGGCAGCTCCAGCCAGAAGCAGACGGCCTAGCGGTGAACAGCTCCAGGGCAAAGGGGCGGAGTACAATGATGCTTCGCTTAGAGCTACGGGAGGGAGGGCGCGCCCGCGAGCGCGCGCGCGCGTACACGCGCACGAGATGTGTGCTTGGCCATCCCTAGACATGCAATGTCTTGAAAATGGTGTTTTGTGTCTTTTTTCAAGTTTGTCTTGAACTGGAAATGAGCTGATTTTTAAAACTAAATTTATCTTTTAGATTCAAATTAAAATTTTATAATTAATCAATAGTGATCTTTATGACCAAGTATTCAATAAAAGTTCAGCTTTTGAAAAAGGTAAATATCCAGGGTGCACACACGATGAAGAGGAAAACTAATCTCTTTATTAAGAGACTAGTTTTTTCTTTTGGACTAGTTTGTGTGTAGTAAGCACTACATTTTCAAATGCAACTGGTGCTGCTGGGTGATAGTGTAGAGAGCCAGCATCGTATGCCTTACCTTTACCTTCAAAATATCAGGACTGGAGCTGGAGATTTTTATCTACTGTCTTCTTCAACATCATTCCCCAATTACTATAGCCTAATCTTTGATTCCCACTCCCCTCCCGTGATTGTACCTTGGGGCAATCTATACTCTAAATTGATTTAGTTTACCTTTTCTCCTAGCCTTAAATGGCCTTTACAGCTTCTTCAACACTCACATAATTCTATCCTTGACCACCTGAAGGCAAACACTAAATAATTCCCAACTAGGTCAAGAAAATTCCGATTTGTTCTCTTTATTTTTCCAGAGAAGAGATACAAAGTATACCTAATTGTCTGCCTTCAGGAAATTGACAGGGTACTTGATACAAAAACAGTAACTGTAGTACAAAATGATACATTGAAAGTGTATAAGATCTGTTGGCAATTACTAATGCTTGTCTTGCTTTTAGACACCACAGACCACAACCGTTATCACCACAACCAGGGAGGGGCAAGGAAGCTCAAAGATATGACCATATTTAAAGAAAACGAAAGGCCCTGGTTATGGGCCACATTAAACGATCTTGACAGGCTAAAAATGAGCTTAAGGGAGAGAAAACTCCAAATGTATTTTTTTTAACTACCTAAAATAAAGCCCCATACTATGGTTTAAAGATAAATACAGCAGGATTAATACATAGTCTGCAACCAACCAGCTGAAAATAAAATAGTCAAAAGAACATAAGGAAAGCTACTAAATTTCTTTCCAATTTCAAAATATAATTTAAAAAAAATATTGTGCACCTGTACATCCAAATTTCTCCAATAAACTTCAATCTACCTCAAAAAAAATGTATAAAATGCAAAAGCAACATCATGATAATTTATATTTGCTAGGTCATTCTTCCTTCCTCAAAGAGTTCAGTATCTGACTCACAATTTTTCTTTCTCCTCCAATTCTTGTCTATTGGTTTTCCCCATCTCCCTCTGCCTTCCTGTACAAAACTTATTTTTGTCCACACTGTGACTTCCAACCTCTCAAGCCTTCAGTGTTCTCCCAGGTTCCTTCTAAGTTTTCTGTGCTAGATCCTTAACGACCATATGGTACACTAGTAGCAATGTGGAAGTATCCTCCCCTCCAATCAGTTCCAGAATAAAGTCATCAACAGGTTATATTCGACCAGTGATTGCCCACACTAATGGAGCCCATATTGCTATCTACTCTTCTCTTTCTAAGCTGATCTAGCTGTGCTACATGAGACTGTTAAAAGTCACTGAGAAGGCCTTAAAAAGACGATATTCAATCCTCCCCAGAGGATGAAGAGACCTTTCAGGAACTGAAAGATAAGGACAAATGTGCCATAATCACCCCAATTAATTTACTGAGGATTAGATGGGGCTGTATCAGTTTAGAAAATTCAAAAGAACTGGCTTCGACTCTCTTGTGAACTATAATTTTCTATCTTATAACTCTTCTAGTAATAGGTGGGTAAGGGACATCTGTAGAGTGAACCCCAATGTAGGTTCCAGAATAGGTATCTGCAGCAGCACCCACTTGGAAGGGGAGGGCATCCCCTTTTAGGGAGACATTGGGAGATACTGTTATGATCAAAAATTGGGAGATAATGGAGGAGGTGGTAAGCTTTCAGGCCAGCAGTGCCAACACCTGTGGCAGCCCTCTTAGCAGGGTGTTAGTGGCAGTACTTACAACACTACAAAGAGGCAGTGTTTGGAACCAGGAACAAGGGACATTGCCAAAACTTGTGGGTGGGTGGAGGAGCACTTATCCTAGAAGTGTAGAGGGGTAATTTAGCAGAAGTGGGTGTGGAACTCAGCAGCAAGAGGCAGTGAGATCAAGCTGTGAGATTTCTAATGCTGAATGAAACCTCTATACATTTACATTATATAATGTGATTTCATGAGGTTTTTACCTTGAAATTTGTTTCCATGTTTTATTTTTCAATTTTTATACTATATCTAGTGCATCATTTCTTCCCTACCCTACCCTTTTTTTCCTGAGGAAGTTTGTGACTCTGTTATATTGCCAGGCACTTAACAATTCTTCCTGATGGATTTTTGTAAGGCAATTCATTAAAGGTACTCTTAGACTTCTCCTTTTGAATTTTGTCTAATTAGGCTGTCCATTTCTTGTTTTGTTAGATTAGTTATTTTATATGTAATCATTGATGGAATGAAAGCTATTAAGTCATTCCTTTCAGTTTCTCATGGTGAAGTTTGGTTACTGTCCATATTCTTTTGTCCTTATTGTCATTTCTCATTTCTTACTGCAAATTTTGGTGATTTGGATTTGCTTTCTTCTTTTCTGGAATAATTACTTATCAGTGATGAAGGAATTTCTCATGGGACATTTTGGGAGGTTTCGTTTAGCATTAGAAATCTCACAACCTACCCTGAGCTCAAGGAACCTGAGAATCCCTCCATAGCTATGACTTAGTCTGAATCCACCCTTGTATCACAAGAGACTGATTTGCTAACCTCTTGAAGGAAAGGGAGAAGGATGGAGAAAAGACTGTGGTCTATGTAGAAGATAGCATAAATAGCACAGCACAGGACCACAAGACAAGGGTGAAAAAAAAAGGGTTTGTGACTGAAGAAAAGGGTACAGGAAACCCAAATGGGACAAGCCAATACATACTTGATAGAGAATACCTTCAAAGGAGACCCTGGGCTAGCCAACCACTATAATCGTCAAACACTTAATAAAAGGATTTGTTCTATAAAACTTGGATTTAGTCAAAAGGCCATATCCTAGGACATAAAAAGGCCACATATGGCCTTGAGGCTGTAAGTTTCCCACCCCTAGATCCTAGCAGGACCATCTTTCAGCAACTGCATTAATAGAAGGGAAGAGAGGGAAAAGAATTTCAAGAAAAATAAGAGGCAAATGATTAGCTATATATGATGTCATAGTACAATTCCAAAAGACTCATGATGGAAAATGCTGGACAAAGAACTATGGAATCTGAATATGTTTCATCCCCTCTCCCCCCAAAATGTTCTCATGGTAGAACAAACAAAATATCTCCTAATTTAGAGAAGTACTTTCCAAAGTAGGGGTAGGATACCTCAGAGTGAAACTTAAACTGAAGTGGGGTGGGTGATTAACTAATAAAAGTATGGGAAGGTGAGCCACATCCCATATCGCTCCCTTTCCCCTCCTCATAGCTTAATATGAATTTGTTTCTGATATAACTGCTATCCCTTGACTACTTGCCCATTACAACCCCTCTCACAGATGGTTTTCAGTGTATACATAGTGCTTCCATCTTTCAAAGCTGTTCTAACCTATCCCAATTCAGACACCTATAGTAGTTGAACAGGCAGATTTACATAGCCATCACATCTCCATTTGCTGTATCCCCACCCTGAGATGCTCTGGACTACGTTAGCCTACTCTGCACTCTTGGGCAGTGAATGAGGAAGTCCCACCCCTTTCTCACACATATACACTTTTCATTGTCAATGAGGAATAGTGAGTACCATACACATAAATATGTTGCAATTGTGTCATTTTCTTCTCCAAACTCACTCTTTCCCAAATTTCCCTATTACTATGGAGGGCACCACTATCCTTCCAGTCACTTAAGTTCTCAACTTTCTCTTTATCCTTGACTTCTCACTCAAATGAATTTATCTCTTGAAAGTTACTAATGATCTCTAATTAATATATATCTAATGGTCTTCTTTGAGCTCCATCTTTATTGATCTTTCAATATCGTTTGGCATTATTGAACACCCTCTGCTACTAAATATTTAATGTCTATACTCTTTGTTGTAATACTGTACTTTCTTGGTTCACCTTCTACCCATCTGACCACTCCTTCATCTCCTTTGCTTCATCATACCAAGCCTTCTGATTTGGGGTTTTTTCCCAAACCCCTGTTCTGGGCTATTTTCTTCCTACATTCTTATTTGTTGAATTCATCCATTTCTCATGGGTTTAATTATAGCCTTTGGGACTATGACTGGGAAAGTAAAGACCATTACTAGCCGTAGGGTTAGACTGCCTCGTGTATACCCACATCCTTCAATCATTGCCCTAAAAAATACAACATTTATTGTCCAGACACCAGATAATACAGATGAGTACCATAGAAAGTCTTACCACATTTTCCAGAAGTGCACGGAACCCGCCCCAACACAAAGTTCAAATTCAGAAAGTAAGATGGAAAAAATAGCAAACACAAGGAAACATTGATGATGATGA
The DNA here is from genome assembly GCA_028658325.1 of Potorous gilbertii. Taxonomy (NCBI): domain Eukaryota; kingdom Metazoa; phylum Chordata; class Mammalia; order Diprotodontia; family Potoroidae; genus Potorous; species Potorous gilbertii. Next base: position 99,565,062 of record CM053772.1, on the reverse strand, counting down.
TGATGATAGTTACAATTTATATAGTACTTTAAGGTCTGCAAAATGTTTTACAGATATTAATGATTAAAACATTATGAAGTGAGGGTAGCTTCAAGACATAAGCCAAGAAAAGAATAATAACTTCATATAATTTACAAATAAAGATGCAAAGAAAAATCACATTGTCACAAGCTCTATTAGAATTTATAGCATAAATAAGTAAAAAGGTGTTTTTTTAAAATGGTCATGTGGAAAATATCTGTAAAAAATGACTCTAAGTAAATTCTATAGCTGTAGAACCCACAGAATGATGAAGTGAAGCAAATAACGAGCCTAAGACAGCCTGGAAAGTCCTGGGAAGTGTCTATCACATCATTATCACTGGGAATAGAGCACAGTCCATCATGGACTGCCCGAGCACAGACAGGTCCTGAGCAGACTTTGGGGAGACTTAATCTGTCATACCTATGGCAGTTTCCAGACTTCAGGACCCCAAAACTGTCAAGGACAAATTGAAACATCAGTGGAAAATGAATGTGAGACCAGTGTGGGAGAATGGGGTGGTCCAGCCCCATCCCCCAGGCGGCAGAGGGTGAAGGGGTGGGGAGCAACCTACAGTAGCCACAGCAGCAGCAGGGGCAGAGACAGGGACTGTTTCTGATGCTTTAGGCCCACAGATTGTGGGGGAATTGGGTGACTGACAATACACTCCCCACCCCCACTGGAAGCAGAGATCTACCTTGACAAAGAGCTCAAAAGTCAAGTAAATGGCTGGGGAAATAAGCAAAAACCAAAAAAAGAATCAAACTATAGAATCTTACTTTGGTGACAAGGAAGACCAAAACATGTAAACAGAAGAAAACAAAGTCAAATCTCCTCCATTCAAAGTCTCCAAGAAAAATATGAAGTGGTCTCAGGTCAAGTAAGAGAAGTAGAGCAAAAATTGGGAAGTGAAATGTGAGTGATATAGGAAAATTGTGAAAAATGAGTCAACTGCTTGCTAAAGGAGACTCAAAAAAATGTTGAAGAAAATAACACTGTAAAAAAAAAAATAGACAAACCTAAATGACAAAAGAGATCTAAAAGGCCAATGAAGAGAAGAATGCCCTAAAAAACAGAATTGGTCAGATGGAAAAAGAGGTCCAAAAGCTCACTGAAGAAAATCATTCCTTAAAGATTAGAATGAGGCAGATAGAAGCTAATGACTTTATGAAAAATCAAGAAATGATAAAACAAAACCAAAGGAATGACAAAAAGCAGGTAATGTGAAATATCTTATTAGAAAAACAACTGACATGGAAAATAGATCCAGGAGAGACAATTTAAAAATTATTAGACTAACTGAAAGCCATGATCACAAAAAGAGCCTAGACATCATCTTTCAAGAAATAATTGAGGAAAACTGCCCTAATACTCTAGAATCAGAGGGTAAAATAAATATTGAAATTATCTACCAACTGGTTCTTGAAAGAAACCCCAAAAGGAAAACTCCTAGGAGTATTGTAGCCAAATTCCAGAGCTCCCAGGTCAAGGAGAAAATATTGCAAGCAGTAAGAAAGAAACAATTTGAGTACTGTGGAAATACAATCAGGATAACACAAGAACTGGCAGTTTTTACATTAAGGGATTACAGGGCTTGGAATATGATATTCCAGAAGTCAAAGGAACTAGAATTAAAACCAAGAATCACCTACCCAGCAAAACTGAGTATGATGCTTTAGGGGAAAAAATGGTCATTCAGTGAAATACAGGATTTTCAAGCATTCTTGATGAAAAGACCAGAGCTGAATAGAAAATTTAATTTTTGAACATAAGAATCAAGAGAAGCATGAAAAGGTAAACAGCAAAGAGAAATCATAAGGGATTTACTAAAGTTGAACTGTTTATATTCCTACATGGAAAGATATTTATAACTCTTGAGACTTTTCTCAGTACAAGGGTAGTTGAAGGGATAGTATACATATGGACAAAAGGCACAGGGTGAGTTGAATAGGAAGGGAAAATATCTAAAAAAATAAAATCAAGAGGAGAGAGAGGAATATATTGGGAGAAGAAAGGGAAAATAGAAACAGGCAGATTATCTCTCACATGAAAGAGGCAAAAGAAAAAATTTTTTCAATGGAAGGGAAGAGAAGGGCAATGAGAAGGGAAAAAGTGAACCTTGCTCTCATCACATTTGGCTTCAGGAGAGAATAAAATATGCATACTCAATTTACTATGAAAATCTATCTTACACTATATGAAAGTAGGGGAGAAGGGGAGAAGTAGGGAATTGGGGAATGATAGAAGGGAGGGCAAATGGGAGGAAGGCATAATTAGAAGTAAATATTTTTGAGAAGGGATAAGGTGAAAAGAGAGAATGGAATAAATGGAGTGGGACAGAATAGGATGGAGGGAAATATAGTTAGTCTTCCACAACATGACTTTGATAGAAGTTTTTTGCATTAACAGCACATGTATAGAATATATCAAATTGTTTGCCTTCTGAGGGGGGATGGGTAAGGAGGGAGGAAAGGAGAGAAGTTGAAACTCAAAGTTTTAAAAATGAATGTTAAAAATTGTTTTTACATGTAATTGGGAAATAAGACATATAGGCAATAGGATATAGAAATCTATTTGTCTTCCAAGAAAATAGAGAGGCTGGTGATAAGAGAAGGGAGGTGTGTGACAGGAGGGCAGATTGGGGAGAGGGGTAATCAGAATGCATGCTGTCTTGAGGTGGACAAAGGGGAGAGATAGAGAGAAAATTTGGAACTAAAAATCTTGTGGAAATGAATGTTGCAAACTAAAAATAAATTAATTAATTAAAAATAAATAAATAAAAATTTTTAAATGGTCATATGAATAAAAAAATGAAATCTCTAGAAGAAATGATAGGAATGGAAATGAGAGATGAAAGAGCTGGGAGGTGAATTGGTATAGGAGGAGTAAAACCTTAATCTGGTAACAAACTCCTTGAAAATTAGATGAGACCATTCTGAGATCAAAATTTATCAGTCATTTGATGAAAAAAGGAAACTCCCAGGAATGTCATAGTCAAAATTCAGAGCCTCCAGTTTAGAAAGAAAAACAAATTATTCAAGTAACATAGGAGGTATCAAGGTTTCAGGTATCAAGGAGCCACAGGTAGGGTGACATAAAACTTATATCACATATCACTATAAAGAAGAGGAAATCTTACAATATATTATTTAGAAAGCAAGAGATAAATGTTTATACGTAGAAACAACTTAAGTGGAAAAACAAATTAAATTTCTACAGAGAAAAATGAACCTTCAATGAAAAAGATTTCCAAGTGTTCTATGTGAAAAGAATAGAGCTGAGTAACAAATTTAAAATGCAAATACAGGAATTAAGAGAAAGCTAAAAAATAAATGTACAAATAAACTCCCAAAGGAATAAAAAAACCCAGGACCAGATGGATTTTCAAGTGACTTCTATCAAACATTCAAAGAACATTTAATTCCAATATTAAATAAGCAATTTTCAGAATAGGAAAAGAAAGGATTTTGTCAAAATCCTACTTTTATACAAATAATACCTGGATACTTAAACCAAGGAGAAACTAAATAGGGAAATAAAATTGTAGACCAATATCTCTAATGACTATCAATGCAAAATGTTTTTCTGTTTGTTTTCCTTTTAGTTTAATATAATAACAAATAACAATAATAATTAAATTCATTAGCCTACCATGTGCTAAGCATTGTTCTAAGCATTTTACAAATATTGCCTCATTTGTTCTTCACCACAACCCTGGCAGGTAGGAGCTGTTATTACCCTTATTTTACATTTGAGAAACTTGACTTGTCCTGCCCTCAAGGAGCTTACAATCTAAAGTGTAAGACAACACACCAAAGGAGGCAGTAAAGATGGGGGAGAGGAAACTAGGGGGTACCTAGCATGGGGCATCTTGTTCCCTGGAGTTGAAACCAGCCAGGGCAGCAGACCTCTTGATTGGTCCTCTTCAAGAAAGAAGGATGAAGGGAGTCAAGATGGCTGAATAGAAAGATGCACATACGCTAGCTCTTACCCCACAGCCCATAAAATATCTGTAAAGAAAACCTCTCAACAAATTCTAGAGCAACAGAAGTCACACAGCAATGCAGTGGAGGAGATTTCCATTGCAGAGTGACCTGAAGGACTGCCAGGAAAGGTCTTCCATGCATGCAGAGCAGAGCCCAGTCCTGCCTTGGCCATGTGGCACCAAAAGGAGCAGATCTGAGCAGGCTTCAGGGGCACAGAATCTCTAGTGGCAGTACAGATCCCTCAACCCACAGGTGCCAAAGGTCAGTGAGAGGGTTTTTTTGGCTGGCCAAGAAGGGAGCAGGGTGTCCTCATAACTCAGGCCTCCTCAGGTGGCAGCAGCAGAGGCAACAGTAGATGGGACTCCCAAAGTAGGCAATAGCCTGCATCCATTGTTGAAGGTCTAATCGTAAAGCCCCTGAGGGTACTGAGCCCTGTGTGGTGGCCCTGCCCCCTCCTGAGCAGCTGATCTTAATCTCACATTGAATAGCAGCCCTGCACCCACTTAAAGCCCATGAAGCTTTGGAGCAGCTCATCTGAATCTTAGCCCCCAGTACTGGCTTGGTGGAACTGGAGGCGAGCTGGTTGTGGAGAGGAAACTCAGAAGTCAAGTAACTGACTGGGAAAATGTCCAAAAAAGGGAAAAAAAATAAGACCATAGTAGGTTGTTTTCTTGGGGAACAGGTGTCTCCCCCCATCCTTCCAGATGAGGAAGAACAAGGCATACTGTCAGAGGAAGTCAAGGCTTCTGCCTCCAAGGCCTCCAAAGGGAATTTAAACTTGGCTCAGGCAAACCTTAAAAGACAAGTTAGCAGCTTACTAAAGGAGTACCAAAAAAATGCTGGGGAAAATAACAGCTTTAAAAAGAGGCTAACTCAATTGGAAAAAGAGGTCCCAAAAGCCAATGAGGAGAAGGAGGTTTTAAAAAGCAGAATTAGTCAAATGGAGGAGAAGTTTCAAAAGCTCACTGAAAAAAATAATTCATTGAAAGAGAGATCAGGGAAATGAATGACTATGAGTTAAACCAAGCAGTTAGAAAACAAAACCAAAAATTTGAAAAAAATAGAAGATAATGTGAAACATCTCATTGGAAAAACAACAGACCTGGAAAATAGGTCCAGGAGAAACAATTTAAAAATTATGGGACTACCTGAAAGCCATGATAAAAAAAAGAGCTTAGACATTATCTTCCATGAAATTATCAAGGAAAACTGCCCTGATGTTATCGAATCAGAGGGCAAAATAAATATTGAAAGAATCCACAGGTCACCTCCTAAAGTAGACTCGAACAGAGAAACTTCTAGGAATATTGTGGCCAAATTTTCAGAGTTCCCAGATCAAGGAGAAAATACTGCAAGCAGCTAGGAAGAAACAATTTGAGTATTATGGAAATACAATTAGGATAACACAGGATCTGGCAGCTTCAACATTAAGGGATTAAAGGGCTTGGAATGGGATATTTCAGAGGTCAAAGGAACTGGGATTGAAACCAAGAATCACCTACCCAGTAAATCTGAGTATAATATTTCAAGGGAATATATGATCATTCAATGATATAGAGGATTTTCAATCATTCATATTGAGGAAAAGACCAGATGTGTATAGAAAATTTGACTTCCCAAGATAAGAATCAAGAGAAGCATGAAAAGGTAAACAGGAAATAAAAATCATAAAAGACTCTAAAGCTGAACTGTTTACATTACTACATGGAAAGAAAATCTTTATAACTCTTGAATCTTTTCTCAGTATTTGGGGAGAAGGAGGGACTGTACATACACACACACACACACGCACGCACGTACACACACACATATAGATAGAGAGTACAGGGTGTGTTGAATCAGAAGAGATGATATCCACACACATACACACACAAATAAAACAAAAATTAAGGGATGAAAGAGGAAAATACCAGGGAAGAGAAAGGGAGAAATGGATTTGGACAGGATATAACTCATAAAAGAGATAAGTTCAATGGAGGAGAAAAGGGAGAAGGAGAGAGGGGAAAAATGAACATACTCACTAAATTTGATATGAAAATTTATATCACAGCACAGGAAAATAGGCAAGGAAGTGACAAGTGGGGTGAGGGGAATATTAGAAGGGAGGGCAAATGGGAGAAGGGAGTCACTAGACATCAAGACTTTTGAGAAGGGAAAAGGTCAATTGTGGGGGAAAAATTAAGGAGGGATAGAGTAGAATAGAGGGCAAAATGTAATTAGTATTACACAACATGATTATTATGGAAGTCTTTTGAAAAACACCTATTAAGTCTGTATTAAATTGCTTGCCTTCTCAGTGGGTGAAGGGAGAGAAATAGGAAATGAAAGCATTAGCAATGAATGTTGAGAATTTTTATTGCATATAATCGGGAAATAAGAAATACAGGGAATGTGGTATAAAAATTTATCTACAAGAAAAGAGAGAAGATGGGGATAAGGGAAGGGTGGGGTGTGATAGAAGGGAGGGTACATTGAGGGAAGGTGTAATCAGAATGCAAGATATTAGGAAGCAGGGGGAAGGGAGTGATGAGGAGAAAAACTGGACATGTTATAAAGTGAGGTAAAACAATTAGTATTAAAGCAATTAACTGAATTAATTACTGAGAATAAGTCAATGACATATTTAGTTTCAGAAAAAGAATTTTAGTCCAAATTTCCTAGAGGAAGGTAACCTAGGGTAAAATTTAGCATTGATGGAAAAGTTAAGTTTTTAATGGTAAATCTGATTTTATGATTGCTATTTAATCTGGAACTAGAACATGTATAGAAAGGCATGTAAGCCACTTAAGACTTCCCTCAAAAGATGTTCCTTAGCCAAAGTGAAATTATAATCATATATGAAACCTGGTTCTTGGAACTTGTCATTTTTTAGATGTTATGGGACTATTAAGTGACTTCTTCTGAGTCTAACTCCAGGTATGGACAGCAACAAAGGCAGTCTGAGCCTCCAATCCATGATGCCAGTAAGCCTATGAGATGCTGGTATGAACTGCAAAAGGTGATCTCATGGGAAGGGTAGGAGAGTGGCTGTTTAGCCTGGGCTGAGGTAAGATTCTCCTGACTCAATTTCCCCACCGACACCTGGCAGACTTTAAGCTTGACTGAATGCAAGTGGACAAATCTAATCCTGCCTGGAATTGACATGAAGTTGGGGAGATATTGTATTCCTGCAATGTCCCTATTCTTGGTGGCAATTTCCTATAGCCAAAACGTTTATAAGCTTAATATCAGATCTATTCAATTATAGATCATTGGTAGAGGAACATCCAAGGTTAAGTCTAAAATTAAGCTATTAGGCATAGGACTTTGGACCAGCAACAACAAATTAGGGTCCTTTAATTCTTAATAACACTTTGGAGACAATTAGGTCAAGAGCTTGTGAAGTTAGCAACATAAATATTATTTGTGTCTCAGTTGGTTAATATTTAAAAAAAAATTCTTTTGTGGTCCATATTGTAAATGCTTTAAAAAGAAGTTTGAGCCAAAAGTTTGAATTGTTTTATCTGTTATAAACTGTGTTAAAAATGAAAAATTAAATTAAAAAAAAGGATGAATAACACACAATCCATTTTCTAATCAATCATTCACTTTTATCTTTTCTGGTCATTCAACTACTATTCTCCACATGAACTCTGTCCTCTAGATTCACTAATTTTTTTCCTAGGGAAAAAAATTCCCTTGATCTAAATTAACACTTGGCCTGAGGGAGAAGGTAAAACTTTTTTCCTGTCCCTACTTTCTCCTCCTTAATGCTGGGCTCCTCTCTGAGAGCTGGAGTTAAAATTTAGATCTATGTTTTTCTGTCTCTTCTCAAGATGGAAACAAAGAGAATTTTCAATGAACCACATTCTGACTCCCAGAGGAGTGCTCTGTTTATTAATTTATGTGGTCAAATTGTTTTTTTAAGGAAAATTATTTTTAAAAATACATTATTTTGAATATTTATTATTTCTACAGAACAAGATTCTCTGTATATTCTATCCTGTTCCTTCCTCTTCCCACATATCTATCACTTATAACAAATACTTTCTTAAATGAAGAGGAGAAAAAAATCAGCAGAACTAATCATATTGAAAAATATCTAATATTGTATGCAGAGTTTCACACTCATTAAACCTGATCTTTGCAAAGGAGCAGAGGGGAATGTCTTCTCACTTTTCTTTTTTGGGGCCAACTGTATCTCCTGTAATTTGATGATATTAAGTTTGGATTGTTTTATGGTTGTTATTTACATTTACAGTGTTGTGATGGTAGATATTGTTTTCTAGGCTCTGTTTAGTTTACTTTGCATCAGTTCATGTAAGTTTTTCCACACTTTTCCGAGTTCATATTTTTTTTGTTTGTTTCTTAGAATGCTGTAATATAGAATTCTACATATCAACCTACAAAATAAAATGCTTTTTAAACTCATCTTTCCCTTCTTCCTATCATATGGAGATAAGAAAGTGAGGTGAAAGTAGAATGCTTTTGAAAAAGAAGTGCTCTGATACATTTTTTTTTTGGTGGGGTAGATGAGTTTAAAAAATCTTGGCTAGATTTTTCTAAGGATGTGTTAAACAGCACAGTGGATAGAGCTATAGATTTTGAGTCAGGGAGATCTAAGTTGAATCCAGCCTCAGATACTAGCAGATTGACCCTGGGTAACTCATTTAACCTTTGTTTGCCACAATTGTTTTGTCTAGGTACAATAATAACACCTATTTTCCAGGGTTGTTGTGAGGATCAAATGAGAGAATAATTATGAAGGGCTTAAGATAATGTCTGACTCATAGTAATTGCTATGTAAATGTTAGCTACTATTATCTATTATTATAAATATTAAAAACAGATTAATTTGGCTTGGTAATATATCCGTTTGTAGATTTGAGTTATGGGATTTGATTATTTTAAATGTCTGCTGTAATGATTCACCTGTTCATGTTTTTTCTTCTATTAAAATTTTATTTATTTTATTCTGAATTTAGAAATAAAACAAGCATTTCTATAACATAGTAGAATTAAAAAGATGATTGTACATGAAACAACAAATCTATTATATACAGCTTTCTATTTCTTTTAAATATATATTAAAGTTATGATATAGCTATCTTTTTTTCCTTTTTTTGCTCCTCTGCCCCCAACCCTAGAGATGGCTACCATTATGTTAAAATCATTCTATACATACTTCTATTTATCAGATGTCCTTCCTTCATATGTCTTTTGTAGTTAATTTGAGTATTTATAGTTGTCAAAATTACTTAGTACCTCAAATTTTTTCTTACAACAATATTGTTATTTCTGTATACAATGTTCTCTTGGTTCTACTCATTTTGCTTTTCATTATTATATTCAAGTTTATTCATTTTTTTTAAGATCATCAATCTCATCATTTCTTTATCACAGTAGTTTTCTATCACAACCATATGCTACAACTTGTTCAATCATTCCCCATTTGATGGGTGTTCCCACAATGTCTAGTTCTTTGCCAACACAAAGAGAGTTGCTATAAATATTTTAAAACATATAGTTTTTTTTGCCTTTTCCCCTAATCATCTTTAGAAACAGACCTAGCAGTGATATTGCTGGGTCAAAGCATATAGGCAGTTTAATAACTCTTCAGGCATGAATCCAGATTGCTTTCCAAAATGGTTGAGTTAGTTCATAGTTCTGCCAACAGTGAATTGGTGTACCAATTTTTCCACATCCCATCTAATATTTGTTGCTTTCCCCTTCAGTCATTAGCCAATTTGATAGGTATAAAATGTCATGTTTCTCTAATCAGTTTTTCATATAAGTATGAATTGTCTAGATTTTTTTCATTGGAAAGCTGCCTTTTCATATCCTTTAACTGTTCATCAATTGGGGAATGACTCATATTCTTATAGACTTCACAAAATTCTTTATACATTTGAGCTATGAGACCTTTTCTTGAGAATATGTCTATAAAAATTTCCCCCAATTTTCTGCTTTACTTCTGATGTTGGCTACATTTGTTTTTTTTTTTTTTACAAAACTTTTTAAATTTAGTGTAATTGAAATTATTCATTGTACACTTTATGCTGCTCTCTATCACTTATTTGTTCATAAATTACTTGTCTATCCATAAGTCTGATAGGTAATATATTCCATGTTGTTCAAATTTCTTTGTAATCTCTTTATATTTAGGTCATGTATCCATTTTGATCTTATCTTGGTAAGTAGTGTAAGATATTGGTCTATGCCCAATTTCTGCCAGACTGCTTTTCAGTTACCCAACAATTTTCACCAAATAATGAATTCTTATTCTTAAAACTTGTTTTTACACTTTTCAAATACAAGGATATTATATTTATTTGCTGCTGTAAATTCTATATCTACTCTGTGCCATGGATATACCTTTCCAATTCTTAGCCAGTACCAGATACTTTTGATAATTATAGCCTTTTAATATAGTTTAAGATCTGGTGCTGCTAAAACTCTTCCTTTACATTTTTTCATTAGTTCCTTAGATATTCTTGACTTTTTGTTCTTCCAAATGAACTTTTTTTTCGAATTTAGTAAAATAATTTTTTGGTAATTTAGTTGGGATAGAATTGAATATATAAAATAGTTTAGGTAAAATTGTCATTTTTGTTATGTCGGCCCTGCATACCCATGAACAATCAATATTTCTCCAATTATTTAAATATAATTTTATTTGTATAAAATATTTTAAAATATAATTTTGTTCATATGGTTCCTAGGTTTCCTTTGGTAGGTGTACTCCTAGGTATTTTATACTGTTTAGAATTATTTAAATGGGCTATTGCTTACTGTCTCTTCTTTCAGGTTTTTGTTGGTGATATATAAGAATGCTGATGACTTACATAGATTTATTTTATATCCTACTTCCTTGCTAAAATTGTTCATTGTGGAGCCAAGATGGTGGAATAGAAGCAGGTCCTTCTAGAACTCTCCCCCAAATCCTCCCTGTAAAAAGTGACCCTAATAAACTCTAGATTAGCAAAAGCCACACAATTACAGACTGAAGCAAATTTCCAGCGCAAGACAACCTGGAAGGTCAACAGGAAGGGTCCATTGCACCAGGCTAGGCATGGAATGCAGTTTGTTTGGGTTGCATCAGCCTGGACAGAGCTAAAGAAGGACTGAATCACTAGCAGCTGCTGCAGTTTTCAGACTTCCCAACCCACAAATACTAAAGACAGCTTCAAAGTTCAGTGGAAAGAGTCTCTCACCTGCCTGAGAGGGGAGTGTGGTCCAGCCCCAACCTCAACTGCCACCCCAGCCCTAGGGTGGGGAAAAAGAAACAGATTATAAATTTTATTTTCTCAGTGAGGAGGTATTTCCTTATGTCATTGGTGATGAGGAAGATCAAAAAATACAAACAAGAGAAAATAACAAAGTTCCTACATCCAAAGCCTCCAAGAAATATATGACTTGGTCTTAAGCCATGAAAAAGCTCAAAAAGGATTTTGAAAATAAGTAAGAGAAGTAGAAGAAAAATGAGAGTGATACAAGAAAATTATGAAAAAGTACTCAACAGTTTGCTAAAGGAAACCTAAAATAATGCTGAAGAAAATAAGTTTTAAAATTAGACTAACCTAAATGACAAAGAGGTCCAAAAAGCCAGTGAAGAGAATGCCTTGAAAAGCAGAATGGACCAAATAGAATAAGAGCTCTAAAAACTCACTGAAGAAAACAATTCCTTAGAAATTAGAATGGAGTAAATGGAAGCTAATGACTTTATGAAAAATCAAGAAATTATAAAACAAAACTAAAAGAATAAAAAACAGAAGACAAAATGAAATAGCTCATTGGAAAAACAACTGACCTGGAAAATGGATCCAGGAGAGATAATCTAAAAATTATTGGACTACCTAAAAGCCATGATAAAAAAAGAGCCTAGACATGAACTTTCAATAAATTATCAAGGAAAACTGCCCTGATGTTCTAGAACGAGAGGGTAAAAAAGAAATGGAAACAATCCACCAATCACCTCCTGAAAGAAATCTCAAAGGGAAAATTCCCAGGAATATTGTAGCCAAATTCCAGAGTTCCCAGGTCAAGGAGAAATATTGTAAGCAGCCAGAAAAAACCAATTCAAGTATTGTGGAAACACAATCAGGATAACACAAGATCTGACAGCTTCTACATTAATTGATCAAAGGGCTTAGAATATGATATTCTGGAGTTCAGAGGAGCTAGGATTAAAATCAAAAGTCACTTACTCAGCAAAACTGAGCATAATACTTCAGGGGAAAAATGGAATTTCAATGAAATACAATATTTTCAAGCATTCTTTCTGAAATGACCAGTGCTAAGATTTCCAATACAATATTGAGTAATATTGGTGACAGTGGGCATCCTCGTTTCACACCTAATCTTATTGCAGTCTTTTGCTCATCCTCATTGCAAATAATGCTTGCTAATAGTTTTAAGTAAATACTTTTTATCAATTTAAGGAAGAATCCACTTATACCTATACTTTCAAGAATTTTTTAAACAGAAATAATTGTTATATTTTATTAAAAACTTTTTTCTGTATCTATTGATAAAATAATATAATGTAAAAAAGTCTTTTCTTACTGATGTAGTCAATTACATCAATAATTCTCCTTATGTTAAACCCTCCCTGCATTACTGGCATAAATCCTGATGGGTCATTCCGTATAACCTTTGTAATATATTGTTGTGATCTTTTAGCTAATATTTTCTTTATGATTTTTGTATCCATATTCATTAATGAAATTGGTCTATAATTTTCTTTCTCTGATTTTACTCTTTCTGTTTTAAGCATCAGTGTCATATTGGTTTCATAAAAGGAGTTTGGTAGCAACCTTTCTGTTTTCTGACTATTATTCCAAACTATTTATTTAATATTAGAATTAGTTGATCTTTAAATGTTTGATAAAATTCACTAGCAGATTCATCTTGTCTTGGTGCTTTTTTCTTAAAAAGATCATTAATGGTCTGTTCAATTTCTTATTCTAACTGGAAAATAGTATTTCAAAAACTAGAGACAGGCAAACATCTTACACTATATGCCAAGCTAAAGTCAAACTGGGTACATGATTAAGACATAAAGGATGATCCTATAAGTAATTTTGGAGAGTAAGGAATAGTTTACCTGTAAGATCTATGGAAAATGGAAGAATTTATGGCCAAATAAGAGATAGAAAACATTATGAATTGCAAAATGGATAATTTTGATTACATTAAAGTAAAAAGTTTTTGCACAACCAAAGCCAATGCAACCAAGATTAGAGAAGAAGCAGAAAGCTGGGAAACAATTTTTATAGCTTGTGTCTCTGATAAAGGCCTCATTTCTAAAAAAATATATAGAGAACTGAGTCAAATTGATAAGAACACAAGTCATTCCCCAATTGATAAATGGTCAAAGGATACGAACAGGCAGTTTTCAGATGAAGAAATTAAAACGACCTGTAGTCATATAAAAATGCTCTAAATCACTATTGACTAGGGAAATGCAAATTAAAACACACCTATCAGATGGCTAATATAATAAACCAGGAAAATGATAAATGTTGGAGAAAAGGTGGGCAAACTGGAACACTAATGCATTGCTGGTGGATTTGTGAACTGATCCAACAATTCTGGAGAGCAATTTGAAACCAGGCCCAAAGGGCTATAAAACTGTGCATATCCTTTCACCTAGCAATACCACTTCTTGATCTGTATCCCAAAGAAATCATTAAAATGGGAAAAGGACTGACTTGGTCAAAAATATTTATAGCAGCTCTTTTTGTATTGATCAAGAATTGGAAATTGAGGGGATGTCCATCAGCTGGGGAATGGCTGAACAAGTTGTGGTATTTTAATGTGATGGAATACTATGGAATATTATTGTTCCATAAGAAAAGTCTGGGAAAACTTAAATGAACTGGTGCTGAGTGAAATGAGCAAAACCAGGAGAGCATTTTACACAGTAACAGCAACATTGTGGGATGGCCAGCTTTGATAGACTTAGCTCTTCTCAGCAATACAATGATCTAAGACAATTCCAGAAGACTCATGAAAATGCTATGCAGAGAAAGAACTATGAAGTCTAAATGCAAATCAAAGCTTACTATTTTCACTTTTTTTTAGTTTGTTCTTTCTTGTGATTTTTCCCTTTGGTTCTTACTCTTTACAATATGACTAATATGAAAATAGGTTAACAATTTTGTTTTTCTAAAATAGGTCTATTTAGCTATTATATTCCCTCTTCTGCTAATCCAGATGGTTTATATATTTTTAAACATTCTTCCATTTCACTTAAATTTTTAAATTTATTGGCGTGAAGTGGGCAAAATACTTCCTTATAATTATTTTAATTTCATCATTGTTAATGGTGTATTAACCCTTTTCATTTTTAATATTAGTGATTTGGTTTTTTCTTTATAAAATCATTTATCTATTAAAAAAAATAAAACCAGCTCTTATTTGTCTATCCAAAATTATTCATTTATATTATTTATTCATTCTATTTTTTTAACATTGAATTTTATCAATCTCATCTTTAATTTTTAGGATTTCCAATTTAGTGTTTAAATGAGTATTTTTAGTTTGTTCTTTTTCTAGTTTTTAATTGCATACCCAATTAATTGGTCACTCTTTCTCTATTTTATTGATTTAAGCATTCAGGGATATGAATTTTCCTCTGAATACTGCTTTTGCTGTATCTCATAGGTTTTGGGATACTTATTGTTGTCATTCTCCTTTAATGAAATTATTTTTTATTTGATTTGTCCTTTAACCTCCTCATTCTTTAAGATTAGGTTGCTTAATCTCCAATTAGTTTTTAATCTGTGTTTTCGTTTTTCCTTATTAATAATAATTTTTATTGCATTGTCATCTGAAAAGGAAACATTCAGTATTTCTGTTTTTAACTAAAATTTTTTTATATATAGTCAATCTTTGTAAAGGTACCATGAACCACCGAGAAAAGGATGTGTTTTGTTGTATTCCTATTCAATTCTCTCCAGATAGCTGACACATCTAGTTTATCTAAAATTCTGTTCACTTTATTGACTTCTTTGTTGTTTATTTTTTGGTTAGATTTATCTAGTTCTGAGAGGGGAAGATTAAATTCCTCCACTATTGTATTAATACTATATATCTCTGCATGTAATTCTTTTAATTTTTCTTTTAAAAATTTAGAAATCAAATTTGGTGCATATAGATTCAATATTGTCATTGTTTCATTGTCTGTGGCACCTTTTGTCAAAATGTAGTTACCCTGTATATCTCTTTTAACTGGATCTATTTAAGCTTTAACTTTGTCTGAGGTCAGAATTGCTACCCTTTCCTTTTTCTCTCTGAGGCAGTTAGGGTTAAGTGACTTGCCCAGGGTCACACAGCTAGTAAGTGTCAAGTGTCTGAATCTGGATTTGAACTCAGATCCTCGTGACTTGGGGGAGTGCATGATACCACCTACCTGCCCCAACTCCTGTCTTTTTTTGCATCAGCTGAAGCATAATAAATTCTACTCCAAACCCTCCATTTTAATTCCGTGTTTATCTCTTAGTCTTGAATAAGTTTCTTGTAAACAACATATTGTTGGATTCTGATTTTTAATCCATTCTGATATTCATCCATTTTATGAGTGAGTTTATTTCCATTCACATTCAGTTATAATTAGCATTTGTGAATTTCCTTCCATCTTATTTTTGCTCAATATTGTCCTTCTCAACCTCTCTTTTTACCTTATTCCTATTACCTTATCCTCTCCTTTTACTGTCCTACTCCTTATTCTACTTACTCCTCTAAAAGTTCCTTCTTTATCTTCTCCCCTAGTTCTTTTATTTCTTTACAAGTTTAGAGGACTTTTATACCTTTTTTGATGTGTATGTTGCTTCCTCTTTACCCCGGATCCAATGAGAGTAAAGGTCTTACATTATCAGCCTTCCACCTTCATCTGCTACCTCTGTATTAATTCTTCCTTTCATGCCCCCATCTTTATGAGATAATTCCTCCTTTTTACCTTTCCCTACACAATTTTGTTTTTTTAGAATCACCCCATCTCAGTCCCAACCTTCCTTCCTTCCTTCCTTCCTTCCTTCCTTCCTTCCTTCCTTCCTTCCTCCTCCTCCTCCTCCTCCTCCTCCTCCTCCTCCTTCTTCTTCTTCTTCCATTTATGATGTCCCAAAGGAGACTCAGGTAACTTTAACATTATAGGAAATACAAATTTCTTTATTATGTCAGAAAAAATTCCCTTCATGTATTCTCACAAATTTATTTTGGCAATATTCATATAGTACACCCATAGTATCAATGACTGATTTCCACAAAAGCCAAGTAAGCATAAAGAGT
This sequence comes from Potorous gilbertii, assembly GCA_028658325.1. Classification (NCBI taxonomy): domain Eukaryota; kingdom Metazoa; phylum Chordata; class Mammalia; order Diprotodontia; family Potoroidae; genus Potorous; species Potorous gilbertii. The sequence goes on along the minus strand of CM053772.1, from coordinate 99,548,785 downwards.
CAGGTCAAAGGCATGGTTTTAAACTTCAAAGGGTTAATAGCTACTTAGTGTCCCGTCTGGTCCCCTATATAATTCCTGTAAGAGGTAAATTGGGAATTGAAGACACCTAATTAAAATGAGGGAAGTACTTAGTATCAAGTAGAGAATCTTTATCAAATATTCTCATTTGAGTTTTCACTCTTTAATAGTTTTTTATTTTTAAAAATTTTTTAAGGTTTAGAAAAGTTTTATTTATGTTATTTCATTTGATTGCTTCACCTTCTTTTATTTTGCCTTTGCAACCCGGCTAATAGTCAACCTTGGTCAATGTCTTCTGAAAATATGACTTTGAATTAATCAATTAACCTTTATGGACCACATATATAAAATAAAGGGGTTGGACTATTTGACCTCTAAGGGCTCCTTTAACTTTAAATTTTTATCTACAATTAATCATTTAGAACCAAAATGAGACACTTCAAATATGATCTTACCAAGACAGATAGAACAAGAAGATTATTAAGTTGCCATTAGTATAATTTCATTTGATGTATCTGTTTGATTCTCTTCATCATTCTTTTTAATCCTTATTAGCTATGAGAACTGCATGTCACACCTGGATATAAGAATTAAATTCACTAAACATTTATTAATCATACACTATGTGGTGGTCACTGTACTAGGAACCAGGAGTGTGATAAAGCAGCCCTGCTCTTTTTTTAGGGGGAGGAAGAGTTTCTTGTTTTAATTTATTTATTTTTCGGTTCTCAGCATTCATTTCCACAAGAGTTAGAATTGAAAATTTTCTCTCCATCTTTCCCCACCCCCACCCTAGGACAGCATGCACCCCATGCACCCCTTCCTCCGGTCTGTCCTCCCTTCTATCACCCTCCTTCTTCCATTCCCCTCCCTTCTGTTTTCCTGTAGGGCAAAATTAGAGGTAGATATATATATATATATATGTATGACTGTACGTCTTATTTCCCAGTTGCATGCTAAAACAATTTTAAACATTCATTATTAAAGCTTTGAATTCTATGTTCTCTCCCTTCTACCCTCCCCGCCCACCCTCATTGAGAAAGCAAGCAATTCAATATAGGATGTATACATGTACTCACAAAAAACACTTCCATAATAGTTGCATTGTGAAAGACTAACCACATTTCTTTCTGTCCTAACCTTTGCTCCATTTATTCCATTCTCCTCCTTGACCTGTCCTCCCACAATAGTGTTTGCTTCTGAATAACTCTTCTCCCAATTTGCCATCCCTTTTATTATCTTCCCTCTCCTAATCCCTTCCTTCCTGCCTTTCTGCAGGAGAAAATAGATTTCCATATCCAACTGAGTGTGTTATTCCCTCCTTAAGCCAAAACCTGTGAGAGTAAGGCTCACTTATTCCCTTTCATCTCCGCCCTCTTCCCATGACATGGCAAAAACTCTTTCTTGCCTCTTTTATGCGAAATGATTTGCTACATTCTACTACTACATTTCTCTTACTCCTAGTACATTCCACTCAACAGTAAATTTTATTTTTTAGATATTCTCCCTTCATATTCAGCTCACCCTGTGCCCTCTGTCTATGTGTGTGTATGTATATATATATATATATATATATATATATATATATATATATATATATGTATGTATGTATGTGTGTGTGTGTGTGTGTGTACACACACACACACAAACATACACACAATATACACATGCACACATTTAAAATGTATTCCCTCTAACTACCATAATACTAAAAAAGGTCTTATGAGTTACAAATATCATCTTTCCATGTAGGAATGTGAACAGTTCAACTTTAGTGAGTTCCTTAGGGCTCCTCTTTGATGTTTACTTTTTCATATTTCTCTTTGTTCTTGTATTTGAAAGTCAAATTTTCTGTTCAGCATTGATCTTTTCAAAAAAAATGCTTGGAAGTCCTCTATTTCATTGAAATTACATTTTTTCCCCTGAAGTATTATACTCAGTTTTGCTGGTTCTTGGTTTTATTTCTATCTCGTTTGACCTCTGGAATATCATATTCCAAACCCTCTGATCCCTTAATATAGAAGTTGCTAAATCTTGTATTATCCTGATTATGTTTCTACAATACTTGAATTGTTTCTTTCTGGCTATTTGTAATATTTTCTCCTTGACCTGGGAACTCTGGAATTTGGTTACAATATTCCTAGGAGTTTTCCTTTTGGGGTCTCTTTCAGGAGGTGATTGGTGAATTCTTTCCATTTCTTTTTTACCCTCTTGTTCTAGAATATCAGGGCAGTTTTCCTTGATAATTTATTGAAAGATGATGTCTAGGCTCTTTTTTTGATCATGGCTTTCAGGTAGACCAATAATTTTTCAATTATCTCTCTTGGATCTATTTTCTAGGTCAGTTGCTTTTCCAATGAGTTATCTTCTATTTTTTCATTCGTTTGGTTTTATTTTATAATTTCTTGATTTTTCATTGTCATTAGATTTTATCTGTTCCATTCTAATTTTTAAGGAACTTTTTTCTTCATTGAACTTTTGGTCCTCCTTTTTCCATTTGTCCAATTGTGCTTTTAAGGCATTCTTCTTCTTATTGACTTTTTGGACTTCTTTGGCCATTTGAGTTAGTTTAAACGTGTTAACTTTTTCAGCATTTTGGAGGAATCTCTTTTAGCAAGTTGTTGACTTGTTTCTCATGATTTTCTTGCATCACTCTCATTTTTCTTCCCAATTTTTCCTCCACCTCTCTTACTTGATTTTCAAAATACTTTTTGAGCTCTTCCATGGCTTGAGATCATTGCATATATATTTTGGAGGCTTTGGATGTAGGAATTTCAACCTTGTTGTCTTCCTCCAGTTCTATGCTTTGGTTTTCCTCTGATTGCATGCTTTTTTCTTTCTCATCCAAAAGGATGTAAAAAAATACCTTTTCACCAAGAAAGCAATCTTCTATAGTCCTATTTTCCCCCCCTTTCTGGGTATTTCACCAATTACTTGATTTTTGAGTCCTTTGTCAAGTGGAGGGTATACTATCCTAGGCTTCAGAGATTTTGTTCAGCTATTCTCTGAGATATCTCTAGGGATCTGTAAGTTTTCAGTTCCTCCAAAATGGTGTAGTCAAGGGAGAGGTGTTTACTCCTTTTCTGGCCTGCACTCTGGTCCATGGGCAACCAAAAGCACTCTTTTCTGCCCTGGAACTGCTAGTAGGATTCCCTCTCCACAGCCACCACCAGCTCCACCACACCAGCATTCCTTCTCACTCCAGGACTGCTACTGAGGACTGAGACCCAGATCAGTCACTTGATTCTCCCAGGGTCTGTAGGCCAAGAGCTCTATAAGCAGACACTGCTGGCACAGTGACTGCAGCTGCCCTGGGGCTGGGGCCCACTCAAGCTCTCCTCTCACCAGGGTGAAAGAACTTTCTTACTGACCTTTGAAGCTTTGGTGTTTATGGGTTGAGAAATCTGAAAACTGCAGCAGGTGTCTGTGATTCATCACCCTGAAGCCTGCTCCAGTCTTGTGGCCCACATTGCACCCCATGTGATACTTCCTGTCAGCCTTCCAGGCTGTCTTGGGCTGGAAATATGTTTCACCTTGTCATTTTGTGGCTTCAGTTGCTCTAGAATTTGTTTAGAGTCATTTTTTAATAAGTATTTTCATGACTGGGGGAGAGCTCGAGTAGGTCCACCATCTTGGCTCTTCCCCGGCCTCCCTTAATTCCCTCTTTTCTTCCAAACTTCTCTAGTAAGGATGACAGTCTTAAGAATACTGATAACATTTTCACATATGAGAAGTAAACAGCTTGATTTTAGTCCCTTAGAATTAGTCTTTGATGTTTTCTTTGTATTTCTTCTGGATCTTTTATATAAAGATTTCCGTTGAATTCTAGTCTTTTTATCACAAATATGGGGAAGTCAAATGTCCAATTTTTTTCATTCAGGATTACATTTAACTTTTTGGGTAAGTTATTTTTGGTTGCAACCCCAGCTTTTTTGCTCTTCAAAGTATAATGTTCCAGTATGCCCAAAGTGCTACAAAAATGTGCATACCCTTTGCATACCTAGCAATATTGCTTCTAGGACTGTATCCCAAAGAGATCATAAAAATGGGAAAGGGTCCCACATGTACAAAAATATTTACAGCATCTCTCTTTGTGGTGGCCAAGAACTGGAAATCTAGGGGATGCCCATCCATTGGGGAATGACTGAACAAGTTGTGTTATATGAATGTAATGGAATACTATTTAACTATAAAACAATGAATAAAAGACTTCAGAGAGGCCCTGAAGGACTTATATGAACTGATGCTGAGTGAAAGGAGCAGAACCAGGAGAGCATTGTATACAGTAACAACCACAGTGCATGAGGAATTTTTCTGGTAAACTTAGCCCTTCACAGCGATGCAAAGACCTAAAGCATTCCCAAAGAACTCTTGAAGCAAAATCCCTTCTATATCCAGAGAAAGAACTATGGAATTGGATCACAGAATGAAGCAGAATATTTTCTCTTGTGTTATGTTTTATTTTGTTATGGTTTTTCTCATGATTTCTCCCATTCATTTTAATTCTTCTATGCAACATGACCAATGTGAAAATGTGTTTAATAAGAATGTATGTGTAGAACCCATATAATATTGCACACTGCCTTGGGGAGGGAGGAGTGGTAGAGGGAGAAGGGTAGAGGAGAAAATTTAAAAAAATATAATGTTCCAAGATCTACAGTCTTTTAGCATAGAAGCTGCTAGGTCTTGAAAATATCCTTACTGTATCTTTGCAGAATTTAAATTTTTTTGTTGTTGCTGTTGCTTGCAGTATTTTCTCCTTAACCCGGGAGCTTTGAAACTGGACTATGACATTCCTCTAAGTTTTCCTCCTGGAATCTGTCAGGTAGTGAATGGTAATTTTTTTCCCCTTTTTCTACTTTACCCTCTTATTCCACAATTTCAGAGCAATTTTCCTTAATAATTTCTTAAAATATTGCATCAAGATTCTTTTTTATAAAATATGTTTGAGGTAATCCAACAATTCTTATATTGTCTCACCTTAATCTGTTCTCCAGATCAATTGTTTTTCTAATGAGGTTTTTTAGATTCTTTTCTATTTTTCTAGTTTTGTTATTTCTTGGTATCTTTTAATACCATTCAATTCCTTTTGTCCAATTCTAGTTTTCAAGGAATTATTTTCTTCCTTAAGATTTTGGACCTCTTTTCACAATTTGTTAACTTTCTTTTCAAATTTTTTTTTGGATTGCTTTTATTTTTTTCTAATTTTTCTTCAGTGTCTCTTATTTTATTTTTGAATTCCTTTTTAAGTTCTTTCAAGAATTGTTGCTGGGGTTGTGATCATTTGATGTTACTCTTTGAGGTTAGAGTAGCTTTTTTAAACTATACTACCTTTCTCTGAATATGAACCTAGGTTTTCCTTTACACCATAGTAGCTCTCTATGGTCAGGTTCTTTTCCATTTGCTTACTATTTTTTTAAATTTTATTTTATTTTCATAGCTTATTACTGTAATCAGATTTTAATTCTGAGTTGTGGGTAATGGTGCCCCAGCCCTTACATCTTCCTTACTGTTATTTTCTGAACTCTTTCTGGGAGCTCAACCTCAGGCACTCCTCTTCTCCCCTAAGCCACAGTTAAGGTCCCCAGCCATGGTATCTTGGGAATGCCCTCGCTCCCGTTAAGAAGGGAGAACATCATAGTTCTATCTGATTGTGGAGGAAGTTTGGAGAGCCTGGAATTTTCTGACCTACTCTGCGGTCTTTCCAGAATTCTCCCTGTTCTTAGCTTCTTTATGATTTTTATGAGCTTTTCTAGACATAATCCTGACATGCTTTTCCTGTTTTGTGCTCAAGGTGAAAAAAAATCATACTAACAATTCACAACTCATGGAATTTGTTTGTTGAATTTGCCTGGAGCCTGTGGTTTATTTATAACGGTCAGACTATAATTAAAAAAACAAATAACTCTTGGAAACATATCTGAGACCTATGCCCTATCTCTGAATCTTAATTTCCCAAAAAACAAGAAAGAACATCCTTTCCTTAAAAGCAAACAGAGAAATCTGAGTTACAGATATGCTCTCTGCTGCCCAGAAGCTGAATCAATGCCAGTTAAGTACTTAGTCTCATTATCTCTTTCTGGCCATCTAAAAGTACTAATGCATTAATAAATAGGGCTGGCTCAGCATTCCTGTTGCATCAGACTCCAGAGCAGATAGGAAGGACTTTCTCTGTTCAGAATTCAGCACCAAAACAACTAGGCTTTGCTGCTCACAGTGAGACATAAGAAAATCAAGAATTGGGGTCAGAGGGGCAGAGAACAAAGACCTTGTTTCCCTAGCTTGCCTTTTGTCCTTATTTAATTGTATTTGCATACTAAACCAGAAGAGTTCTTGGAAATATCTAACCATAAATTAGATTATTGTTTGGACTCTGATCGCACAGGAGTGGAAAGCAGCAAACAATGGCAGCAGCAACAACAACCTGGAGCTTTTGTTAGCTGGCTGTAATGATCCTAAAAAGTGTCAGACTGCCAATGGCAGAAATTCTACTGCTGCCCTCATGAAGCTGGGAGAGCCAAGCATGTAGCCCTGGAGAAATTAGCCCAGAAAGTAGCAGCTGAGAGCAAGGGCTACTAAGACTATTTCCCTCAATGCCAAATACTAAATTAGTACAGTAACCTTCCTGTTTGGTGGACAGTGGTAGTGAATACTATTAATATAATACTAAAAAAAAAAATAATATCAGTAGTAGTATCTACTACCAACGTAGTTTTTTGACTAAAAACTCCCTTCCAAACATTTTTGCCAATACCTACCATATGTTTAGAAAATACTGTTATTCTTAGTTCAAGTTCCATCTTTTACATAAAGCCTCCCCAAGCTATTAGTGTTTTCTCCCCTAAATGACCTTGTGTGTATTTTCTATTTTGTTTTGATGTACATTTTGTCTCCCTGAAAAGAGTAAAATCTCCTCGAGGGCAGAAGTTTTCATTTCTTTCTTTTCATTTCTGTTTTTGAATTCCCAGCATCTAACACGTAATAGGTATATGATAAATGCTTATTAATTGTTTAATGTCTATGCATAGAAAAGAATTACTCAACATTCATTTTTGTGCTCCTTTTTCACAGAAGTTATACCTTACTAGCAAATTCACTCTGACTCTGACTAGGCAGAGTGAGTCTTCATCTATACAATGTTAATTGTTACCTACTTTAAACTATCTTGTGGTGCTTGGTTGGGTTATCCTAAATTGAATCAGAAAGATTAATTTCTTTAGGACATGAAGGCTTTTTAGTCTTTAAATTTCTCTTCTGAAGTGTCAGGACTCCTCAGAGGAATAATATTTCAAGTCTTATCAGCTAGTATTGCTGAGATCTGGGAACCATAATGATGAGGTTTGGGTTGCTCAGGACCATAAAATACCAACATTCCAGGTCCTGCCAAATGAATTCAACCCAAGTCTTCTTTCAGTCAAAATAAAACAGAGTTTATTAAACGTTTGCCATCTTGGGTTGACTATTAAGGAGCCTTGCCATTTGTGACACTTGTAGTAACTAACAGGCCAGAGAGAATCTCAGCTAGATAGTCAGAGCTGGATTGAATCTGAGTGCCTTCATGGAGGTGAGATGGAACTTATATACAGAAAGTTTTTGGGAAAGATGTAGAGGTGGTCTAGTAGCCTGGGAGGAGTGACTAAGGAGGATCTTGATGAGACTGAGGTAACTAGTAATGTAATCAAGGGCAGGGAGGCAATTGGGAGGTATCAGACAATGGAGGACTTGGGTGGGAAGTAATCAAGGATGGTTCAGGTTAGGTTAAGGATAACAGATTTGGGTATGAAAAGTCAGATTAGGTGGGAAGATTAAAGGAGAGTTCAAGGAATTTCCCAGAGTCTGAACTCCATCAGTATTTTGTAAAGGTTTGGTTACTCAGAGAGTTTCAAGGAAAACTACCTGAAATGAAGTGGAGGGGAGGGCAGGAAACCAAAAGGATCACTGGGGCATCTATACAAGAGGGATAGTTCTGAAGAAGTTGGACTTTGCCAAAGACAAAACCACATTCCAGTTTTGTTGTGGGCTAGTCCCCAGACCTGATTATTAATGTCATTTTTCTATAAAAAGAAAATATGCTCAGTTTAATGAAACACAGGCAACTGAATTCCATTCAGTAAATATTTCTTACGAGCTTACAATGTACAAGGTGCTAGAAGTCAAACCCCCCAAACAAAGTAGGTCCTTAAATTTTATGGGGGTGGGGGTGCAGAGAGTGTGCAGAAGTAAGGAATTTTGATGTGAGTAACAGAAAATACAACAGACTCCTCAGAACTGTATGCCGTATGTCCTTGATAATCAGGGCTATGATGATAAAGCTTCTGTTTCAAAAGTTCATTCCAGCTTTCAACAATGCCAGCTGCCTGTAGATATGACAGATGGAAAACTAAATGAATGTGAGAGCAGTGGGCTTGATGTCAAAACTACTTCACAGTAAAACGTGCTGTTGTGTTGCTTGTCCTTTATTCTCAAAGAGGACCATGACATTAGGAGGGTGATGCCACAGCTCAAAAGTGAATTGGATTTAAATGAGTCAAGGCTGTCCAAAGTCACAGTCTCCCTTTCTCCTTAAGAGCCACCTGGGTCCAGTGACAGGACATCAGAATGACTAGAGATGACCCTGGATGCAGTTGGAAGCCTTGGCCTTTTTAAAACTGAAGTTTTTCCTAGTTTCTCAGTTTGACTGAGGTAACCCTTTTCAGTGATTAATGCTAGGGAAGAAATGAAGCAAAGAATGGCCTCTTTTATCTACTAAAAAAAAAAATCTGTGAGGGGAAGACCCTCAAGGTTTCTGGCCAACACAGAAACAATTGCAATTTACATTCACTCTGAACAATCAAGGCCCAAGCAATGACTTCATGGGTTTGGGCTGAGACCTATTGTTGGCCCGTCAATGAGAGCCAGAGTGATTTCGGCTTTATGGCATATGAATGTGAGGGCGATGAGTTTTATGTCCAAACTGCCTCACAATAAAATGGATACCTTAATTGGAATGGAAAGTGCAGGGAGACCCCTAAGGAGGAAGGATATGCTTTTTAAGAGCTTCGATGGTGGTTGCCATGGTGGTAGACATAAAACTAGTTTTGTAAAGGTATGTCCTGAGCATGTATCTAGTGAAGTAAAGGCAAACTTCTTGACCTGAAATGGTAAAAGATGAAGGGACAGAACAAACCTACAGTCAGAGGTGGTCCTGTATGTCCTCATGTGCAGCCCTTTGACTAAATACAAACTTTGCAGAACAAATCTCATTTGTACTAAATGCTTTTTACAGATATAGCCTCATATGATTTCAGAATTCATATGTCTCAATATATCTCAATATGATCTCAGAAGAGCAAGATAATCAGTTTTCTGGTCAGAGGCACAGATAGATAGAAGTAGTTGCCTCATTATTAGTTAAGATGTCCACATTGCTGACAAATCTAGTCTTCAGTCTCCACCATTTTCCTAAAGATTTCATCTGCTTGTTTAACTCAGCAGAGGGCAATACTATTATACCTCCTTACATGCACGCATATATACATCCATTTTCCTACTGTCTCTCCCATTAGGTTGTAAGCTCTTTAAAGGCAAGAACTATCTGCTTTTGTGTCCCCAGCTCTTAGCACAGTGCCTGGCACATAGTAAGTGCTTAACAAACATTTATTAATTATTTATATTAATCAATTTTGTTAAACTTTTCAAAGGACTAGATTTTGTTTCATTGATTATTTTCATTTTTTTGTTTCCAGTTTATCTATTTCTCCTCTAATTTTTAATATCTCCTCTTTTGTGCTTAACTCAAATCTGTTTTCTTTCTAAAATTTTAAAGTACATATTCAGTTTATTAATCATTGTAAAACTGACTTGATTAGAGTACTTCACACATTTTTCGCTCTATCTTTCTCTCCTCTCCTTTTTTATCCACCTTGCCTCTTTGTAATTTAGTTGCACAAAAACATTGATTCACCTGTAAATTGAATGTTGTGTAGTTGAATCCAGGTTGTTTCAGGCCCATTTCTCCACCATCACTTTTATTTTATTTCTGTTTTCACCATATCTTCTTGTGTGCATGTAGAAAGAAACTTCTTAATGGTATCTCCATTGTGATTTTCTTGTTGTTTTTTGTTCTTGGTTGCTGTATTCATTTTCCTTTATGTATCTTGTATCTGTTGTCTGGGGTGTTCAAAAAGCAAATAATTTCTTCCAATCTAGTTTTCTTTCTAGGAATGTTTTGAATACTTCTTTTCATTGAATTTCTAGCTTTTTCAATTTATGGTTAGGTTCAGTTTTGCAGGGTAGGTCACCTTGGTTTCATCTTTAACTTCTTTGTTCTTTTGATCTCATTATTTCTTTCCCTTCTGTGGTTTCTTTTAGGTGCAGATTAGTGTGAGAAATGATTATTTCTTTCTTGTATTTAATGACTAATTACTGGGTTAGGACCCTCAGATGTTTCCCTTTCTTCTTCTTCATCCAGAAACAAGCCAGGGTGGGAAATCTTTCTACAAGATTCACCCAGTGAGAATGATTGAGATGTAATCAAAGAAATTCTAAATGAATGGATTCCTCCTCATTGTGTTTATTCAGCAGACCTGGGAGAATGTGGATTCTTCCTTTTATCAGACAGGTGATATGGAAATTGATGTCTCTTTAAGTCAAGATTTCAGTGATCCAAATCCTGTACCCCAAAGACCTTCATTTTAATAGAGCCCACCTCCCATCATAATATTCATTCTCTTGTTGAACAATCAGAATTTATTTTCACCCTTATGTGCACACCTTTCTAAGCTCAATGATCCAAGAAAGAAATACTGCATTGTGTATTGTTGGGAAAGGGAAAGAAGTTAGGGGGAATGAAAAGCAAGGAGTGACTTTTTTATTGCTTCAGCAGAACAGGATGAAAGTAGCATTGGGAGGGGCTAAAACAGGAAAAGCTTGTATTTCTGTTGTCCTGGCTAAAGGTATTCATTTTTCATAGCTTGACATTTCAAAAACTCCTATGGACAGTATTTTCTCATGAAAATTTGGAGAAAATATTTAGTCTTACCTCTCACCCCCTTTCCCCCGAAAAAATAATCACCACAAAAATAGCAACACTAAAACTTGGCCCAGAGAGGTTGTGTTTTTCTACTTCATGTTAGCTCACTGGGAATGCTGAGGTGAATCATCTATGAAGTCTCCCACCCTCTAATTTTTAAGCGCTTGGATCCTTTTCTGTCCACAAAGAATGAGAAAGTTCCTTCCTCTTCTTTTTTTATCCAGCTGGCTCTTTATTGAATGCTTCATAACATTAGTGTTAATCCTGACTGAAACCCTCCAAACTAAATCTGCTTCCATAGAGGCTTGAATTTTAGCAACTAGGATGGAAAATTGAATTTTGTCTTTAGCTCAATGATTCCTGGTCCTGATTTACCAATCTATCCTGGTTTTATTCACTTGTAAGTATGACTATGGGATCAAGCCTGGAACATTTGCATAAGACTCTTCTGATTGGTGGAGAGCATGATAACTACATGGGGTGAAGTTGATATGAAAGCTTGGTAAGGGAGAGACCACCCTTTTCCTTTCTGCTTCAAGAGAGGACACACATTATGTGTCTTCTAGAACCAGACACTCTTTTGACGGAATTTAGAGAGAAAGACGGTAGGCTTTGGATGACAGACATGTAGAAGAAAGCTAGCTTCCCAACATGTCCCTGATTTCCAGATTGCCTCCTTAGAGACTTTGGAAAATTTCTCCATGGGTGAGACTAGAAACAACCTTGGTTGAGTTGAGAGAGCTTACTTCTAGGAGGACAGTACATATGCTTTGTGGATTGTCTGTTATATTCTAATCTGTATAGCTTCTTTGATTCTGTTTCCTATATGCTTGGATAAGTAGGTTTACTTACTATTATTCACTCTTTGTAATGGTCTTTTGAATAACTAGCCTTTGGATGGGATGGGGTCAGGCTTTCAGAAGTTTGAGACACTCTTCCTCTTTAAGTTATAGAGACCAGGAAAGTGACCGGGACCTAAGAAAAATCAATTTCCTCTAGGCCAGAAATATTTAGTGGGGTAGATAACTATAATTCTAATCTCAGCCTCCTTCTTTTTTCCTCCTCTATCACCCTTCCCTATTTGAAGAGAGTAGAGTGGCTAGGTTTGTGGACCTTTCTCTTATTCTCCTCTGGCAGGAATCAAAATCTCCCTTGGAGAAGGGTGAGAGAAGATTCTTGAGATATTTATCCAAGCTTCCCTACAAGAGTTTAGATCAGGGATGGGGAACCTGTAGCCTCGAGGCCATGTGTGACCCCAGAACAAATATTCTGTGAAGTTTGGATTCAATCAAAGGCTGCTCTTGAGGACCTAAAGACCACACCTTGAGGGCCTTGAGGACACAGGTTCCTCATCCCTGATTTAGACAAACCAAAGTGGACATAATTATAACCTACTACAACCTACATGAGCTTTCTTTGGTTTTCATAGAGTAAAATAATTATAGGTTTAGAACTAGAGGTCATCTAGTTCAACATTTCCAAATTCACCCAAGGAAATTTAGGCCCAGAGAGGTTTAACAATTAGCATAAGAGGTCTTAAAGGTTTATATTTCTAGTCAACAAAACTGCGAAAGAGATCTTGGATGAGTCCAGGTCCTCTGCATCAAAATCTAATTCCCATTCTTCTGCATCATGCTCCTCATGCAATTTTTTTTGCATTAAATATATATTCTTAGTTAAAGAGTTGACCTTGAAACCAGGAAGATCTCGAAAGTCCCATCTCTCACAGAAAGTCCCATCTCTCACAAAATACTGACTTTGTGACCCTTGGCAAGTCACTAAACTGAGCATCTCAGTTCTCTATACTAAGAAATTATCAAAGTATGACTTGGAAACCACTGGCTGCTCCCAGGACCGTTTCAGGGGATCTGCAAAGTCAAAACTTTTTGTAATAATAATACAAAGATATATTTATAAAACAGTAAATATTTATAGGTGTGGACCATATAAACAAAAGTTCTATAAAGAATCTTCAATAATTTTAAGATATCAAAGGGGTCTTGAGACCACAAAATTGGAGAACCTCTGCTTTAGGCAATATTGTAAGCTGCAGACGACCTACATTAAAAATTCTCACCTGGGAGTTCCCTATTCCAGTGATATCATAGGTCTAATCCCTATTCCTATATTATTTGAGCAACAGTTCCTTGAAAGCACTCTCCCCCCTCCTCATTAGTCACTCTAAGGAATTAATCCATTCCCTTTTGCAGAGTATTTTGAAGTTCCTTGTTTTTCTATTGCTCAAATCACTGATGTCCTTTGATACCATCTCACCATAGTCTAATACTACTCTAAAAGAATCTTTAGAAAAATGTCCTAGGTGACTGAGACAAAAGGGTAGTGTTTAACTCTGCAGGCCTTATTTATTATTACCTAGGACCTTGTGGGAAAGAGAAAGCCAGTCATAAATGGGTCAAGAAGTTTTTAATTATAGGAGAGAAATTTGAACTAGAATTAGAATAAGCTTTTTATACTATGATGGCCTTAAGCAAATGATGTTCTCCTTTAATAACTTCCTGCAGAGATGAATCTGATACTTTGAAGAACATTACGGGGTTATAAATTAGGAGCTAGAAGAGACCCCAGAGGCCAGTTAGACCAACCTTCTCATTTCATAGGTGATGACCCTGAAGATGAAGAAGGTTAAGGGACTTGTTCAAGACACGTAGGCTACATCCTCTGACTTCAGAGTCAGTATTCTTCAAGTGACAAACTAGATTGGTTGAAGGTTAAGTTATCTATTATCTTATGTATCAAGTATTCAATGAACTCCAAAGGATTGTCCCAATTCTTCCTCATGGAATTTTGATGCATTGATTAAATCACAATAAAAATGGCTGCCCATCTATAACTTGGTAAGTAATTTGGAGAGGTTAAGTCCTTTGCTATTGTCCCACAGTTAGTGATAGAGGTAGAAGATGAATTGAGGTTTTCCTACCTCTAGTTTCCTTCATTCTTTCCACTTTGCCATACTGCCTCTTATTGTATTGAATATGGAGGTGAGATAGAGGCGGGGAGGCAGAGATAGTATATCGAAAGTAAATAAATATTTAATCCATTTGAACAGAAAAATCACAGTGACAATATCTGTTTCTTTTAAAAGGTTTAATAAATCATTCATCCAGTTATTTTATTGTCATGAAATTTAACACATGCCTTTAAAAAAACCCAGTATTTTGGAAGCTTTATTCAAAGGGAAGGAGCAAATGTGCGGCAAATTTTGTTTACTTTTCCTTTGGCTATCTTTGGATAAACCGAAAAGGTAATGGAGGGAGAAGGATGCAGGAATTAGGTCGTGCAGGTCCTGTTTGTAGCATAAATATTAGACTGCTATATAAATTGCCTTCAGGAAGTTATTCTTTGGCTCTGTGCCTCTTTTCCCCACAAAGCATTACAATTTATACAAAGTTTCAGAGTCTAAATACAAGAGCCTATATAGAGTAAATATTATTAACCAATGTCAAAAGAAATTAATTTGAAAACTTATGGGATCCAGGATATAGTTCTAGTTTCCTAACCTTTGATTCCTGATTCTTAGGAACAAATAATTACTTAACATTGTCAGCCTCCACAGAGTTTGTTCTAAGAAGAGACAAACGAAATTAGGTTGTATCCACATTTTTAATTTCTTTCAAGCTGGTGACATACATACGTTGCATGAGAGTTACAGTATAGAACTGTGCCCCCTAAGAGGGTCAGTCTAGATTGGGCCCAGTTTGGGCTTTGGGGTGCAGAGTCATATGTCCTTCTAAGAGTAGGTGTTCTGACGGGGTGCCAATCAACTCCGATTGGTCAACGTACTGGGAGGTAGGCTATATTAAAATAAGAGTCTTGTGATACATATTTAGGTCACTTAATCTTGGTCAAAGAGACGTCAATTTCCATACTACCCATCTTGACAACATTTTTCCAGATCTGTCTGGCAGCACAGTGATCAGGAATAGTCATTAGATTAGATAAAGAAAGATAAGGGAAGCTTTGAGTCTCCAAAACAATGATTATAAAGAAAAATAATTTTTTACATTAACCTTTAACTGTTTTTCTTATGAAATAATTTAAAAAATACTTACAGCCTTAGAGTATATAATAACTATAGCCATTTATTCTGAAGAACTCTGCAGATGAAAAAACAAAGCACTTGTCACTCTCCTGTAGACACAGAGTGAATCATTCCCCAAATTTGAGAAGTAATTCACATACAACCCCTTAAAAAGCCAGATATACCAATACTTCTATAGTATTTGAACTTTCTTCACACATGGGTCTCATTTTAATGTGATCACAGGTTTGTGGCACTTTGTTAGTATGAATTAGCATCTACTCAAATTCATAGCTCAGTTAACCCTCATTTGTATGACTTTTTTTAAAGTGTATGTGTGGACGCAATTAGGATTAAGTGACTTGCCCAGGGTCACACAGCTAGTAAGTGTATGAGTCCAGATTTGAATTCAGTCATCCTGACTCCAGGGTCAGTGCACAATCCACTATGACCCCTAACTGTCTGAATGGGGTTTTATTTATTTATTTTTAACCAGTCCAACTGAGTACAAATCAGTTAAAAGTAAAATGTGTTTTAATTAAGTAGCACCGAAAGATAAGTAATGAAAAAAATTCTTTTAATATACCCAAAAGGTCCATTTTTCCCTAAGTTGCAACACCACAAGTAGTGGAGAGGACACACTAGTAATACACATGACAAGGAAACACTTAAGATAGGGACTCTAGATAGTGAGCACATGCCTATGGTGCATATATGTCTGTAACAGTACATACTTCCGATGCTGAAACCTGGTAAAGTTTTTTCACTAAGCTCTGTCTTGCTCTCTCTGCTGTGCTAGTTTATGGTAGACTCATCTATCGCTGGATGCCTTAGCTGTTATTGTTGTCTTGTAAAGGCAGACATGTGCCATTTTTTGTCCACATTGATCTGCCTTGGTATAACTCTCAGAGAGGCATTAATCTCTGTAGTCCTATACACTCGCCCTTCCCCAAGGAAGTCTTTAATTTCTGTCAGGAAATTTTATCTATCCACTCCTTTAAATCTTCTGGGTCTAAGGGAAATTTTTTTAGGTTGTCAGGATCCCCATGCCAAGATGTCCCCTCTCTTTTTACTATTGAGAGACACCTTGTCTTCCAGAGCTAAGACCCAGTAAGCAAGTTATACCCTGAGCTGGGCATAACAACAATCCTTTGCAGTCACCCTCTGGATGAACTCTGCCACAGCAAAATCCCAGAATTGTTTAACACTGGCTCCATGTAGTCACAGAGCTCAGATCCACACCTGCACTACCCATGTTCTGTTCATGAAGTCCTGCTAAAGAATCAAACTTGTCTCATGGCTACTGTCA
Source organism: Potorous gilbertii (assembly GCA_028658325.1). NCBI lineage: Eukaryota > Metazoa > Chordata > Mammalia > Diprotodontia > Potoroidae > Potorous > Potorous gilbertii. The sequence continues at coordinate 99,532,408 of CM053772.1, read as the reverse complement.
TCCCTCATTGTCAGGGCAACAGCTCACTGCCGAGCCATTGGCATAATTACTGAGATTTGCCAACACTAAAGCAGGTCTTCTGCTAGAGGAGACCTGACATGTATACCCAGTTTCTTTTCTCCAGTGGAATAAAGAAAGCTTTTTGTTTGTGACAACTGTTAGCTTTTTGTTTTTTAATTTTATTTCTTAGAGTTAACTGAGATTATGATGACCTGTGTGAGCTCTTCAGTATTTTTAGAGTTAACAGCAGTCTGTGACTCTTTGGTCATTTGTTATCAGAGTTGACAAGGTTCAAGCTGAATTCCTCCTGATGGTTCTTAATGGACAAGGCATACCCTGTGCTCTGTATCCATTCCATCCCACTAAGGGCCACTTCCACAAAGAAACCACATAGCAAATAATAAATGGAAATCAGAGAAGGTTTATTGATGAGAATGGACACTATATAATTGGCAGAATAAATTAAATTTCCCGTTTACAGACAGAAAAATCTTACCTCAGCCAAGAAAGAGAGCCCCAGATTTCACCAAGGAGAAATTCCTCAAAGGCTCTCATGTTGTAATCCGAGAATAATGACATGATGGAAGTGCTGGTTCCTTCACACGTTGGCTTCTTCCTCGTGTCTTTCTCTTCCTTCAAAGATCTGAAAAGAGACTGGAACTTTATGTCTTCTTTCTTGCTGCAAGAAGTCCAAAGACCAGAATCTCCCTTCTCTCGAGCTCTCCCCAACTCTATCCCTCATGCAAGTGCAGAGCATTGAGTAATCAATCTTTTCCAATAAGAAGAGTCCCATGCAAATGGACTTTGAAGTATAGGTTATGCTTTCCTAATATCTGCTGGTCTTAACTACTATGTAGTCTCAAAGAAGGAATCTGTTAACTCTTTATATTGATAACTCCATGGTCCATCTTTAGCTATTTTTTGGTGCAAATTCCCAGCTAGTTGCCCTGGTCAGCTAACTAGAGAAGGCTTAGTCATTTTTAGTCTTTTTTTTTAAAACTGAACTCTTACCTGACTTGGTGTTAAAAAGTCCCTTTCGACTCCTGAACTACTCTTGTCATTAGCCCATGTTTACTATTTATAATGCCCCTCACATTTCCTTTGTTGATTATCCATACTTTAACCTGTCAATATCTTGTTTGTACATAGTCATTTATATGTTACATCTCCTTTCGAGTAGGGCCTTCTTTTGCATCTCAGCCACTAAGCTCAGTGGCTGGCACATAGCAGGCATTTATTGACTGCCTTATTGGCTACCATTATTAAATAGGAATGTGATTTATTCAAATAATCTATAATTAGAGTGATCTGCTTCTGCTCCTCTCTCAATTTGTCCTTCCACTTGCTCAGACTTGATCACTAGTTCTTTTACTCTCTCTCCCCCTTTTTAATGTCTCTACAATTCACTCTTCTAAAGCTGAAGATTGTTTTGTCTGCAACTCATCTCTTTCCATTACAACCCTTCCTCTTAAACCATCTTCTCTAATCTCTGTCTCTGTTTATTTGCCTCTTAAATTTAATATATTTCTACACCAAATTCCTCTGCGTGTGTATGTGTGAGTGTTCAGTCCTTATTTATATAGTTAAGATTCAAGTGAAGTTCATCTGATGCCTGTTTTCCCTACCTATTTCTTCATGTTTGTATGTTCTCATCCTTGCCAAGTGATTATGAGAAATACTCAATATTCTTTTTCCTTCCTTTATTCCATTTCTCTCCCCTTTCTTTCCTCCCTTATGACCCTCAAAACAAAACCAATCCATACTCAGGCATTGTCTTTTTATTATTTAACTCCTCTGTGCCTCTTAGAGACAAGATTTTAAAGGGACATTATGTCTTCCCCTTGATTACAATGTGAGTAGCTCATCATGATTTATATATATATACACACACATACATATATATAGGTATATGTATATATAGTCTTGATCTGTTTCCCACATCAGTTGTTTCAGACAATAGTTACCTTTAATTTAAAAAAAAATTTCCTTAATATTATGACTTTATTCTAATATTTTTCTCATTTTCTCAATTTCATGGAGTCATTAATTTCTCTTTTATCCATTTTAATATGGTGCCTTTTTGTTCAGATGACCAGGGAGCTTAATATAGGCTCCCAGTTAAGGGTAAGGCAATAAATTTCAGCATTGCTTTTAACCTTGACTTCCTTTCTGGGTCCATTCTTTCAGAGCAAACATTTGTTCAAAATTAAAAAAAAAACCAATCCAAAACATCACAACACACCAAAAAAACCAAACAAAGAACCCCATTTATCTTTATCTAAAGAGAAAACCCCTTATAAAAATAGAAGTGTAAAACAAGTGAATAATAAATAGAATAAATAAATAGAATGAATAAATAGAACAGAGGAAACCCCTAAGTACAGAATACCTGCTTGCCAGGCATTTATGAGTCAAGAAAGAGTGAAAGGATAATTTCACCATGTCCAGCAGTGTGGCAAAAGATGCAGACAGGCAAATAGCAAAAGCTGTGCAATTAGAATGCTCATTAAGTGAGTCATTGCACAGAATAGCTTCCAACAACTCATGATTATATTTAGTTAAATAAGGGAAGCTCTTTCTTTTCTTTCTCACTGTTTGCCTATATATGCCCTCTACTTCCTCCTTTCCACAAAAAGCAAAAATTCTCAGAGCTCTCCTGTCACACTAGGCTTCCATCTTCCACTATCCTTCACTCCATCCTTCCAACTAAGAAGAAACTATACTTATGGGAAGTAATTCTCTAGTAATTTTCAAGGAGTCATTTTTTGAGGGGCCAAAGTTTACCATTTTCTGTTCTAAATGATTAATTCTCCTTCCAATTTTTTTAACCTTCATTTTATTTAACATCATTCAAAAGTATTGGGCAGTTAGGAGGTGCAATGGATAAAGCACCAGGCTTAGAGTCAGGAAGACTCATCTTCCTGAGTTCAAATCTGACCTTACACATTTACTACCTGTGGGATCTGGGGCAAGGCATTTAACCCTGTTTGCCACCATTTCCTCATCTGTAAAATAACCTGGAGAAGGAAATGGTAAACCATTTCAGCATCTTTGCCAAGAAAACCCCAAATGGGGACACAGAAAGTCAGACACAACTGAAAATGACTGAACAACAACAAAGAATGGGATTTCACAACATTTTATAAAAAATAAATTTTTATTGATTTTTAGTAACACCATTTATTCCCCTCCTCTCCCCATGTATCTATCTATTTTCAGAGAATGATGGCTTAGAGCAAAAAAAATTTTTAAAGAAAAAGAGGAAGAAGAATAAAAAACAACAAAATCAATCAATATACTGAAAAAAGTCTAATAATATATACACCGTGATCCATAACTATATTTCTACCCTCTCCCCTACTCCCAATTCTGCAAAGGAGTAAGATATTTTGGTATATTTCTTCTGTGATGTCAAGCTTTTTCCCTCTTCAATCTTTGCGTGTTCTAGATAAGAACACTTCTTTATTGAATAAATAAATCAATCAGAACAGAGTATGAACAGGACTTGTGCACTTCTTTCATTGTGTGAATTGCTTGGACATACTTTAAAGACTTTCTATAAAAGCTATCTAAAAGCTGGAGAGTCACAGGGTCTGAAGGGTCAGACTGGCTTGATCTAAGACCTAGCAGTTCGAGGGCAACCAGGAGAAAGAGAGGATAGTTTTAAACTGTGGCAGAGAAAGGAGAAGACAATCAGGAGAGCCATTAACTCTATGGGCATCTCAGAGCACAAGAACTAGGCTAACCCTATCACTGCACTCAACTGCTCAAGGACCGAGAGAAGTACTGAGGAAAGGTCTGTTTTTTCTTCAAACTCCACTCGTAGGCATAGACATTAATAATCTACTATTTTCTCACCTAAATGTATCAGAGGCCAGGGTTTAACTAGAGACATATATAAATTTAAATTTAGTCAGAGAGTCCAACCTCTGACTAAATGTTTAGAAATTTCCTTTCTAGAGACTCAGATTATGACTGAACTAATGCTTTTCATCTAAATTATACTGTCAAAAGCTGCAGAGGGGAGAATGACATGAACTTTATGGTCTTTTATATTGTTCCTCCTTACCTCTCTCCTTCCCTTCTCTCTTTTTCTTCCTTCCTTTTTTCCTTTTTTCCTCCCTTCCTTACTTCTTTCAGTGAGTGGAGGAAGTGGGAGGGAAGAAAAAGAAATTCTTGATAATTGAAAGATTATTTAAAAAATAGTAAGTGTAATGTAGCTTTAGGTCTGGAATTGTTATTGTCCCTTCACCCCTACCCATTTTTCTGGGTTGTATTTTATCCCCTCCAAATGAATTTTATTATAATTTTAACCAGATCTGTAGTATTACTTTGATAGTTTTATGTGTATATTATTATAAATGCTAAATTAATTTTGATAGTATTATCATTTTTGTTATGTTGGCACAGCCTAGTCATGAGCACTAGATATTCTTCCAGTTAGTTGTTTTTTATTTCTTTAAGGAGCATTTGTTTTTCTTGTTCCATTTCTATTGGTAGCATTACTAGAACCAAGTCAAATAATTGTAGGGAAAATGCCGTGCCCCTTTTGGACTTTACTTGAGTGTACTCTTGGGCTTGGCATTGCATTAGTCTTGTATCATATTGAATAACAGCGGTAATAATGGACATCCTTGTTTCATCCCTTATCTTACAAGATAAGCTAGAATGCTTCTAGCTTATCCCCATTACATATTGTGCTTGTTAATGGTTTTAGATAGATACTACTTATCATTTTAAGAAAAATTCCATTTATTCCTATGCTCTCTACTATTTTTAATAGGAATATGGGTGCTTTTTTTGTCAAAATCTTTATCAGCATGTATTGAGATGATATGATTTCTGCTAATTTTGTTATTGATAGAGTCAATAGTTTTCCTAAAATTGATCATAAAATTTATTTTCTGAAACCATCATATGCAATGAGGATACACTAGAAGTTTTCTCAAGAATAATGCAATGTCTGGTGCTGTGCTGAGGTGGTTCATTGTGGGGTAATTGGTGCTACTGGAGGTTATAAGGGTCTGGCAGTTTATCTGCTGAGCTCCAGCTGAGGTCCTAGTACTGGTGTCTGGCATGTGCTGAGACTGGTGGGGGTGTTCCTGTGTTTTCCCTGAAACTACACTGAGGTATGTGGAGGTCTGGAGATTGCTTGTTTGCCTGGGGCTACATTGAAGTACATGGTAGTTCTTGGAACTGGAATCTGCCCGCTATGCTGAGGCATGGTGGGTGGGTGGAGGTCCTGGTGCTTGCATTTGCCTGCTCCACTCAGTTGGGGCTCAGGATCTCCTGCTGGTTTGCTGAGGTGGGGCTTGCTGATAGCTTTTTGGAACACTTCCTGTCTTGAACTGCATTCCCTTTTACTTGAATGAGACTTGCTTTTGCAAGTTTCTTGGGCTAGGAGATTGTTTCACCCCATCCTTTTGCTGGTTACTCCAGGATTCCTTTTGGAGTGCTACTTTATGGTTGTTTGGAGGTGTATATCAAAGAGTTACAGTGATTTGCTGTTTACTCCACCATCTCGGCTCCCAGAAGTCTCCCTCTATTTGTTTCTAAATTCTGCCTCCCCCTCCAAAAAATTAGGATCTTTTTTGTTTCTCTTTCTCCAGAGAGACAATAAATTGTATCCCCATTAATTTTTTCCTAGGCTACTTTCCCACCCTTTTCTCTCTCTTCCCTTAACCCTTAAGCCTTTCTTCCCATGTGTCACCAATTTCCCTACTTTTGGAGTTTTACTTAATTTAATACTTCCTTTTACTTTCTTCCTTTAATTTTTTAATTCTTCTCTTTTCCCCTTTTTAATGAAGAAGTTAAATGAAACCCCCCACTCCTATCCTTCTCTTTAATTTCTTTTGTTTATTAAAGTTGTTTTGTTTTCTACAACTTTTTCCCTTGTTCTCAAAAATTTTCTTCCTTTTTTATCTATTTCTGACTTTTATTCTTTAATTCATGTCCTTATAATTGTTTACTTCTACTTTATTCCTCGAACTCTTTATGGAATTAATTAAACAAGGAACTTATTTTGATTTCTCACTTCCAAACTGTTCCATGTCATTATCTTGTCTTCTTCTCTTTTTCTTTTTTCTGTTTTACCTCACTGCTTCTAAGTATCACTTTCTGTAAGAGACAGAATTATTGCCTCATGGTAGCAATTTTCCTGTTTCCTTGATTATGTGGTTCATTATTACCCTATAACATCTCCCTTTTTATGTTTCCTCCATTTGCCATGAAATCTCTTTGACCATGCCCTTGCTCAATCTTATTGTCTGTTGCCTTCAGGAGATATGATTCCCTTCTCAAAAGAAGTGGTTTCTCTCATCAAATCCCTGTCTTGTAAGGTCCTTATCTCCTATGACAGAATTTTTCTCTCCTCCAAGAAAATATTTTTCAGAGAAGTCTTTTCCCCCTCTGAATTAATATTCCACTCTTTCTTTTCCTCTGCTTCAGTACCTCTTTTTTTTAATCAGCTATCATCCTCCTATTGACCCTCTTCTTCCAGAGATACTACAGAAGTTATTTTTCCTTCATTGTGCATCTTTGACTTGATTAGGATACATCACATATTCTCCTCTATCTCTTCTTTTTCCTCTTCCATTTTATAGATCTGCTGCCATTCAGTTTAATGGCAACAAAAACCATTATTTCACCTGTATGGGGGGAGTTGTGAGACTAAGTCTGTGGTATTTCAAGTCTACTCTTCCACTATTATCTCTTCTACTTAAGTTTAACTTTTACCTATGTCTCCCTGTGTACTTTCAGAAAGAAATCTCTTAATGCTTCCCATGTTGTTGTTGTGGTCATTTTAATCTCTTGATGTTTTTCTCTCTTTTTTCATATTTTTTTCCTGGGATAATTTATTTAGTTACTTATGCCTTTCCTGCTTGCTATATTTGTTTACTTTTCTTATATTTCTGTTGCCTAGGGTTTTTGTAAAATGAATAATCTATCTTTTAAAAAATTGAGCATTCATCTTTTTCTATTGATGCTTAGGCTAAGGTTTGCAGGATATATCACTTTGGGTTGCATTTTGAGCTCCTTTTTGGAACATATTACTCCATTTCCTTCTGCAGTTTCTGGTGACTACATAATAGTCTTGTGTTAATCAGATTTTTTTCTTCTATATTTGAAGTTCTTCTGATCATTTCCCTAATTTATTATTTGTCATTGTTAAATTTAACCACTTTATAAAAACAATGTGTAGTATTTGGGGTTTTTAAATGGAAATTTATTGTTTTATATTGAATCCTCTCTTATGTTTTGCTGTATCTATGGATATGTTCTTTTTATTTTTTTCTCATTTTGTATATAAGTTTAAAATGAATAAAAGAATTAACAAAAAAGTTAATTGCTTTGTATCTTGGAGTTTGAGGCATAAATGTTTGTTATTTGTTTTGTTCTAGCGTTGATCTGTGGTTTTTTTCAATTAATACTGTTTTCTCTGTTCAGAGATTCTGGCTAATTTTCTCAAATTATTTCTTGCATTATGATCTTGAGCTTTTTTTTTTATTTGTCATGTTCCTCTGGCAGAGTTAGGATCTTTAAGAGATCTATAATCTCTATGTATCTGACTGACCATCATGATTCAAAGTTTTCTATCCTGCCAGTTCTTTTTGCTGTTCAGGCCATAAATTGTGCTTTCATGATTCTTATTTTTCTCTTTAACTATTTGGTAACATCTTGTTGTGGTTCCATGTTTCTCTTGAAAATCTGCAGGGTCCTTTGCCTTATTCAGGCTGATTTTTTTTCTTCTCTTGCAACATTTATTCAAAGATGTTTAGAATTGTCTGGTCACTCTGGTGGTTATCTTCCTTTATGTTATTTAAATCTTCCCAGTTGATTTATCTTCTTGTGATCAAATTTTTCAACTGAATTTTCATCCTTTGAACTTTAATAGTTTTCATCTCCCATTTTCTTAAATTCCCCTATTGTTCACTTTTTTACTTCTTTCTCTTTTAGGGTAGTCCTGTTGTATAGCCTAGAGGTTAAAGTTAGCCTTCTCTCCTGTTAATTTATTTATTACCTCATTAAGGATTTATATGTCTTATTCTGTGGAAATAGCTGAAATTGCTTATTTTGCAACTCATTTTGAAGAGTTTTGATGACTGGAGAAAATATCTAGTACTCCATTGTATTGATCATGTGACCTCCCAATTCTTTTCATTATTTCACTATTATATTTTTACCTTGTCCATTAAAAATTTTTTTTTAATTTTATTTTTCTCTCTCTTTTTAAACATTTGTTAATCTTTTCAAAGAATCAACTTTTAGTTGTGTTTATCACTTCTGTAGTCTTTTTGATGCTGAAAATGTAATATTTTGTGTTTTAATCACATGTGATAAAACCATTTTTATTAATTTATCATTATTCTTAATCCAAGCATTTATATGGGAAACAGAGTCAGGGAGACATAGACTGAGAGAGGAAGAAGAAAGGTTTAGACAGAGAAAAGGAGAGAGAGAATGAGAGATGTTCAAAATGGAAGAAATACTCTCAGATGCATCCCTTTCCCAAGACATTTTGAAGTAACATTTATAGGAATAACTCCAATATCTTAATTAGATATCTCATTTTTTTCTTCTTTTTCCTTCTCTCTGAAAGGATTAGATTTATGACCCAATTAAGAGCAGTACTTTCTTTCCTCATTTCCTGAAGGGATTAGAGCATTGATCATAGGAAATATGTCCTTGTTCTTTCTTCACTTATCTTGGGAAGAGCCCTTAAGGAGAGTTTTCAAACATTGATAAGTGGTCCAGGAGAATGATTCTCTAGGGACTTTCCTGAAAGATTGACAATTGTTCTATTAGATGGAATAGAATGTTAACCCTAAACTGTGTGACAATGGATTGTCATAATGTGTCATTTTCCTTGTTTAAGACTTTTTTCAGGTAAGTTTAGGAAGAGCTTTAGAACAAAGAAACATTTATTAAGAAATTGTTTTTTAGAGGTGCTTTCATATTGGTTTCCAATCTATCCATTTTTCTCTTTTTATTTATTCCTCTAATTTTTATGTTCTGTGCACATTTGAGTTTTCTGTCTAGTTTTTAAAACTTCATATCCCATCCATTAAACTTATTTTTAAAAATTGTTAATATATGTTTTAAAGAATATTATCAGTGATGTTCTGATAATTGCTTACCATCTTGGTTCTTTAAAAATGTACTGTATACTTTTAAGTTTAATTTGAATTACAACACTTTCTTAAGTCTAGATAATCAACAAAAAAATAAACCAAGCTTTGATTTGTAGTGTTTGCATATTCCTGAGGTGTAAATGCTCACATTGAAAATTTGTTCTTGAAAGCAGGTTTGAACTGATTCCTGCATAATATGTATCTCCAGTATCACTTTAACTGCATCCCAGAAATTTTGGTATGTTGCCATTGATGTCATGATTGTTTCTAGTATGTCTTATATAGAATTCATTTTTAAATCCATCTAGGTGTTCACCTTTTGCCTGTGCTCTCTGAATCATT
>CM053772.1:99469393-99522435 GCA_028658325.1 Potorous gilbertii | reverse complement strand
ATAGATTCCTTGAATACTTATTTTGCTCTCTGGTTCTAGAATATCAGGGCAGTTTTCCTTGATAATTTCATGAAGGATGATGTCTAGGCTCTTTTTTTTTTTGATCATGGCTTTCAGGTAATCCCATAATTTTTAAATTGTCTCTCCTTGATCTATTTTCCAGGTTAGTTGTTTTTCCAATGAGATATTTCACATTCTCTTCCGTTTTGTCATTCTTTTGGTTGTGTTTTGTGATTTCTTGGTTTCTCAGAAAGTCCTTAGCCTCCATCTGTTCCATTCTAATTTTGAGAGAACTATTTTCTTCAGTGAGCTTTTAAACCTCTTTTTCCACTTGACTGATTGTCCTTTTGAAAGCATTCTTCTCCTCATTGACTTTTTGAACCTCTTTTGCCAATTGAGTTAGCCCATTTTTCCAGGTGTTATTTTCTTCGATATTTTTTTGGGTCTCCTTTAGCAAGGTATTGACCCGTTTTTCATGCTTTTCTTGTATCTCTCTCATTTCTCTTCCCAGTTTTTCCTCTGCCTGTCTAACTTGATTTTCAAAATCCTTTTTGAGCTCTTCCATGGCCTGAGCCCATTGGATATCTATTTCAGATGTTTGGGATACAGAAGCCTTGACTCTTATGTCTTTACCTGATGGTAAGCATTGTTCTTCCTCGCCAGAGAGGAAGGGTGGAATCATCTGCTCCCCAAGAAAGTACCCTTCTATGGTCTTAGTTTTTTTCCCTTTTCTGGGCATTTTCCCAACCAGTTACTTGACTTCTCAGATGCCTGTCCACCCTCGCCTAGATCCACCCAGCTAGTGTTTGGGGTCTGAGATTCAAATGCTGCTCCCCAGCCTTAGGGCTTTTGGCAGCTGGCTGGCTGCTATTCAGGGTAAGATTAAATCAGGTTCTCACGTTGGGGGCAGGGCCACCTCCTGGGCTTAGTTCCCTCAGGGGGTTTATGCAGAGACCTTCTGTAATGGAGCTGCTGCTGAGCTCCTGCCTGCTCTGGGAACCTCTGGCTGCCTGCCTGCTGCCTCTGCTGCTGCCTCTTGAAGGGGCCTGAGTTATGGAGACACCCTGCTCCCCTCTCAGCCTGTCCAGACGTTTCTCTCACTGACTTGTGCATCTGTGGGTGGAGTGACCTTCGTGGCCGCTGGAGATTCTGTCCCTGAAATCTGCTCAGATCTGCTCGCTCCTCTTAGTGCCGCATGGCCAGGGCAGGGCAGGGCTCCGCTCCCGTCAGGTGCGTGATGGATATTTGGGATTGGTTTTCCAGGGCTCTCTGGAACGGAAATCTCCTTCACCCCATTGCTGCACGGCTTCATTGTTCCAGAATTTGTTGGGAGTTCTTTTTATAGATAATTATGGGCTATGGTTTCGGAGCTAGCATATGTGAGTCTTTCTACTCCGCCATCTTGGCTCCGCCCCCTTTCTCATTGTTTGTTTTTTAAATTAGCTATATAGCATGGCAAGACAACTTTTTTTTTCTTAAAAAGAATGGTTTTGTTTTCTCAATTATACGTAAAAATAATTTTTCACATTCATTTAAAAATAATTTTTGAGTTCCAAATACTCTCTATCCCCTCCTCCTTCTTTGAGAATGTGAGCAATTAGACATAGATCAGACATGTGCAGTCATGAAAAACATATGTCTATACTAGCCACATGCAAAAGAGAGTGTGGGCAATGCATGGATGCTTAAAAAAATTTGGCACAAGGTAAGGCAGTGTGGATATCTCTAATAAGTTTGTTCAATATATGAATTTTGTTTGTTTCTCTTTTTGCAGGTAAATTGGTAAAGCATTTTTGCCTATTGTTAATATAATTTTGCTTCTTAATGAGATTAAAGATCTTCCCCACCCATTAATGGACCTGCCCATCAAAGGGAGTTTGATTAGGGAAGATTTGTAGGAAGGCCCACACCTTTTGTTAATAAGGCACTGGTTCTCAAGGGTTGTGATTCCCCCTGATTCTGAAAAATGTATAAATACTTTGAGGTGAGAATTTTACTTTGGGGCTTACTCATTGGAAGTGTTTGTCCAGACTAGACTCTGGGAAGCCACTAAGGATCCCCCCAGATTTGAAAACCCAGATGTTGGCGCCTCTCTCTCTCTGGTAACTACAAGTGTATGGAATGGTCAGAGAGTTGGATCAGTCTGTTGATCTAATGTATGTGTTGCTTATGTTGTGACAGCTGGAAGCCATGTCTGTTGACCTGTATTTCTCTGTATTTTCTTCAAAGTTCAGGGTGCTGACTTTTCCTCCTGAACTAAATGAATGATACATGTACTTGATTAAAGTGATTGTTGACCCCCTCAAAAGTTGCCTTTCCTTATAGAAATGCAGATCTAAGAACCTTCGATAGCAGACCCTCCTGTGTATGCTGGGGTCCTTGCTTTTATAGCAGAACTTGGCAAAACTCTTGAATCCATATATAAATCAATTGGCATAGGGCAGTTAGTTGGTGACCATACATCCTGATTCATCAACTAGAACAGTGCATTGGCTATTGAATACAAAGTCTTAAAATTACAAGGCAGTTGCTCTGTAATAGGAATCACAATATTCAGCTCACAATAATGGCTCTACTAAATGGCACTGATATCAGAGGATGGGCCAAGCCATTTAGCAAAGCATGGTGATTTCTCTTGCTATAGGTGAGCCTGAATTGGATCCAGCCTAGGATTATGGGATACTGGTCTAGTCTGCCCAAGTGGGGACAATTTTCTATCAGTTTCACTTGGAATAAAGATCCCACCTGTCATTTCACTTAGACCATTTATTTCCCAACTTTCAACCCTAAGTAAAGGAAACTAGACAAGATTTCATGTCCTCATGTAGGCATCTATTTACTATTCTGCATTTGGGTGTCATTCTTATTTTATCCTAGTGAAAGTTTGTCTCCCAAGGTTATTCTGGGGGAGTTGAGTGGGTTTAGTGATATTCATCTTTTCTCCCTCTATCAGTTTAGATTAACCATAAGCAACTTTTGGGAGCAGCTTGGTGGTACAGTGGATAGAGCACCAGTGCAGGAGTCAGAAGGACCTGAGTTCAGATCTCACCTCAGACACTTGACACTCACTAGCTGTGTGACCTTGGGCAAGTCACTTAACCCCAATTGCCTCATCCTGGGTCATCTCCAGTCATCCTGATGAATATCTGGTCACTGGATTTAGATGGCTCTGGAGGAGAAATGAGGCTGGAGACCTGCACAGCCCTTCCTCACTCAAAAACAAAGTCAAGTGCAAGTCATGTCATTATTTCTCTGATGGCATGGTCTTATTCAGCAATGAAGGATGAACACACAAGCAACTTTTGAAATGTGCAAAGTCAATGTTTCAACTCTTTCTTTTCTTTTCTGGCCTGTCTGTGGTAAGGAGGAGAAAGCAAGGGATTTTGATGAAGCACTGACTTTGGTGAACTGAGTCTAGGGAGGGGGCAAATAGTACATACTGGCCATCAGCTATTGTGAGGGTTGTGTTCTGCTTATTGATTTTCCCAGTAAGGCAGCCATGTTATCCTCATATGAAAAGGATGCTGTTGGCTCATTATCAGTAAGATGTAGGCTGTTTCTATTTTTTAAAATTTTCCCAAGTCATGATAGATTTTCTGTGAGCCAATAACACTCTTATAAGAATAACTTTTTGTGAGTGATTTGTTAGGGTTAGGGATACATACTGTGCCCACAGAGCTGAGTTTTTTACTTGGTATGAAGATAACAGTTCTGTTCTTTGACTATTGTGGTTGCCTAGCAACCGGGGACATCGTGGTGGTGGCAGGAATTCTGAAACTCCAGGGAATGGGTTATTCAGTGCTTGTCCAATGGAGGAGGGCCCTCAGTGTAGCGAGGCTTGAGATGGGGTTATGCTATAGCAGGAAAATTGGGTCTGTGACCCCGCAGTCTGAGAAGGTCATGTCTGATACAACAGACAAGAGGAGGTGAGTTCCTAGTTTTTGAATCCCCTGTACATGGTAGAAGTGATAGAATGGACCAAGCAGGCTACTCAGTGATGCAGAGAGAATACTTACTTTGGTCTCTGAGAAAGGGGAGCATGTTCATTATCCTTCCTAAGAGTGTGTGACAAGTATCTTCTCCTCTGCCCACTACAAAAAGCAACTATGTTTACATCCAGTTACCTATTATGATTCTACAGCTTTCCACTGGTGGTTTTGGTAGTCAGCAAGCTCAGTATGAGTTGAGTTTGATATGACAGCCAAGAAAGGTAATGCTTTCTCAGGCATCATTAGCATAGGTAAGGTGTCCAGCCTTAGGGAGACAACAGGATAGAGTATTGGTGAGATTACATCTAGAATACTGAATTAGGATATAGTTACCACCTTACAGGAGAGAACTGATCAGCTGGACAGTGTCCAGAAGATGTTGACCAGGGTGTGAAGGAACTGTGCTCATGCCATATGAGCATTAGTCAAAGGTCTCAGGGATATGTGGTATGTGAAAAAGAAGACTTAGGGAGGACAGTGAAGTGGTTTTCAAGCATTACCAGAGATGTCATATGAGAGATTTGTTCTGCTTGACTTTAGCTGTGTAGTGCAGTCAATAGAACACTGGGTCTTGAGTCAGGAAGACCTGAGTTCAACTCCAGCCTCAGACACATACTAGGTATGTGGGTAAGTCATTTGACCTCTGTCTGCCTCGGTCTCCTCAACTATGAAATGGAAATAATAATAGCACTTACCTTACAAGGTTGTTGTGTGGATCAAATGAGGTAATATTTGTAAAGTATTTAGCACAGTGCCTGGAACATAGTGAATATCAATGAGTATTTCCTTATCCTCTCCTCCCTCCAAAAACCTGAACTAGGAGTAATGGATAAAAGTTGCATTGATGAAAATTTGGAATTGATTTAAGAAAAAATCTTCCTGACAGAGCTATCCTACAGTGAAATCATCTACCATGGGACATAGTTCATTTCCCCTCACTGGAAATCTTCAGAGAAAAGCTGGATTACTATTTGTTAGTTCTGTTGTAGACTATTTTTCAGTTTGGACAGATTGGACTAGCTGAGATTCTGTGAGGGAGAAAAGGAAAAATTCAGAACCTTCTCTGAATTATTAAAGTATCTTCATACTGAGATGAGGAAGACAGACAAAGAGATGACTGATTCCTTTTCTACTCTCAATAACTAAAATCCCAAATTAAATCAAAACAAACATACAGTAAAATTAAGTCTACAAATGATCAATAGATAAATACAGGATAATTTAGAGGTTCTGCATTTGGGGCACAAAAATGCCACGTGACTTTGGGTTAGTCATCTAACATTTTTTAGTTTCTCATTCATAAAGAGTATCCAGAGGGAGGAATTTTGTGATTTGTGGGAGAATGTAGACAAGAATCAAGCAGGGTAAGAAGATCTAGCTACATTGTAATTTGTGCCTTTGGAAGAAGTGCCTGTAGAGATGATACCATGGATACCATGGATATCATGGATGCTATCATATCAAGCACTAAACTAAACATAACGAATGAGGAAGTTAAACTTGAACTAGATTACTGTTAAGATCCATTTCAGGCCAAAAGTTCTTTGATCTTTATATTGGGCCATGTTCAAGTACTGGAGAAGTCAATTGAAAAACAGTACTTTGGTCTAATTTTAACATCGTAATGAGACGCAATGTCCATATGGTCTGAATTTGCATTATGGTCTTGGTGGTGAGAGCTGTGCTTGAGGAAGAAGAAAGAGCATGAAGAGAAACAACTCCCTGATTCCTTACATTTATTTATATTTATTAGTATATGAGTCTATTTACAGTGATTCTAAATCTTTGCTCAAAAGTGAACAAGATAGAAGAAAAATATATACATAAGCAACCCGTCTTCTTAAGGCTTTAGTTCTGCTTACCAACTTCCTTAAAAAAACAAACAAAAACTGAACACTTATTTTCTTTCCCTCTCACCTCTTCTCACTCCTGCAAACTGAAAAAAAGAAAAAAACCCAAACTCTTGCAACAAATATGCAAAATTAAGCAACAAATTCCTCCAGTGGGTATCTCAAAAAATATATGTCTTCTTATATAATTTCAGTCCATGACCTATCTGGCAGGAGGTGAGTAGTGCACTTCCTTGGATAGGTTTCTGCTCCTCTGCCTCTGCAGTTGTGATTGATCACTGAATTATTCAGAGTTTTTAAGTTTTTCTTAAGTTTATACTCTTGTTGTATTGTATAAATTGTTTTCCTACTTCACTTCTCCCTGAATCAATTCATAACACACTTCCTAGATTTTCATGAAGCTGTCCCTTTCTTCACTTCACAATAGTATTCCATTATATTTATATACCATCATTTATTGTGCCATTCCTCATTAATGGGCAACCACCTCCCTTAGTTTTAGTTCTTTAAAACAACAACAAAAAACTGTAAACATTTTTTGAACTATGGATCCTTTCCTTCTTTCTTCGATTTCTTTGAGGGTATATGTTTAGCAGTGATTTAACTGGGTTGAAGATTAAGATAAGATTGTATTTTGTTAACTTTTTAGCCTTATTTTCAGAGTCTAGAATGACCTGACCAATTCACAGGATTGCATCAATGTATCTTTTTGCCAACAACTTTCCCATCATTTGTAGTTTTCCATTTTTTTGTTAATTTTGCCAATTGTTGTGTTTGAGGTAGAACATATTACTTGTTTGAATCTGGGTTTCTCTAGTTAGTGATTTGGAGCATTTTTTTTTATATGACCACTAATAACTTCGAGTTTCTTCCTCTGGAAATTGCATTTTCATAACATTTGGCCATTTAAAAAATAGGAATGTCTCTTTTTCTTATAAATTAGAATCAATTCCCTATTCAGTTTGAAATGAGACCTCTCTTGGAGAAATTTGTTGAAAAGAAATTTCCCCAGTTATATCTCCCTTCTAATTTTATCTGCATGTGATTTTGTTTGTGCAAAACCTTTTTAATTTATATAGTCAAAATTGTCAACTTTATCTTCAGTCATACTCACCATCCTTTGAACTTTTCCTCTATCTATATATCTGAAAGATAATTTCTTCAGATTTATTTATAAGACAACTTTTTATATCTAAGTCTTGTATCCATTTGAATCTTATCTTGGTATAGAGTATGTGAGATGCTGAACTAAACCTAGTTTCTGCCAGACTGCTTTTCAATTTTCCTAGCAGTTTTTGCTGAATTGTGAGTTCTTCTCTCAGTAACTAGGATCTGTAAATTTATCAAACTCTAGTTCTACTGTGTTAGTTTGCTTCTGTATATTATATACTTAAATCTATTTGACTAAATCTATTAATCATCACCTCATGGTTTTGGTGATTATTGCTTTGTAGTAAAGGTTGACATCTGTTTTTGCTAGATGACTTTCCTTCACACTTTTTTTTCATTAATTTCCTTGAGATTTTGGCCTTTTGTTACTCCAGATAAATTTCCTTACTTTTTCTAGTTTTATTAAGTAAATTTCATTTAGTTTTTTGATTGGTATGGTACTGAATGAGCAAATTAATATGAGTAGAATTGTAATTTTCATTGTATTATTATAGCCTGCCCATTAACAAGTAACCTTTCTCCAGTTGTTTAGGTCTATGTCTCTATATTTCATACACATTTTATATGTAAAGTACATTTAAATTGCATTCATGTAGCTCCTATATGTGTCTTTGAAGATAGACTACTTTGGTGCACCAATTTTTAGGACTAAGATATTTAATTTCCAACCAATTTTTAATATTTTCTCCAGTAACCCTTTAGAAAAGAGTTCTAAGAGGCACTCAGGTGGTGCAAAGTTTAGAATGCTGGGCTTGGAGTCAGGAAGTCCCAAGTTTAAATCTGATCTCAAACATCATCTAACTCAGTGACCCTGAACAAATCACTTTACTTCTTCTAGCTTTAATTTCCTCATCTGTAAATTGTGAAGAATAATACCACCTACCTATGGGAATTTCTGTGAAGATCAAATGTGACTGTGTGTGTGTGTGTGTGTGTGTGTGTGTGTGTGTGTCTGTGTGTGTGTGTACGGGATTTGCAAACCTTAACAATTATATAGATGTTAGGTGTTATCATCCCCATCATCATCATTGTTGTTAGTTTTGTTGCATTGTGACCAGCAAAAGACGTTTTAAATATATCTGTTCTTCTGCATTTGTGAGGTTTTTATGCCCATTTTCTGGCCAATTTTTGTAAAGGTACCATGCAGTTCTGAAATTATATGTTCTCCTTTCTATTTGCATTCAGAAATGACCAGGCTGCTATCATATCTACCTTTTCTTTTCTTTTTAAAATTAATTTATTTTTAGTTTTCAACATTCACTTCCACAATATTTTGTGTTAAACATTTTCTCCCCATCTCTCCCCTCCCCTCACCCCAAGACAGCATGCATTCTGATTACCCCTTCTCCCAATCTGTCCTCCCTTCTAATCCTACCTCCCCCTTATCCTCTTCCCTTCTATTTTCCCATAGGGCAAAATAGATTTTTATACATATTGCCCATATATCTTATCTCCCAGCTGTATGTAAAAACAATTTTTAACATTCATTTTCAAAACTTTGAACTCCACATTCTCTCCCTTTCTCTCTCCCTACTCACCCTCATTGAGAAGGCAAGTGATTTGATGTAGGTTATACATGTGTAGTCATACAAAACACTTCCATAACAGTCATATTTTAAAAGGTTAACTATATTTCCCTGCATCCTATCCCACCCCCATTTATTCTGTTCTCTCCTTTGACTCTGTCCCTGCTCAAAAGTGTTTGTTTCTGATTACCCCTCCTCACATTTGCCTTCTCTTTTATCATCCCTCCTTATACCCTTCCCCCCTGCTTTCTTGTAGGATAAGATAGATTTCCCTACTCAACTGAGTGTATATGTTATTCCCTTCTTAAGGCAAATCTAATGAGAGGAAGGTTCATTCCCTTTCACTTTTCTCCCCCTTCCCCTCCAATATAAAAGCTTTCTCTTGCCTCTTCTTTGTGCAATAATTAGCCCCATTCTACCTTTCCCTTTCTCCTTTTCCCAGTACACTTATTTCTCATCCCTTAATTTTATTTTTTAGATATCTTACCTTCATATTCAACTCACCCTGTGTATATGTCTATGTCTATATATATATATATATATTCCCTCCAACTACCTTAATACTGAGAAAGGTCTCATGAGTTACAAATATCTTTTCATGTAGGAATATAAACAGTTCTACTTGAATCAGTTCCTTATGATTTCTCTTTTCTGTTTACCTTTTCATTCTTCTCTTGATTTTTGTATTTGAAAGTCAAATTTTCTATTCCACTTCGGTCTTTTCAACAAGAATGCTCTATTTCATTAAATGGTCATTTTCCCTGCTGAAGTATTATACTCAATTTTTCTGAGTAGTTGATTCTTGGTTTTAATCCTAGCTCCTTTGACCTCCAAAATATCATATTCCAAGTCTTCCCATCCCTTAATGTAGAAACTGCTAAATCTTGTGTTATCCTGATTGTGTTTTCACAATACTTGAATTGTTTGTTTCTGGATGCTTGCAATGTTTTCTTCTTGACCTGGGAACTCTGGAATTTGGGTACAATATTTCTAGGAGTTTTCCTTTTGAATCTCTTTGAGGAGGTGATCAGTGGATTCTTTCAATATATATTTTCCTCTCTGGTTCTGGAATATCAGTGCAGTTTTTCTTGATAATTTCTTGAAAGATGATGTCTAGGCTCTTTCATTGATCATGGTTTTCAGGTAGTCTGATAATTTTTATATTGTCTCTCCTGGATCTATTTTACAGGTCACTTGCTTCTCCAATGAGATATTTCACATTGTCTGCTGTTTTTTTCATTCCTTTGGTTTTGTTTTATAATTCCTTGATTTTTCACAAAGTCATTAGCATCCATCCGCTCCATTCTAATCTTAAAGGAATTACTTTCTTCAATGAGCTTTTGGAAATCCTTTTCCATTTGGCCAATTCTGCTTTTTTAAGGCATTTTTCTCCTCATTGACTTTTTGGATCTCTTTTGCCTTTTGTATCAGTCTATTTTTTAAGATGTTATTTTCTTCAGCATTTTTTGGGGTTCTCTTTAGCAAGCAATTGACTTGATTTTCATGATTTTCTTGCATCACTTTCATTTCTCTCCCTAATTTTTCCTTCACTTCTCTTACTTGATTTTTAAAATCCTTTTTGAGCTCTTCTATGGCCTGAGATCAATTCATGTTTATCTTGGAGACTTTGGATGAAGGAGCTTTGACTTAGTTTTCTTTTTCTGTTTGTATGTTTTGATCTTCCTTTCCATCAAAGTAAGATTCTATGGTCTGATTCCCCTGCCCCCTGCTATTTGCTCATTTTCCCATACCAAGAACTTTTTAGCTCTTTGTTAAGTTAGGTCTCTATTTTCAGTGTGGAGGGTGTACTGTCCCAAGCTTCAGGGATTTTGTGCAGCTATTTTCAGAGATATTTCTATAGGCATATACATTTTCAATTCTTCCAAGGTTGTATGATGAAAGGAGAGGTGTTTACTCCTCTCCTTGTCTGTGCTCTGGTCTGTGAGTGACCACAAGCACTTTTTTCTTCCTTGGAACTGTGAGGAGGATTCCCTCTTCACCACCACCACAAACTCCACATGTCAGCACTCCTCCTCACTCCAGGACTGGCACCCAGAACTGTGACCCAGATCCAAACATGAGTAAAGCAAGAGAATTCTGCCTCAGTGTCAGCACAGAGATCTTTGCAGTCTGCTTTTGCTCAATCCCCACCACTATCTGTAAGCTGAGAGCTCTGGAAGCAGCCACTGCTATTGCCTCCACTACGTGCCTTGAGCTTATGGCAGGGATCAGACCTTGCTCCTCTCTCACCCAGGTCCAATAGAACTTTCCTATTGATATTCTAAGTCATCTTTGGCATTTGTGGGTTGACAAGTCACAGAAGTCACAGTTGCCAGTGACTCAGTCCCTTGAGACCTGCCCTGGCCCTGTCTGTGCCTGAAAAGCCTGTATTCTCAGACTGGTACTATAGACCTTTCCTGTTGACTTCTAGGTTGTCTTGGGCTGGAAATTTGTTTCATTCTGTCATTTTATGGGTTCTTCTGCGCTAGAATTTGTTTAGAGTCATTTTTTACAGGTATTTGGAGGGGTTTAGGGGAGAGTTCAAGCAAATCCCTGCTTTTATTTTGCCCTATTGACTCCATTGCCCCCATATCTATTTTTTCTTAAATTCTATTCAGGTGCTTAACTTTTTTTTATTAGATTTTTTTCTACATCTGATAAAGATTCATAAAGGTTGCCCCACTATTATAGTTTTATTGTCTGTTTTTCTTTGTAACTCATCTTTTATGTATTTAAATACTATGCTATATTGAGGGATATACATTAAGTACTAACATTAATTAATTATAGTTCCTTTAAGCAAAATGTAGTTTCCTTGTTGATTTCTTTTAACCAAATCTAATTTTAGTTTTTTCTCATCCAATGTCATGAATGTTCCTCTTGCTTTTTTTACTTTAGTTGAAGAAGAATATATTTTGCTTCAGTCTTTTATTTTAACTTTGTGTTTATCTTAAGTGTCACATGTATTTTTTGTAAACAACATATTGTTAGGTTCCTTTTGTTTTATCCGTTCTCCTATCTACTGTTTTTTGGATGAGTTCATTTGAATGAGTTCCATTCATGTATACAGTTATGACTGTTAATTATGTACTTCTCAACACTTTAATTTTCTTATGCTTTTCATTCTTTTTCATTCTTGCTCTTCTCTTCATAAGGAGGAATGGCATCTATGCTTCATGCAGTTAGCTTCCACTCCCCTTCCTTTCTTTTCCTCACTTTACTCAAACATCAAAATAGATTCTTATTCTTTCTTTCTTTTCTTTGCAACACCATCCTGCACATATTAACCCATGATGTTAGATTTTGTTTAATTTAGAAGTCACCCTTCCTGGATTTTATCCTCCCTCTAATTATTGCTCCCTCTTCTTTCCTTCTAGTTTTCCTGTTGTACATGTAAAAAAATGTATTTCCATGTAAAATTTTGTGTGTGGAAATGTTCTACTATCCTTTGATTAGCTCAGATAAAACTGAGGTTCCAGTGACGCTTTGCATGCCTCACTCCTATCTCTTTGTTTTATAGTCTTTGACTTGTCCTCTCAGAGTATGATAGTAAGAGCCTGAGAAAGTGGTCCTGGCAGGCCGAAGCACAAGGTCTGGGCTGGGATGGGTGGGGTGGGGTGGGGTTATAATCTATGATGAGGAATCAGGGAAAGAGGAGGAATAGATTAGTTATCCTTCGTTCATAGCTCCAAATGTACAGAAGATATAAAATAAATATGGCACTTTATCTTAAAAAACACCTGGTTTGCTTGTGGAATTGGATGTTGGAAAGGATTCAGCTTATCTGTTATTAGAAAGTGGTTTAACTTTCTATGTTCTCTCACCATTTCTCTTGAATGTGATTTCACATAAGTAAACATAAAAACTGATATACTCAAATTGTTCCCTAATAAATTAATTGTATTTGAGCAAATTTGTGTTTCCAAAACAGCTAGTTAGCAAAATTGACTGAACTCATGTATTTTTAGCTTTTTATATTACTTTTGATTCATATGTTTGCATTTCATTGCTTTTACTCCTTACTACTCTTTTCATCAGCAATGCTTGGAAGTCTTCTTTTTCATTAAAAATCCCTTTTATCTTTTGTAGTTTAATACTCAGCCTTGTTTGGTAAATTAGTTTTGGTTGCAATCCTATGTCTTTTGGAATATATTTCAAGCCTTCTTCTTTATGTAGCTGTTCTCAAATTTTGTATGTTTCTCACTATTACCCTTTGGTACTCTTTATTTTCCTCTTGAAGGCTTGTAGGGTGGTTTTTGTTTTTTTAATTTGATCTAAAAGTTCTGGATTTTGGCTTTGCTATTCCTTGGAATTTTCATTTTTGAGTTTCAGGAAGTGAATAGTCATAGATTCATTCTATTTTCTCTTTACTAAAATTCTAATTCTAACAGATCTGGGGACTTTTAATTTATGATTTCTTAAAATATGGCATTCAGACTCTTTTTTTTGGTCTTGACTTTTTAAGGAATCCAGTGACTCTTTGATTTTTCTCTTTGATCTGTTATCCAGGTCATTTAAAAAATATAAGAGATGTGTTTCTTTTTTTAAGTCTCTTGATGCTGTTTTAATACTTTTGGTTGTCTTGAAGCGCCATTAACTTTTGTATGGTCTATTCTAATTTTTAAAAGACTTACTTGGGTCAAGTTTTTGTACTTTTAATAAATTGCTAATTTACTCTAGTGCTTTACTCTAGTGCTCTCATTTCTTTTTCAATTCTTTCCTCAATAGTAATAATAGATAGATAGCATTTATATAGCACTTTAGGCACTTCATAAAGATTATCTCATTTTATCCTTATAGTAAGTAGTTCAATTCCTATTTTACTGATGGAGAAATTGAGGGAAACAGAGGTTAAGTGACTTGCCCAGGATCATATAGTTAGAAAGTATCTAAGATAGGATTTGAACTCAGGGCTCCCTGACTCCAAGACCAGTGTTCTATTCACTGAACTACTTAACTGCCTTTGCAAGAGATCTCATTCAATTTGTAATATGATTTTTAAACTCTTACTTCATCTCTTCCAGGAATTCTAGTTGATCTTTGACTAGCTGTGTTTTTAATCAGAGGCTATGTTTGTAGATGTTATAGAGCTGTACTATTTTTCTAGGTTTGTTTCAGGAATGCCTTTGGCTCCATAATATCATGGGTATAATATTCCACCTGTTAGTCTTATAGCCTAAATTAGGGCTTTGTGTTAGTCCCAAGTTTATGAATTTCAGGAGGGAATGTTGGGTCTTGCTTGGCCCTCACCTGCATTTTCTAGGGTCCTGCTGCTCTTTTCTTTGAGACTGAGTGCTTTGTTCATCAAGGATCCCAGGAGCTGCTCAGTCTGTGAATCTTCAGACTTTCAGTGTTCCCTAAGAAGTTTTTTCTAAAGCAAAGTCTGATTAGTGCCTTACTAGTCTAACCTTTGCAAACTCTAGATCTTGTTTGCTTTAGGGTGACATTCCTATAGACCTGGACCTGTTTGGAACTTCCGTAGATTGCTTCTGGCTCTATTCTCTGCCAACCAGCTAGAAGGCTTTCCAGTTTTACAGAGCCCTGGAACTGATCTCCTTTCCTTCCTCAGCTGCAAGCCCCAGCCCAGGTTTCTGGACTAAATCTGCTCATTCTGATCTAGGGTCAGAGTCTAATCTCTCAGATCCAGTCCAGTCATAAACTAGAGGCCTTCTTCTGGGACCAAAAGAAATTAGAAAATAGTTTCAACAATTCCTTTATTGAGAATTCTAACTATATATGTGACCAGACTTCTAAGTCTGGTATGTTTTGCATACTTGCATAAGGGCATTATGAAGATGATCCCAGACATTCATTTCTTCAGAAGAGACAGATAGACAGAGGATAATCCATGGAGGCAGGGAGACTTGAAAATAGCAGATATACATGGAAAACTGGCCCCATTATATCTCTGAACTTACGAGCTTCCTTAGAGAATGCTAGAATAGACTTCCTTGGATATGTTGGATCCTCTTTCTTGATTTGGTATAGTCTAATCTGCTGACTTCTTTGAATTCTGTTTCCTGTTTGCTTGAATAAATAAGTTTGTTCACTACTCATTATTTGTGACAGTCTTTTCTTTTTTTAATTTAATTTAATTTATTTTTAATACTTTTTTTTCTGAAATAGTGTTTGGTGGGAAAGAACTAAGGGTTACTCCTTAAGAGTGACCAGATAAGTGACTTTCCTCTTGAAATGGATCTTTACCTCTCTACCAATATCTGGAAGAGTAGATAAAGATAATTCTAACCTGATATTCCTCTTGGAGGTAGGTGACGAAGGAGCAAGTACCCAGAGATTGCCTTTCTTCTGCTCCCTCTTAAGGCAAAAATCACAATGTCCCTTGAAGAAGGGTTGCCTCAGATCCATCCCACCCATGAGCTGCCTCAATATATTTAGGTAGCCTATTTGGATATACTTATCTTACATATGCACTTATACTGTAAATATTGCATTTCATTCTTTATATTATTGTTATATGCATAGGGAATTCAAGTCTTATATTCTTTCCAGGGTCACTATATATTTTTTTTAGCTTTGCAAATTCCGTTGTTGAAATGGCTCAAAAATGACTTTTAGCAATTTATTTTGTTAACTCTAATTTGTTTTTTCTGCAAGGCTATCTAACAGGCCTTCAAAGACCTATATTTTCTTTATCATCTTATTGCATAGTTTTCACTTATATATGCT
The DNA here is from genome assembly GCA_028658325.1 of Potorous gilbertii. Taxonomy (NCBI): domain Eukaryota; kingdom Metazoa; phylum Chordata; class Mammalia; order Diprotodontia; family Potoroidae; genus Potorous; species Potorous gilbertii. The sequence continues at coordinate 99,507,213 of CM053772.1, read as the reverse complement.
TAATTATCATGATTTGCAGCCAACCTCCAGTTTTTTTTCAGATTATTATTTCCTTCCCAGGAATTATTAAGATAAGGCCTTAATGACTTCCTTTGGTATGTTTATGTTGCATAGGTGAGCACTTCTTAAATGTATCCTTGAACATTTATTATGTTGCCACATAAATCTGAATTTATTATAGAGATCTCTTTACTAATGGGTTGTTTTCCATTTCCTGAAAAAGGAGGCTGATTGTGCCAAATTGCATTTCAAGGCATCCCTGGTTCTATTGCTGACTGATTTAAGGAAAATTACTCACTATTTTAGGGATTCTTGGGTCTAGGAATGTGGATGAGAAAAAAATTACATCTTTATTTCAATAAAGGATTGGATTCCCCTTCTAATTTTATGTATCATATTTCAGGCTTTTAAAGATATTATGCAGAAAGGAGTTCATAGGATTTACCATAGTGCCAAAGGAGCTCATCACACACACACACACACACACACACACACACACACACACACACACACACACACACACAAGGTTAACCCCTGTGCTAGACAATTTCTCCATACTTTAAATAAGAATTTAATAGCTACTGATTTTTTAACCAATGGCCAGGACCCTGCAAAGGACTCTAGGCTCACTGGGACTTCATTCAAATCCTTGTGGCCCTGGCCCTGACCCTGACCATTTGAGGATCAATTTCTTTTTTGTCTCATCTCCTTCACTTGGAGTTGCTGTATAAAAATCTTCTAGTATATTCATGGTATAACAACTTATTTCTAGATTTCTCCAAATGTGTAACAGAGTCCCTTAGTCCCACATAGGCACTCAAGGTGTTAATGTGTACTGAGTATAAGGAAGCCTTTATTATTTTTTATCAGAACACTATAGCGGCCTTATTTTTTTTAAATTATTAACAAAAATCTATTTTCTTTCCTTCCTAGCTTCCCTCTTTGGGAAAAATAAAAAAGAAATACAACTCTTGTAAATATAACAAACTATCATAATGGATTTGTGTAACCAAGCAAACAAATTCCTTTATTGGTCATGTCCAAAAAACATCTCTCAGTTTATGTAATGAATCCTTCCTTCTCTGTCGGGAAAAAGTACATTTTGCCATGAATCTTCTGTGATTGTGGTTGGTCATTAGATTGATCAGAATTCTTAAGTTTTTCTGACTTTTTCTTTATAATATTGTTGTTATATAAATTCTTCTCCTAATTCTGCTCTCTTTACTCTGTTTCAGTTCTTTAAGCTTTTCCAGGATTCATTGAAACTCTCCCTTCATCATTTTGTTCAGCATAATAGCATTCCATCACACACATATAACAATATATTGAGCTATTCCACAATTGATAGGCATTCCCTCCCTTTGGTGTCTAGTCTTTGCCACCATAAAAGGAGAGCTGCTATAAATATTTGTGTACTATTGTTCCTTTCCCTCTTTATTTGATTTCTTTGTGGATATAAAGTTAATAAATGGGTTAAAGAGTATTTATTCACAATTTAGTGACCTTTAGACATAGTTCTGAATTGCTATCCAGAATGGTCAGATCAATTCATAGCTCCACCAAGCCCTAGCTTTGACTTACAAAAACAGCAATTATTAAATTTCTATTTAAAATATATGTCACAACGTCATTCCCTTTTTTGTCAGCTTTGCTAATCTGATGGGTGTGAGATAAAACCTCAAAGTTGCTTTAATTTTCATTTCTCTAATTGTTAGTGATTTGTTTGTTTTAAATATGAATACTGAAAATTTTAACTTTTTTCCTCTGAAAACTACTTTTTCAAATACTTTGACCATTTATTTTTTGAAGAATCAATCTTAGTCTTATCAACTTGAATCTGTTTCTTATACATCTTGGAAATAAGACCTTTACTAAAGAAACTTGTTGTAAAGGATTTTTTTTTCTCCAGTCACTTCTCTTCTAATTTTAGCTCCATTGGTTTTGCATAGGCAAAAAGTTGTAAATTTTCTATGATTAAAGTTGTCTATTTAATCTCATATGATCTTCTCTATCACTTATTAATGAACTCTTCCTTTACCTATAGATATAAAACACAATTTCTTCCTTGCTTCTCTAATTTATCATGTAGCCTTTAATATGTAAGTCTTGTATCCATTTGATGCTTGTCTTGGTATGTGATCAATCAATAAACATTTATTAATATATATGCCAGGAATTGTGCTAAGCACTGGGGAGAAGTGAGACAAAAGACCGTCTTTGCTCTTCAGGAGCTTACAGTCCAATGGAGGAAACAATATACAAACAAATACATACAAAGCAAACTATATAGAGGATTAAATAGGAAATAATTAACCGAGGAAATGGAGGGGAATTAAGAGGTGTTGGGAAAGGTTTCCAGGAAAAAGTGAGATTGTAGTTGGAACTTAAAGGAATCCAGGGAGATCTGTAGTTGGAGCTGAGGGAGAGAGTTCCAGGCAGGGGATTAGCCTGGGAAATGATCTGAGGAGAGGGATGGAGTATCTTGTTTGTGGAATAGCTAGGAGACCAATGTCACTGGTGTAAGAAGACTGGAAAAGTAGGAAGGGGTCAGGTTATTGAGGACTTTGAATGCCAAAAAATATTTTGTATTTGCACCTGGAGGCAATTTACTGAGCAGTGAGCAGACATGATGGGACCTGCACTTTAGAAAATCACTTTAGTAGCTGAGTGGAGGATGGATTGGAGTGGGAAGAGATTTAAGGCAGGCAGATTCATCATTATTTCAACAATCAAGGCATGAAGCAATGAGGGCTTACTTTAGAGTGGTGGCAATGTCAGAGGAGAGTAGGGAGTATGTCTGAGAGATGTTGCAAAGGTGAGATCTACAGGACTTTTTAACAATATGCTTATAAAGTGGAGGTGATGGTGAGAGAGTGTGAGGAATCCAGGATGACTGCTCAATTGTGAGCCCAAAGGACTTGTAGGGGGATGTAATACAGTAATAGGGAGGGTAGGAGAGAAGGAGAAGTAAGGGGAAAAGATAATGAGTTTGGTTTTGAACATGCTCATTTTAAGGTGTCTATTGGACATCTAGTTTGAGATGTCTGAAAGGCAGTTGAAAATGGGAGATTGAAGATCAACAGAGAGTATGGCATGTAGGCTAGGTAGATGTGAGAATCATTGGCATGGAGACTGCAATTACATCTCTGGGAACCGATAAGATCACCAAGTGACGTAGTGTGGGGGGAGAAGAGAAGAAGGTCAAGGATAGAACATTGAGAAATGACTACAGTTAAAGGTTGGGATCCAGAAGAGAATTCAGCAAAGGTGACAGAAGGAGCAGTCAGAAAGGTAGAAGGACAGCAGACAACAGTGTCCAGAAAACCTAGAGAGAAGAAATTATCCAGGAGGAAAAAAAGTCAACAATATCAGAGGCTGCAGACAGGTCAAAGAGAATGAGGACTGAGAAAAGACGGTTAAATTTGGTAATAAGAGATGAATGGGAACTTTGGAGAGAGCAGTTTCGATGAAATGATAGGGCTGGAAACCAATTTATAAGAGTTAAGAAGAGAGTAAGAGGAGTTAAAGTGAAAGCACTTATTATAGATTGGTTTTCCAAGGAGCAAAGCTATAAAAAGAAGTGACACAGGATGATAGTAGGGATGGAAGGATTTAGTAAGGCTTTTTTTCAGAATAGGGAAGACATAGAGATGTGCAGGCAGTAGGAAATGAACCCATTCAGAGGGAAAGATTGAAAATAAGTAAGTGAGTGGGGATGACAGAAGGGGCAATCTCTTGGAGGGGATGAGATGGAATGGGATCACCTAAACAGGAATAAGGCTACTTCATTTGAGACAGGGGTGAAGGAAAGGAAAAGTGACACAAGGCATCTTGAGTCCTAGAAATTGAGAAAGAGGGAAGAAAATGGAGCTCATGGTGAATGGCCTCAAATTTTTCTACACAATAGAAGACAAGGATCCCAGCTGAGAGAGTAGGGGGAAGAGGAGCCATGGGAGGTTTGAAGAGGGATGAAAAGGTTTGAAAGAGCCACTGTGGAGAGTGGGATAGTGAGCTGATAAGGGAAGTAGAGTAGGATTGTCTTACCGCAGTGAGGGCTCAGTTGAGGTTGTGTAATATAAATTGGTAGTGGACCCAGTCAGAATGATAGCATAAGTTCCTCCACCTTTATTTAGCAGCATGGGAGTGATTCAAGGCTGAGTTGGCTGGGCACAGACAATACTAGGGATTTGACAAGGCAAGATTGAGTTGAATTGGTTTACGAAGGAGTCAAGGGGGAAGAGGAGACAATGACTAATTCAGGGATGATGGCCTGGGACAGAAATAAAGAGTCAAAGGATTAGAGGTCAATGTGTGGATGAAGGGTATTGTTTTGTAAGGGAAGAAAGAAGGGAGAGGAGGTATTGGTCTGCACCTAATTTCTGGCAGACTGCTTTCTAGTTTTCCTAGAATTTTTGTCAGTCCTTCTCCCATTAACTGTGATCTCTGGGTTTATCAAATACCAAGTGACTTTCTTGGTATACTTCTGGATGTGGTGTACTGGATTTCTTTCACTGATCAAAATTTTTTTATTAACCAGTACCAATTTTTTGAGGATTACTGCTTTGTAGCAAAGTTTGAGTTCTAGTATTGTTAGATTTCCCCTTTCGTCTAACTTTTACCATAATTTTTCTTGAGATTCTTGGCTTTAATCCTCCCAGAAAACTGATGAGTTGAAACAACTTACAGAAGTGCAGGTACAGGTGCACATACTTAAACAGCCAATTAGACTTCTAGATAGAAAGTAAGGATACTTTGGGGACTCCAGAAGAAACAGTAGCTATGTCTGAACAACTAAAATCAATAGTAGGGAGAAGCTACAAGGTTCAGACCTCCTGCTGCCTCATGATATGATTCATCTCCAAGTTCTCCCATGTCATGAGTCCCATTCTCCCATTTCAGAAACCATGTTGTTGATCTTTGTCCTCTGAGAAAGGAGAAAAATCTCCTTCCAAAGCTTACCACCCAAACTCTCAAACCTGGAATTATTTCATAAAGTATCCTCAAACATTGGTAATTTCCAGGAAATCTACATTCTTTGGATAAAAGGAGAGTGGAAAGAGAGAAGAAAAGAGAGATCATGAGATGAACCTTGTGGTTCATCACTTTAGTGGGTAAGATTACATACATATATATGCATATATATGTGTGTGTATCTATATCTACATATAGATATGGATATATCTATATATACACATCTCTCTCTATATAATATATGTTTATATATATGTATGTATCTAACCTACATATTGATATGGTATATTGATATATATACATAAACATTTCTCTATATATACACACATATATGTTTATATATGTGTATCCATATATATTGATATGGATATATCAATATATAGACAGATATTGATATATACATATAGAGCTCTCTCTATACACACATATGTGTATATATGTATATATCTATACATATGGATATGGACATATCAATATATAGTAGATATAGATATATACATATACATAAACATCTCTACATATACACATATGTTTATATATGTGTATCTATATCTATATGTTGATATATAGATATATACATATAGATCTATATAGATACACATATAGACACACATATATACTGTGTGTCTATATATGTTGTACCTATATAGACACACACAAACACACATCTATATATATGCCAAAAATGGAGGATGAGAATAAGCAGTTGAGGGGGAAGAGATCCAAAACTATCGTGAAATCAAACTGGAAAATTAATCAACAATATTAAATGCTGATGAGAAGTCATACTTCATAGAGCTAGAAATTGACAATGTTTGGGTATGGATTAACGTTTCTCTAAAGAAGATTTTCCAGGTTATTTTTTAAACTATTTTAAAACAATTTCTATTCCATTTTGTTTTCAGCGCAGTGAAAAGTTTTGATTTGGAGTCAGAGGACTTGGATTCAGATTTTGCCTCTGTAACAGATTATTTGTGTTTCTTTGGACAATTAACTTCTCTTGGCATCAGTTACCCATTATGCAAAATTATGAGGTTAGACTAGATATCCTCTGAGTTTCATCCTCATGAATTTATCATCCCATAATTTTACTTTATGATATCATAAAATTGACATTTAGAAGCTTTTTTTATATTTATGAATTTCATTTGCAATATACAATACAATATATGGAAATATTTTTTGGAACTTTACTTCAGGATGCTAAATTCTAACTTTCTTTCAGCCTCATGTCTGGTGAAAGTTCAGTGATGGATTCGCCACAAAGAAACAGAATAACGGTAAGAAATGGTATTTATAAAAGCCTTTTAAAATGACTCCAGTGAGCATATATCTCAGTTTATTTAGCACTGAAACCACTCCAATATATCTGAATTTTAAATTAATTATTAACAAAGGTTTTATTTTTTATTTTTTTCTGTTATTTATTTTTTAAAATTAATCAGTTTCCTACAATCACTTCCACAAATCTCAGACTTTTACCTCTCCCTCCCCTTCTTTCCCCCTTTCCTCCCTACTCCCTCCCCAAGATGGCATGCAGTCTTATATAGGTTCTAGACATACATTCTTATTAAAAACATTTTTACCTTGGTCATGTTGCAGAGAAGAATTAAAATGAGTGGGAGAAACCATGAAAACAAAACACAACACAATAAAACATAAGAGAAAATGATCTGGTTCATTCTGCAGTCCTATTCCATAGTTCTTTCTCTGGATGTGGAAGGCATTTTGTCTCAAGAGTTCATTGGGAATTTTTTAGGTCTTTGCATTTCTGTGAAGGGCTAAGTCTCGCATAAAGTGGTTGTTGCTATGTACAATGTTCTCCTGGTTCTGCTTCTTTCACTCAGCATTAGTTCATGTAAGTCCTTCCAAGCCTCTCTGAAGTCTTCCTGTTCATCATTTTATAGCACAATGGTATTCCATTACATTCATATACTGCAACTTGTTCAGTCATTCCCCAATTGATGGGCATCCCCTCGATTTCCAGTTCTTGGCCACCACAAAGAGAGCTGCTATAAGTATTTTTGTACATGTGGGACCCTTTTCCATTTTTATGATCTCTTTGGGATACAGTCCTGGAAGCTATATTGCTGAGTCAAAGGGTATGCACATTTTTGTAGCCCTTTGGACATAGTTTCAGATTGCTCTCCAGAATTTAGATCAGCTCACAGCTCCACCAACAATGAATTAGTGTTCCAACTTTCCCATATCTTCCTTAATATTTATCATCTTCCTGCTTTATCATGTTAGCCAATCTGATAGGTGTGATGTGGTACCTCAGAATTGTTTTGATTTGCATCTCTCTAATCAATAGTGATTTAGAGAATTTTCTCATATGACTATAGATAGCTTTAATTTCTTCCTCTACTAAAGATTTTCTAACCAGAAGGTAGAATACTTACTTGAGCAAGTTAGAGTGAAGAGATTGTTGAGGAATGAGAATGAAAGAAACGTTTATGAAACTTGAATTTTCCTGATTTGTGCTGAGACCCCAACCTTACTGCTTTTTTGAGGGTCCTTATAAACCCCACAGTTCTCCATGAGCTCCCAATTTCTTTATAATTATATCCCCATCCCAAGGTTGTCTATCAGTGGTCACTATAATAGTTCAGAGCCATATTTCCTACTAGAACACTTTAGAAGGTCCATTAACACCTCAACATGTCAGTTATATTTAAATTGCTCTGATCCCACTTGCCCAGGGCATACTCCTAAATCCATAGTTACGCATGTAGAAGGGTTTTTTGCCTGAAAGGTGCATTTTAGAGCTAAAAATTGTAATTTTAATTAGAAATTTGTTTTTAATCTCTTGGCAGTCATTTAGTCTAATTTTTTGAGTCCTTTTTTTCAGATTAACAAAGTAAAATCCAAGGCTGTTAAAGAGAGAATTTGTTTAAATTTCCTTAGTTCAGGCATTCTTTTTTTTCCTCTTTCTTTTCCCTTTGTGATAATCATAGATAGATGCTTGATAATTAGCTGGTATCCTCAGACCGCTGGGTAAGATGCAATTTCAGTGGTGGAGTACAAATTGCACATTCAGAGCAACCCTTCTATTGGTTTTCCTAAACCAGGGAAAAATGCTAATTATAACATTCAGAATGTCTGCCCAGGGCTCCAATTTACTTCCTGGAATTTAGTGTTTTATCCCTACCAGTTTATGTTTCAAATTGCCATTAACCTTAAGGCTTGAAGTAACTTCGCTTCTTCAGTTCCTGTTTTTTCTGTTTATGAAATAAACGGTTTGGACAAAAGTTAGGACTTGAGAGGCCTTGGGGCCATATCAACCTAAATCTACTACTTCCTCACATACTTCTTCCTACTGTTTGAATCATAAATTGGGATTTTGAATATTTATCTTCACATTTACCTTTTTTTGATGATTGTGTGCTTTTGAAAACAACCCTATTCATACACAGAAAGAAAGAAAATTACATTTCATTCTGTGTATGGTAGAGGCTGAAAAAAATTTCAAGAAGCTGAACTCATAGGAAACTCATTTAGATCTACCTCCCCAACAAGCCCCCATTTATTTTTAGTTGTCTAAGAGCAAGGAACATATTGTGACAAAGGGGAGATAGATAATAGTCGACCTGGAGTCAAGAGCTTTTCATCTTGTTGTATTCACCATGACCTTGCTATATGATCTTGAGTAAGTCTCCTAATTTTTCTGGGCTGCAGACTTCTCATTTTTAAAATGAGGAGATTGTACCAAGTACTTTTAACGTTATTGCTAGCTCCAAAATCCTATGAGCATTAGAGACTTTTTTGTACTTTATCAGGTATTTATATTGACATTATGTGTTAGAGAACAGTTGATGACCAGAAACAGTATTCATCTAAGTTTTCTTTGGATATTTTAAATTATTTTATTTTTTATGTTATTTTAAATTTTATTTATATTTATATTATCATTAACAACACCAACAATAATATTTATGATATTTAAAATTTTTTTCTTTTAAAAAGTTTGTTTATTTTTTTAACTAACTTGCTTTGGAAAACAAATCCGTCACTCCCACTATGTCCTCCAATTCACATTGGAAAAAACAAACAGAAAAATAAATCACTCAATACATAGCTATGTGGTTTGGCTGAATAAACTCTCACATTATTCATGTCCAAATATATAGTATATGTACATATGTGTGTATGTATATGTATGTATATATAAAGTACATATGTATTTTTGTGCATTTTAAATTTATCTTCTCTTTCAAGAAGTGAGTAGCATGTTCCAGTTTCATTCTTTTGAAATTATTGTTTATTGTTATTGATCAGAATCCCAAAGTCTTTTAAAGTTGTTTTTCTCTGTTATTGTAGAAATTGTTTTCCTATTTCTACTCACTTTACTTTCTGTCAGTTCTTAGAGATCTTCCTAAACACCTCTGATGTTTTCTGTTTCATCATTTCTATGGTGCAATACCATTCCATTATATACTCTTATTATTTTTCACATAATTTTTGATAGCTTGGATTTCTTCCATTGAAAACTGTCTGTTCATATCTGTAATTTATTGGGGAAAGTTTCTTAGTCTTATAAATTTAAGTTTCTTGTTTATATCTCTTGGAAATGAAACCTTTATCAGAGAAACTTGCTTAAAAGATTTTGTCTCATTCACTTTCTTCCTTTCTAATTTTAGCTTCATTGGTTTTTTACGCAAAATTTTTTAAATTTTATATAATCAACATTTTCTATATGCTCTTGTGTGAACCTCTCTATTATTTGCTATTCAAGAACTCTTCCCTATTTAGATCAACATGGCAATTTCTTTCTTGCTCCTCTAATTTATTTATTTATATTTGAGTCCTGTATCAGTTTGGAGCTTATTTTGATATGAGAGGTATATATAGCTATATTAGTTATATATATTAGTATATTAGCTATAGCTAATTTCTGCCAGACTGCCTTCTAGTTTTCCTAGAAGTTTTAGTTGAATATTGAGTTCTTTCCCAGTAACTGGGACCTGTGGGATTAGCAAACACTAGGTTACTGTATTTGTTGGCTTTTTAAAAATTGTTTTTGTAGTAAAGTTTGAGATCTGATCCTTCTAGGTCCCCTTCTTACCTCTTTTTTCATCATTATCCTTGAGATTCTAGATCTTTTTGTTCCTCTAGATGAATATCATTGTTATTTTTTCTAGTGCTATAAAATATTCTTTTGGGAGTTTGGTATGGCACTAAGTAAATTAATATATGTAGATTGTCATTTTATCATATTGGTGCAACCTTATCCATGAGCAAAGAATTATTTGCTATTTTTATTTCTGTGAAGAGTGTTTTATAGCTATATTTATATAGTCCCTAGGTAAATCTTAATAAGTATACTCCCAGATATTTTATAGATTCTGTAGTTATTTTAGATGGAATTTTTCCCCCTAACTATTCCTGCCAGTTTCTTTTTTTTGCTTATATGTAGAAATACTAATGATTTATGTGGATTGAATGCTGAACTGAGAGGTTAGAAGACCTGTGTTCATGTCCTACCTCAGAAGCCTACTTAGCTGTGTGACCACGGGCATGCCATTCAACTTAGCCTCAGTTTCCTTATCTGTAAAATGGGGAAAATAATAACATCAAACTCACAGAGTTGATGTGAGGTCAAATGAGATGACATATGTAAAACACTTTGCAAACCTTAAAGTACTATGTAAATGCTACTTACTATCTTGCTACTTTATTGAAATTATTTAATTGTTTTTTATGTATTTTCTAAGAACATCATTGCATTACCTGCAAAAGTGATCATTTGGTTTTCTCCTTGCCTATGCTTTCCTCTTCAAATTCTTTTTCTTGTCTTTTTGTAAGAGATAGAATTTTTAGCACTCTGATATTGGTTGTTGTCCTTCATTCTCTAAGGGGACCAAAATGACATCACTACATTAGTCAAGTTTCAGTGTCTGACTGTGGCTGACTCCAATGCAAGCTTGGAACGTTCTGCCACAGGTTGGGCACAAATAGTCCATGTAAGCATTAGGGGTGGATTCTCCAAATTCAAAGATCTTGTGCTTCTTCTGAGCTGCTATTTCAATTCTACTTTGCTGATGTGGGTACACCATGCCGAGCAGTCCTGTGCCAGCATCTCCCATGTCATATAATCAATTCCAAAGTTCTTAGGAGAGATCTTGAGAGTGTCCTTGTAAAACTTCTTCTGACCACCATGAGAATGCTTGCCCTATGTGAGTTCTCCAAAAAATAGTCTTTTTAGCAAGTGTACAGTTTACATTCAAACAACATGGCCAGTCAGAATTGTGATCTCTGAAGCAGAGCTTGGTAGTTTAGTTTGAGAAAGGACCTCAGTATCTGGTACCTTATCCTGCCAGGTGATCTTCAGAATCTTCCTAAGACAATTCAAATGGAAGCAATTCAGTTTCCTGGCATGCTGCTGGTAGACTGTCCAGGTTTCACATGCATACTACAATGAGGTCAGCACAACCTCAGTCTGGTAGTCAGTCTAATACTACTCTTCTCTCCTAGACTTTCTTTTTGACCCTCCCAAACACTGAACTAGCTCTGGCAATGCATGTGTCAACCTCATTATCAATATGTACATCTCTGGAAAGTACACTACCAAGGTAAGTGAACTTATCCACAGTATTCAAAACTTCTCCATTTTCTGTAGCTGATGGTTCCACATATGGTGGTGGCTGATGGAGCATCTATATTTTCTTGGTGTTACTTGTTAGGCCAAAATTAGCACAAAATGTAGAGAATCAATCCATACTCTGTTGCATCTCAACTTCAGAGTCTACACTGAGTGCACAATCATCTGCTAACAGAAAATCATGCACCAACACTCTCTTCACTTTGGTTTTGACTTGTAGCCTTTTCAAGTTGAAGAATTTATCATCGATGCGGTAGCTGACCTTGATAACTTGATGATTCAATCCTTATTGCAAATATTTGACAACATGGCTGAAAACATCATGCTAAAAAACATGGGAGCAAGTACATAAACTTGTTTCACTCCATTGGTGATTGGGAAAGCACAAGAGCATTGTCCATTACTGAGAACCTGGGCAAACATGCCATCGTGAAATTGATGTACAATGCTGATGAACTTCTCCAGGCAACCAAATTTTCACATAATTTTCCATTAGAAAAGACTGACAGTACAAAGGCTTTGGTCAGATCTACAAATGTTGTGTACGGACCTCTGTTCTGCTCCTGACATTTCTCCTGGCATTGTCAGGCAGCAAACACAATATGGACCATTCCTCAGCACTTTCTGAAGCCATACTGACTCTCAGGTAGATGACCATCTTGCAAGTGAAGAATCATCCTATTAAGGAGGACTCTGGCAAGAATGTTACCAGAAATGACTGACAGAGAAGCCCCTGTGATTGTCATAGTACAATCTATTTTCTTTACTCTTACAGAGATGGATAATGGAGGCATCCTTGAATTCCTGGAGGATAACCTCCTCTTGCTATATAATCAGGAAAATTTCAGTCAATTTTTGTATGAGTAATAGACCCCCCTACCTTGTAAATCTCAGCTGGAATAGAATCTGCACCAGGTGCTTTGCCACATAAAAGGAGCCTATTGGCCCTCAAAACCTCTTCTTCAGTTGGAACTTCAGCTAGGGAGGGACTGACTTCAACATGAGGTAAATGGTCAACAGCCTGAGCATTGATTGATGACAGTCTAGTGAGAACACTATGGAAGTGTTCAGCTCATCTTTTTAGGATTATGTTCTTATCATTGATCAATGTGTTTCCATCAGCACTAAATAGTTGGGATGCACCATAGGTCTTTGGCCCATAAATACCCTTCAGGGCATCATAAAAGCTCTGGGTTGTTACCATCAGCATAAAACTGAGCCAAGAATGAGCCATCTCTTTAAGCTTTGCTTGTACTTTACTTCTGATGGAATTAAATGCTGCCTTTTTGGAGATGGATGAACTATCCTGCTATTAACCTCTGTGGCGTTCTTGTCATTTAGCAGCTTCTGAATTTCCTCATCATTTTCATCAAACCCGTTTTGATGTTTGCAAGTGTTCTGACCCAGATGAGCAAATGCAGTGCTATACACCAAATCTCTGAAAGATGCCCACTCATTTTCTGCTCCACTGTTGCCAACTGTGTTGGCTCCATTTTCTCTCCAAGTTATCAACAAACTGCTATTTATATTAATTCTTTTGTTAGTCATTTTGCCTTGGGGACACTGCTTTTGTTGAGTGTGAGTATTTATCTTGGATAGGATAAGTCTATGATCAGTCCAGCACTCTGTGTCATGCATTATCTTCCTCACTCTCCCATCCTGAATGTCTCTTCTTACAATCACATAGTCTATTAGATGCCAATGTTTGTTGTGAGAGTGCATCCATACAGTTTGATTGTGTTTAGGTAAATGGAAGATAGTGTTGGTGATGATAAGGTCATGAGATACATGAGTCTTCAATAGTTACTGACCATTGCTGTTGCTATTTCCAACTCCATTCCTCCCTAGGACTCCCTGCCAAGTCTTGTAGTCTGAGCCTACTCTAGCATTAAAGTTACCCAGAATTACAAGTCTGTCCTCTTTTGGAACGTTGATGATAAGGGTCTCCAGGTCTTCATAAAACTTTTTCTTTGACCTCATCAGGGTTTGTCATGGTGGGAGCACAGGCAACGATGATGGCCTTTTCCTGTAATAACAATCGCATTGTTATGAGACTGTTCATTCCTTTTGGTAGACATTCAAGCTTGTTGAATAGATTTGTTTTGATCGAAAAACCTGCACCAGCTTCAGGGTACTCCCCTGCACTCCAGTCAATCCAGAAAAAAGTATATCCAGCTCCAACTTCAGTAAGTTGGCCTTCATTTGCTAGCCTTCTTTCACTCAGGGCTACTATTTGGATGTGATACCTGCTGAGTTCTCTTGCAACAAGAACTGTTATCTTTTAGGTTTACTGGATTATTAAGCATCAAAACATACATTAAGCATTAGGTGAACATATATTAAGGATTTATTGTCTTTCGTGTCTTTAAACATAATGTAATTTCCCTGTTTATCTTTTTTCATCTTATCTCTATTTCTTTCTTTGCTTCAGTCTCTAACTTTACAAAAAAGAGAGTAGTAGAAGAGAAGGAATTTGCCTGACACTAGTGACTTCATAAGTGAAATAGCTTGTTTCCTCTTTGTTACAGCTCTTCTCTTCCCCTTGTCCTGCTTCCAGTCCAAGATTTTTGCTCTTTTTACTTTAGTTTCCTTTCCTTTTAATTCTCCTTTCATGTTTCTCCCCCAACATTTGACTTTGTTTTGCTTCTAATTTTCCTTTATCTTGTCCTCTCTCTTAGACTTTTCTCTACTCCTTCCTTGTCCCTGTCCCCTCCTATTTTCTCCTTTGAGTTTAATGTATTTCTACACAAAATCTCTCCATGTATATGTGTGTGTTCATGTGTATGTGTAGGGTTGTGTCACTGTATTTAATTTTCTTTTATCAGGTTCAGGTGAAAGTGAGATTCACAAGATGTCATTTCTCCTAACTCCTTTTTTCCATTGCTATATAATCTCTGTCTTGTGCACATCTTTTATGCAGTAGTGATTTCCCTTTTTTCTTTCTCTCCTCCCTGATAGTCCTCTGTCCCTACCATTTTTGTCTTCTAAGATTGTTGAAATAAAATAAAACCACCCATAAACCTTCTGTCATTTTAACTATTCTCTATGACTCTTTAGGGTTTTAGGGCTTTGAGATGAGATTTGGTTACTCATCTTGCCATTAACTATTAAACAGTTCATTGACACATACTGCTTTTTCAATTAAACAAGTAGATGTAACTTTCTATGTTTTTCTTGGTGCCTGCATTTCCATTTCAAAATGTATGCTCAATTTTCATCAGGAATACTTAGTTATCCTCCATATTCCATTAAAGATCTATTTTTCTCTTTGTAAAGATTGTACTTATAGAAAGTATTATATCTCTTGCCTTTTGGCAGCTGTTAAGTCTTGTGTAATACTTATTGTGGCTGTTTGATATATGACCTCATTCTTTTGACTGATTGATATACACACACATATACACATGTATATATACATATAGTTATATACATGTATACATATATACACACATATAATTTTATAATTATATGTTTATATGTATTATCTATAATTTTTTTCTATGTAATTTTATTTTTGCAGGGAGGTCAGGAAGGCAGGTAACATTAGAGCCTTTGGAGTTTGGCCATTTCTATCCCTCTTAGATATTATCCTATAACTCTCCTAATTTCATATCTATACTCTTTGAGAAAGCTTTTTGACAATTTGTATGTCCACTTCCTTTCTTCTTCATGCTCTACAGTCTGGCTTCCTCATCATTCAAATGAAACTCTTCTCTCCAATGTTACCTGTGATATCTTACTGGCCGAATTGAAAGACTTTTTCTCAGTTCTCATCCTTTCTGACCTCCCTGCAGCCTTGACACTGTCAATCTCCTTCTCCTTCCTATGTTCTAAGTTTTCCCAACATAGCTTTCTCCTGATTCTCTTCCTATGTGTCTGACTATTTCTTCTCTCCTTTTCTGGACCTTCATTTAGATCTCTCTCATTAACTGTGAGGATCCCCCA
Source organism: Potorous gilbertii (assembly GCA_028658325.1). Lineage (NCBI taxonomy): Eukaryota > Metazoa > Chordata > Mammalia > Diprotodontia > Potoroidae > Potorous > Potorous gilbertii. The sequence continues at coordinate 99,491,696 of CM053772.1, read as the reverse complement.
AAGCTTCATTCTGAATATTCTTTTCTTCACCTCTTTACTCTTTCACTTGTTAATCTCATTAGCTCCCTTGGATTCAATTATCATTTCTATGCAGATGATTCTCAAATCTATTTTTCCAACCTTAGCCTTTCTCTTGACCTCCATTCTCCCATATCCAACTTAACTATTGGATATCTCCAACAGGATGTTGCATAGGTATCTTAAACTCAACATGTTCAAAACTGAACTCATTATGTCCTCTCCTCTTCTTAATTTCCCTGTTACTGTTGAGGAGTCTGCCATGTCATTTTTGAGATCTCATTCTCCTTCCTTCTTTCTATGCTACCGTGCCTGTCCCCCACTGTCCCCCATATCGAATCTACTGGCAAGATGTGCTCTCTTCTCTCTTTTGACCCTCTCTCTATCCTAAAACAGGCCCTTATTACCTCATGTCTGGATTAATATAATAGTATTCTGGTTGGTTTTCCTGCATAGTTTTGTCTGTTTTAGTCTATCAAAGTGATCTTAAACTCAGATATAGCCATGTCACCTACCTCGACTCAGGCTTTCTATCACTTTCAGGTTCAAATATAAAAGCTTTTGTTTAGCTTTTAAGGCACTTAATAACCTTTCTAATCTTCTTCCTTTTAAATCTCCTTCACAAACTCTGTGATCCAGTGCCACTGGCTTCCTTGCTGTCCCTCAAACATCACATGCCACCTCCCCACTGTGCTAAAATTTTCACTGGCTGTCCCCCATGCCTGGAATGCTTTTCTTTCTCATCTCTGTTTCCTGATTTTCCTGTCTTCTTTCTAATTGCTGCAAAAATCCCACATTTTCCAAGAAGCTTTTCCCCATCCCTCTTAATGCCAGTGCCTGCCCTTTGAGATTACCATCAGTTTATCATGTATATACTTTGTATGTACATAATTGTTTTCATGTTGTTTCCTACATTAGAATGGAGGTTTTTGGAGGCAGGCAATATTTTGCTTTTCTTTATATCCAGTGTTTAGTACAGTGCCTGGCACATAGCAAGCACATAATAAATGCTTATTGACTGACTATATGAAGTATTTTACCTTATCATATAGATCTAAGCTTATAAAAAATTTTATTAGTTGGTAAGCTGCAATCTGACATTTCAGTGATGTTATCCCCCAAATCTCACAATTGTAAGTACTATAGACATTAAAAAATATTTTGGGGATTAAAAGTATCAAATGAATGCTATAATGTATAAAAGATGGGAGTAACAAGAGTGTTTCTGTAGAGTTTAAATTTAATATATATTTCTTTTATTTTTTTTCAAATTCTCTTTCTGAATTTGACTAATATCAACAATTATGAACATGTTAATATAGAAAGAAAATAAAAAGGATTCCATATGAATCTGCAAATCTCATTACATACGTTTTTTTTGAAAAGCATGTACTCAATTCATGTTACACCAAAGATCAGTGTTCTGAGGTCTTTCAAATCTTTTCAATTGTTTTCCTTTACAATTCTGTAGTCATTGCATATTATCTGGTTCTGCTCACTCCATTCTGTATAAGTTCATAGAAGTTGTTCCATGTTCCTCTAATGCCCTTTTCAAATGAATTCCCCTTGATCATTTCTTACAGAACAATATATCATAATTTGTTTGGCCATCCTCCGACTGATAAACATCCACTTTGTTTCTACTTCTTTGCTACAAGATAAAGTGCTGGTAGAAGTACATTTTATATGGGTCCTTTTTGTTCTTTGAGCTCTTCGAGGCATAAATGTAGGAGTGGATTACTAGATCAAAGGATATGCACAGCTCAGTACCTTTTGGGGTATAGTTCCATATCACTTTCCAGAATGGTCACATCAATCCACAGCTCCACCAAATGTATTGATATCGGTATGCCTGCCATCCAATAATTGGCAGTCTTTTTTAGTAGATTCAAAGGAAGCTTGGGATTTTGTTTTTGTTTTTTAGGTTGGGGGTGGTCTGGTTGGTAAGTAGTTGATGATAGAGTGAATAATGAGAAATTGAAAATTAAGTGGGATAGAAGGGACGATGGAAGGGGACATCTTCTGGAGAAAGAAATAGGACCAAGAATACAAGTAGAGGGGTTTCAGTTGTCATGGTCACACCTTCCTTTGAAGAGAGTTCAGGAAATGACATTGAATTAATTTGAAGCTCAGAACTAGGAAGGGGATGAGCTAGCATGGAATAGGATGTTATGTAATATAAAATATAATAACATAAAATATAAGATTTTATTCTACCTATAGCTAATTTTTTTGAGGTGACATTCTCTACTGAGAAAAGACAGAGAAGATTGCTTGAGGTACTTGGTTACTTGAGGAGGTTTGAGACAGATGCTATGGTGAAGGAAATAGAGAATCAATCTGGAAAGAGTAAAAGTGAGGGCTCAAATGAGATTACAAAATATAAATTTAGAAGCTACCTTGTCAGTGCCATTGTGTAATTTACTACATTGGTGGATCACAAGGAGCAAGTAGATGACAAGATTAATCTCAGGCTGGTGTTTGGTAAGAGATGGAGCAGTAATAGGAAATGTGCTCCGCACTGATTCCTGGAGTCTGAACAGATTGAGATCATTTTCCTACACTTTACAAATCGAATTGTTTTTCATTAAGCATAATTTAACTACCACTTGCTATCAGTTATTCAGAAGACAAGGTTTGGGTTTTTAAAAACACATTTAAAATCTGGAATTGCTGGACTGAAAACAAGTTTGTATTAGGTGCAAAAATAGCTCCAAACTAAGCAGAGAGAAGGGGGAAACATTTTTTTAACTTGTATATGTTATTCTGTTGTTCAACAGCTGCTCATGGAGAGCTATATAGAAGGGAGAGGGATTGTTATAGGAAATAACTAGACACAATTGCATGAGAATAGTATAAGTCTCCAAACCAACAATGGGAGTAGTTCTCTGCTACATGAAGGTATATGCTTAATAAATGATTCTTTGGTTTTTTTTGACTTGATAAGTTATGTTTGACTACAGAAGATCAGAAATCCCCATTACTGACTAGACAGTTGAGATGGAGAGAAATATTAACCCTACCAACCAGTGGTGTACTAGTAAATGTATAACAACCAGCTCTCTGGAAAGTTCTAATAGGGTAAAGTAACAAATTCATATGCTCCTTGAGAATATATAAGAATGATCTATATAGAAAGGATTGGAATTGAAGGATAAAGGACTCTTTGTCCTTTGGGAACCATGGCCAGTATAACACTAAATCTGCAATTCCACCCCAAGTTGGCCATGTACAAACCTTCAGGGTGATTATGGGACTCTCTCCAATGAGTGACTATTAATACCATCTAAAGGTAAAAATGAATTTGATGTTATTTTTAGGTTGCTTCTCTACCCACTATGCCATGCTATCTCTTAAGTATAATGTTTTAGAATTTATTTTAAGATACCACTTTCATAGTGTGTTGGATTTACTTGTCAAAGTCATAGATTACTCACATATCAGTTTTTTAAAAAAAAATAATTTATTTATTTTTAGTTTTCAACATTCACTTCCATAAGTTTTAAAATTTTTCCTCCTCCTTTCCCTCTTCCTCCCCAGACAGCATGCAATCTGATGTAGGCTTTACAAATACATTCTTATTAAACATATTTACACATTACTCATGTTGTATAGAAGAATTAGAATGAATGGGAGGAATCATCAAATCTCAGTTTTGATAAGGGGTCTTAGAAGCCTTTAAGCCCCATCTGTGCTTGAACAAAACTTTCTTCTATGACTTACTGGACCAGTTGTCAAACCAGTATTTACTCCACAGGCAGTATTTTCTCCTTTTGTTATTTAGTATATTTCGTTCTGTGAATCTTTTCAACAACAACAACAAAAATATGTTGCGAACTTTTTTCAAAAACAAAAATAAATATGTTCGTGAACTTGCAGAATAATATACCACTCATAATTTTCTTTCAGATTTATTAAGGGCTTGTCATATCTACAATAATAACTTTTGCTCCAGGAAGTTCAAATTAAAATTCATGTTATGTAATATAAAATATAACAAAATACAAGATTTTTATTCTACCTATAACTATAAAACTTTAAATATAAAAGTATAAAACTCCATGATGTAATGACAAGTAATTTATATGGGACATTCTGTAACAACTGAAAAATCCAACAATCTAACCTCACATATTCTCTATTATTTGCAAGACTTCATATTAAATTTCCTCAGTTAAAAAATTGCGTGGAACATAAGTAACATTTTAATGAAATAGGTTACAACTTTGAAGACATTAACATAACATTTAACTTAATTATAATGTCAAACTTTATATTTTAACAAATTTTTGCAATATTTGGCTCAATACCAGACAATCTTCACTGTGGTTCAATATCAAATTTATGCCTGTATTTTGATTTAAAAAAAGAATAAAATGAAAATTCTCTCTTACATACATATGTGGTGGAAATTGGTAGGAGAATTTTACAGACTCTCTTGATGAGAGGTGGAAATTCATTTTTAATATTTTTTGCCACAGAGCCAATTGATGAAAATGACAAGTCAGTTACAATATAAAACATGTACTTTTCTATTGGCCAATGAAAAACATTGTATTTAGTGATAAATGTACTTAAAATTAAATGGCATTATTGCTTAATTTTAAATAACGTCTATATGTAAACTAATCTTTGTAAAGGAAGAATCTCTTCAGATGTGACTTTCTTTTCTTCTACCATTGGCATATCAGCTACACTCTCGTGGAAACTTACTGATCAGTGTTGCCAATGAGCTCCCTTGAAAATTTGAAAAACAATAATGTAAGTGGAGGTTAATTTTAAATTCTGAAATAGCTTTAAATACTATGATGAGAGGTAAAACAAGGTTTGTTTCTATATAACATCTGTGATGGTCTATGAAGTTTTCAAAATAGCTTGTAATGCACATTCCAGAGATTATGATTTTTAAACAGTCTAATATTTGTACTGGAAAAACTCAAATATTCATAATATTTTGATCATAACATTATGAATAGATAGCTGATGAGGGCTACAGATTAACAAAGGGGAATGAGGAAGCTACTCTGTACTCCGGTACAGGATATAAATGAGTATATGCATGTTAGGAAAATCCTTGTAGATACTTGGAAAAAATTTAATTACAGGTTGAGAAATTGCAATAACACATTGTACTTAGTCAAAAGTGGTTAGATTTTGATGGAGAAGAAAATTGTATTTGTAAAATAATTAGGTAATTATTTACTGCTTAAAGTGCCATTAAAGAATTTTTCCTTCGAAATCCTAGCATCATTGTTGTAAGTATAAAGGGGTCATCAAGGCACTAATGGGAACCACTGGCATATTTCTGAATCTTAAGTTTTTCTTTGAGCATTGAGCCAAAATTTCTATTAACATCTTTCACCTATTCTTTCTGGTTCTTTCCTCTGGGGGGAAAGGAAAAGTTTTTCTCTGTATTATTTAGTTATCTAAAGTCAACTTTTGTGTCTTCTCAAGTGAAGCTTAGATATTTTACTTGTTCCATTTGAGGGTTGGTTACTATTTTCTTTTTCTGGTTCATTCTACTCTGATAAAAATTGATCTTTTCCATTAATTGGAGTGATTGGTTTTTCCTTCTCTAATGCCTTCTGTAGATTCACCACCTCATATACTGCATCTCCAGCATTGGCATGGGCTTTTCCCTCAGACTGTTTAAACTTCATGAAAAAAATCTCAATGAATGTCTTTCTGTTATAATACCAAAAGTTCTCATTGTCAGAGTACATATAAAGCACATTTTATTTTAGCAGGAAGTAGGTAAAACTTTACCACCTCAGAGAGTACCATATCCACAGCAACAAAAATAAACATCTTTGTATCTAGAGATTTCTTCACTAAGTGCCAATAATGTGGGTGTATTGGGGCTCTGTATTCCAGAAATAACATACTCTCCTCATTTATTCTTCACGTTTTGACCTGAGCTTAGCCACATTTTAAAGCATCTTTCAATGGCTGGTTCCTTGTTAAACAGTTGTTGCACTATGATAACAAGCTTGTTTTCTTAGGAAGTGGAGAAGTAACATGGTTAGAGCTGTGTTTTAGAAATATCCATTTGGCAGCTATATAGAGGATAAATTGAAGGAAAAAAAGACTGTGAATTAGGTATGTGAATGAGGAGACTACTGTAAGAGTCCAGGAAAAAGTTGCTAAGTGTCTGAATTAGATTAATGACTGGGAAATTTTGACATGAGAAATTTCGTAAAGATAGAATTGATGAGGTTTAACAAATGATTGAAGATAGGTGATCAACAAGAGCGAGAAGTCAAGAATGACATAGGTAGATAGACAGACAGACAGATAGATAAGACATTTATTATTCACTTAACATGTTCCAGAAACTGTGCTGAATGTTAGGGAATAGAAATACAAGATAATATTTGAGATAATACCTAACCATAAATAGCTGATATTGTAATAGGAAAAGACAACACAGAAAAGGAAGCTAGAAAAGCAGGAGTAGGAGAGTCAGGAGTGGGTAACGGTGCCTGTATAGGACAAAGGTTGCTAGAGAGGAGGTAGAAAGCTTGGAGAGTTAGGAGTGGAACTGGTAGTGAAATGAGTATAGATTGCCTGGCCATCTTAAAAAATGATACAGGACAGACTCTCACTAATTATAGGAGAGGCCCCAGAGGCCCCAGAGAGGCCTCTCTGAGGTGAAAAAGTTGCAGTGGAAAAGTATAGGAAAACAGTGGTTGAGCCAGTAGTGGTAACCATGGATTACCTGGGCACCTCACAGAATGGCGGTCTGGAGGACTTCAAAAGTAGGCATATCTTTAGGGTGAAAATTCTACTAGTGAGGAGATAGAAAAGTCCAAAGTCCCAGGAGCAGAGCTGGGAGTTCAGAAGAGAGATGAATTCTGTTTTGGGCATATTGATTTTGAGATGCCTGCATCATAATTCTTTTGAAATATTTAATAGGCAGTTGGCAAGGTGGAACTGGAGATCAGGAGAGATGCTGATTGGATATATAGATCTGGAATTTTGTGTGTGGTGATGAAAGACTACTTGGGTCTTAGTTATTGGTGGGCTCTGCATATGACAGTGTAGTAGGTATGAAAGTGTAACTCACAAACCTCTCACAAATTGCAAGGTTATAAAGTGTGGGATCTAAGCACATTCACTTGTATGTCACCAAACGTCAGCTTGCCACTTCCCTATAGGTTAAATGTTATTCTGATCTCTACATCAATCTAGGGATATGCTGTGATAATTTATTTTCTTTTATAACATAATCTCTTTTCATGAATTAATTAGCTCAACTTCCCATCCCAATTCATCAAATATTCAGTGAATTAGAGAAATTTTTCCAATAGTAATTCCTTTTATTTGTTTATACCTAAATATATATTGAAATTGCCAAATATATACAACTTATTTATGAATGAAAGCAATAATAAACATAAACATATGTAACCATTTTCAATATTTTTACTACGACCAATGTCAGAGTCTGAAGTCAGTTCAATGTAGTAGTAGGTGATACTTCTTTACTTGTCCAGAGACACTGTCTCCATTCAGTTCACTCATGATACTGATTAAATTCTTTCAAGAATATTTTTAATATTTCTACATTTCAGACTAGTCCTTTCTTTTTTTTTTTTACTTGTATTCAATAATTATAAATAACAGATACACTGAGGTCTCTTATTTTATAGAGTTTCTATATGATTAAAACGATTGGTTCCAGGAATGAAGGAATTTCTCCTTGTCTCCTCCTTATTTATCTCCTCCACAGATTATTCATAGATTCTTGTGTACATACCTTACTCTGACTCTATTGAGAGGAGTAATTCACATTAAGCCATTTTCTTTTCTGACTTTAAAATTCTAGAACAAATCACTTTCTCAGCATTTCATCTGTGTTTTAAAGCTACGATATCCATATTCTTCCTCTTTGAAGTCAATATCTAAAACAGGGGTTCTACTAATGTAACAGGGCTTTGCTGTGCATGACTCAAGATGGAGAGCTCATGTGAGAGGCAGGGGTCTGCTTCTGGGAGAAAGATATTCTGCATTTCCCTATCATATGGGTGGGAGTAGTTTCATTTGCCTGTATAGTCAGAACAGATTAAATCTTTTAGAACTACCAGTCTTGCTCTCTTTCTGGGTGCATCCAGAGGGCAAGGTTCTGTTCACATAAAGAATGGGTACCATGCACTGTACTAGGTATAGAGAAAGGGCTACCTTCTCTATATTCCTTTTAGATCCTTTGGTCCCAAGATTTAAAAGCTTTAGGTTTTGGTCTGTTTTGTTTGTCCTTATCAGTTTTAGATGGCAAAGTCCCCAGGACTCAGTGTAGGCAGTATTCAAGGCTGAATATTGCTGCCAGTGCAGCAGGAAATGCCCAGGAATCCAGTGCCAAGAGGTAGGAATCCCATGAAGTATTTGGACTTCAGACTTGATAGGACCATGTTTTATAGAAATCAAGCTAAGCTGTGAAACTAATCCTTCTCTACTCCCTAAAAGCTGAAATGACATAAGGGGAGATCATGCCATTTAGGTTTTGGAGGGGGATGTTTGTATATTTGTTCTTGTTAATACTTTTGAAGTAAATATTGACTTGTAAAAGTTACTTGGAGTGCTAAGCAGTTAAATGGAACTGAGGTATGGGGACCCCAAAATTGTAGGAACACAGTATGTGGGGGCTAAAGTCAATGCAAAGAGACAAGATACCCTTTAACCCTTATATTACTGGAGAACCAGGGAAAGGGGTGAAACACCTGGGCTTTAAGGCCAGAAGAGTCACCATTATCCTAGCAAGATAATAGAAGAGGAAGAGATAGACAAGCCAAGACCCTTACAAAAACCAGAGAAAAGATATAATTGGGTAGCTAGGTGGCACAAAGGATAGAGTATTATACTTTGAGTTAGGAAACTCTGAGTTCAGATATGGCCTCAGACATTTACTAGCTATGTGACTCTGAGCAAGTCACAACCCTATTTGCTTCATTTTCCTCAACTGTAAAATGAGCTGGAGAAGGAAATGGTAAACCACTCCAGTACCTTTGCCAAGAAAACCCCCAAAAAGGTCATGAAGACTAGGAACAAAAACAGTTACCTCATTTTCTTACAAGCATCTATTTTGCCACCTTCTGCCTTTCAAAACTAAACATTTCTCTGCATTACAATATGATCGCAACCAACCCAACTCCCTTCCCCACAGCATGACTCAATTTCTACAATTTTATCTTCCCTATAGCTTTTCTAGTCTATGTTGTACCTGAAGTGTAATTTGAGTATTCTTAAATAATTTCTCCTTGACATATTATCCATTTGTTTTTGTTAACAGATGCTTTACATTTTCTTCTATTTTGAAGTCTTTTGATTTTGTTCTAATATTTCTTGCTGTCCTTGCATAGATTTCTGTTTTTTCTGTTCTAGATTTCATGGATTCCATTTTTTTGAGAAAGTTTATCACCTTTTTTCTCTGTTATTTATTCTGCTACTACTTTCTCTCAGAACCTTGATTTTATTGATTTTTTTGTTTAATTTCTTCTAGGTATTCATATAGTCTTGGTGGAAAATTCATGTTTTTTTCTCCTTTTAGTCTCTGCTTAAAGTTGTTATAAAGTTAAGTAATCTCTGTTTCCTCTTATTGATAGAAGGGAATGCCCTGCTCTGAGTGAGGGGCAGGGTAGAATTATCCAGGACAGGAGAGCTCTAACCATATTCGGACTCATCTGGAACTCTTCAAGCTTCAGGTCACTTTAGGTGCTTCTGACTTCTAGTTTCAAAAAGCAAGATGGGAAAGGCCAACTTCTGGTCTCTGGATCAAGGGATCAAGCCTTGGATATAGAGTTTAGGGTCCTCCTTCCCTCAATAACAAGGAACAGCAACTGGAAGTTAACTTGGACCTGATTGTATCCCCTGGATGAGTAAATTTAAGAAAGCATAGATACAATTTTAATATTGTACCCCTTTTGTTGAAGGAGAGCAGAACAGCTTCAAACCCCAACTTCCTATTCCTCCTCCTGGCAGGAATTAAAGTCTTCTTTGGAAAAGGGAGGTAGGAGAAGAGGTTATAGATGCAAATTGTGCCTGCCTTTAAGCCAAACAATGACATCCCCACGCTACAGTCAGGGAGACAGCCCCTTGCTGCATATGGGGTCTTGTTATACATGGGTTCCTCTCATCTATATCTAAGACTTGATCTCTGTCCTGCCTAAAACCAGTACCACAATGAATACATACAGCAAATAGCAACAAACCCCATTCATTCAAATCAAAGCAAAAACAGAAATCAGAGAAGGTATGAACATATATACCAGATGATACAATGTGAAGGAGCTCTGAGAGAGAGAGAGAGAGAGAGAGAGAGAGAGAGAGAGAGAGAGAGAGAGAGAGAGAGAGAGAGAGAGAGGAGAGCCTCAGATCTCACTAAAAGGGAAATTCCCTGCTAAAGTCTTTAGCATAGCAAGGTAGGGATTGAGATATGATGGAGACTGTTCACTTTTTTCACGTCTTCCCAGATTCTTTTCTTTTCTTTCTGAAATAGGGTTGGCTTTTTACTTTTCCTTCTTGAAACTGGAAGCCAGAAGCAGCCAAAAACACTTGAAGTTTGAAGAGTCTCAAAGGGGATTGAAGAAGGTTACAGGTCTCCTGTTCTGGCTAATTCTTCCTTCCCCTTAACTCAGGTCAAGACATTCATCTCCACCTACAAAGAGAGAGTCCTATACCAAAAGGCTTTGGGACAGAAATTACAGTTACTTTCTGCTTCTAGGATAAATTTGGGGCATCTCCAGATCTATAATTATTTGATACTGGTCTGGGTCTCCTTTGGTTCACATATCTTTCCTGTCCTCAGCCTTTTCCAGGGTTAAGCTCTGCCCTCTCTTACATGTTGGGGTACAGTGTGAGTCCTGTTTGGTCTCATCCTGGGTCATTTAGGTTGCTGGGTTGACCTTCCTGGTGTTAAGTTCCCTTGGCTCTTTGAGGTTCAGGTCTCTGGATCTTCAGGGCCCTCTTATTATGTCTCAGGACAGGGGTCTAGGGACCTTGGAGCCCCTGGCTGTCTTGGTTTGAAATGTGCTGCACTGACTGTTGCTGCCCCCAACTTTCTCCTTCTCCCAGGCTTTCTTGCTCAGCCCTGGGCTTTTTAAGAGGAGCCCTTTGTTCTTCTTGGCTTGTGACACAGCCTTGCAGGCTACATGTTTCCTGACTGTCTCTGGTTGAGCTGGGAGGCTTCAGGCTTGTTTGTCTAGCCTGGCACTCACTGACTTTACTGGGGACCCCTCTTTCTATTGGTCAAGGTATGACATTATGTGTTATTCTGCAGGGGCAGTAATTACTTGTAGCAATTTCTCATTGTCTTTCTTGGTCATTCTTCAGTCTAGTATGGATTCAGGTTTTTACTGGGTAGATGCTTTTCTGACAAGATCACTTAGCTATCATTTTCTAAAGAGTGTTGATTTACTAGTCACTGATTAAATTACATTTCATTGGGTTTGTACCCAACATTCTAAAAGCCCATCACTTTATAAACCTTTATTGACAGGTTCTGTGAAATCCACAAGGTGGAGCCATTTTTCCATGAGAGCAGATGGCAATTAAGTAAACTAGAAGTGTCAAGTTAATAGATTTTTTTTGTTGAAATTGAGAAAAAAAAGCACATAAATAACATGTCACATCTCTTATACACTTATTTTGCATTAAAATTATTTGTATATGTTATCACGTCTGCAAAATATCATCCAGGTACAAGACTGGAATAAATTGGTGGAGGAGGTCAAGAGTCAGTGTGAGACTGTATATGTAAGTGTAGCTGGTCTGCCATTCTGTGGCTTTTAAGATTGGAAGGTCCTATTGGAGAAAAGTGGCCAATACCTGATTTTGTGCATCATGGTCTCCCTACTAGCAAAAAGCAACATGTAAGTTGAAGTCAGAACTAATTTCAATTTCTCTTTGTCCCTTGGTTCCTTCTCTGTTAATCATAACAATTCTGAGCTGTCCCCTATAGTTTAAAAAAATCTTCACTTTATCCTACCCTCTCTTCAAACTACCTTTTTTTTTTTTTTTTACTTTCTCCTCATTCATAGCCAAACTAGTAGGGGAAAAAAAAAAACCTACACTTGTTCCCTCCACTTTCTTACCTTCCACTTTCAACACTTGTCAGGTGGGTGCCCAAACTCATCATTTAACTAAAACTGCATTCTCCAAGTTTACCAATGTCATGGGAATTTTTAAAAATAAAAGTCTGTCTTATTATTAATTTATCCTTTCCAAAACCATGGAATGTGAAATTTACTTAAAACCTTAAACATTCCTTAGATAAGAAGCCAGAGGAATAATCTCATCTATCCCTGACTCCAAGGCGACATGTTAAATTCTCTTTAATCAGTCTAATTGGGAATCCTCTAAATATAGTTTAATCTATAACCTGTCTTAGTTTATCTATAGAGTTTATTCGACAAAGTTTGTTTCCTTAGGGGATATATGAGATTATGACTCTGTTTAACTAAGTTTGTCCAATTTTTATGACGATTGACGGAAGTATGGGACTATGGATCTATCTTTTCTTTAATTTTAATGGTAAATAGATAATAAATAAATACATATTGATAAACAAATAATATAGATTATAAATATATAAATGTTATGAATAAAAATTATAAGTATATATCATAAATATATAGTTATAAATGAATAAATAATAAATAAAATAAAAGGAATGTAGGAGATTGCAGTATGTAAAAGAACTATTTCTCTATCATGCTGATGTAATTTTGTCTAAAAGAAGCCTTGTTAGAATCCTAATTAGAGTTCAGCTTTTCTCTGAGGTCTGAGCCTATACTTCAGCATATAAAAACTAGGGGTTTTTTACCTCCATAATTTCTGCATCATGGTAATATATTTGGCTGCAGTTACCTACCACATGAGCTCAAAGAGAAGATATTTCTCCCACAAGACTAATGATCTCCTAATTACCAAATCCAATGCAATCTTTATCCTACTTGACCTCTCTGAGCCTTTAATAATACTCTATATCATCTCCTTCTGGATGTTCTGCTGATATTGCCCTCTCCTAGATTTCCTCCAACCCATCTACACATTCCTGATCATTCTCCCAGTCTTTATAGGTTGATGTACTTTTTGGGCTTAGGTACTCTCTTCTTCTCCCTCTTGGTAATATCATCAGCTGTCATGGAATTTATTCAGATGACTCCCAGTTCTATTTATCTACACAATCTTCCTCTCTTTCCTGAAGTCCAGACCCACATCACTAGAGTGAAGTACAATCAGTCACGCTAAAATGCAGAGAGTACAATTGAAAGCAAAAATATAACCAAGAACTTTTAAATCTTTACTTCAAAACAGCCTAATTAATTCTCTAATTAATGGAACTAGTAGTTGAGGTGGGGGAGGTTTGTTTCTGATTCCTCTGCAGTGTGGCATAGGCTTCTTGAAGTTGAAACAAGAAAAAATAGCCACTAACTATTGCTATAAAGATTGCCATGGGCAGGACAATACGAAGACTAAAGTACTGAAGATTGGGCAAGGGACATTTTTACTGATAAAATGCATTTTTTAAAATAAAAGTCTATATCAAAAACATTGTAGAAGAAATCCAACTGTACCTGGAAGTAAGATCTTAGCATCTTCATCATACTTTAAAAGGGGGGTTCCTGACCTTTTCTGGTTCCCTTTGACTTTCGGTAAATCATTCCATATCTCTTTTTCAACATGAAAAGAAGTAAATTATAGAGTTTACCATGAATACACACATAAAATAAATAAATAAATGAATAAATGAGATAAATTAAGATTTTTTTCATGAAGATAACCTTTAGAACACAACATTTTTAGTACCATAAGGGTATTAGTGAGATTCTTAATTTGGTTTTGTTCTTGGGATAATTATCAAAAGAGATAACTACGTATTATATTTAGTCTCTAATTTCTTGCTTTGGATTTGATTAAAAATAGGATCAGTACCGATTCACAGAAATACATTGTTACAAACAGAGTTAAAGCCTTGTGAACATCTTTAGCAAGATGAGATGCCCTCTGAGGGCATACCAAAAATTTTGGGGAAAATTCATTGATTAGAAATCAATTTGGAGTTTCTGATTATTCTGGAGATCAATTAACTCTCTTACGGTGTCCTCACCACTGATGATTTCTATTGTAAGAGCTTCATATTCTAATCTCATTTATTTGGCTTGAAATTTTGGCTTAAAATTTTTTCAGATGCTAATACTATGTCATTTTAGTATCCTACCCCTCACATTCTCATTATTCTCTCTCTAAATCACAAATTTTATCACTACTTCTTTCAGATTATTTCAATAGGAAAATGCAATTCTTTACCAAATATTCTTCATACCCCCTGATAACTTTTTTTGTACCTAAGGTTGGGTACTTTTAGTGTGAAATATCTACCCAAAAATATTTGGGGAATTTTTCCCTTTGTTAGTTGGTCCAGTAGATTTGTGTCCATTGACCATTACACTAGAATAAGAGTGGTGAACTCTGATAAATGTATTGACATACTGGATGGCAGAATTGTTGCAGAATCATATTAATTCTTAAATGGAGATGGAATTACTACAAGAAAAATGTGTACCTTTTTATAGTTATGAAAGCTTAAGACATTTATTTAAGAGATGGAGGTAGATGCTTTTTGACTGTGAACTTGCCTTTGGCAAAAGCAATGTTCTAACTCCTCCCACCATGCAAGTTAGGCTGGTTTCTTGACCTCATTGAAGGGGCCATGCCCTGGCTACTTCTTAAACAGACCTATTCAATGAACAGATGTTAACCTCACCCTAAGTGAGTACATGCAAAGATCTTGGCCTAATGGGCCCAAGGTCTCCCAGTGCATCCTGGGTCATCTCCAATCATCCTGAGGAATATCAGGTGTCTGGATTCAGATGGCTCTAGAGAAGTGAGGCTGGTGACCTGCACAGCCCTCCCTCACTCAAAACAAAGTTAAGTGCAAGTCATGTCATCATTTCTCTGATGGCACGGTCTTCTTTGGCAACAAAGGACGAACACAAACAGTCCTTCAAAGGTATTGAGCTCTTCATGGAGATTTGTTTGGCTCAGAGGACTAAAGGCTTTGCCTATTGGTATAATTTTCTCATCATCTGGACTCCAGGCTGCTCTGATAATTGTCTGGTTCATTATCCATTCTTGGAGAGGATCAAAATTAAATCACTATGTTGGGGTCAAGGTGCAGTGTGTCTAACTTTGGCTGGTAAGACTAATATGAGCTTGGAAGACTCTACCACAGGGTAGGTACAAATAGTCCATATGAACATTTGGAATGGAAAGATCTCTAAATTTGCCTATCTCACATTTCTTTTGAACTTCTGTAATTTTGCTTTGCTCACAGAGCTCCTTCTTTGTTGGTGGCATGCCACGCTAGGTGGCCCTTTGCCAGGGTCTCCCATGTTACACAATTGATTCCAATATTCTTCAGAGAGACCTTGAGGGTATCCTTGTATTAGTTCATCTGATTTCCATCCGCTCACATGTGCTTGCTTTGTGTGAGTTCTCTGTAAAATAGTCCTTTAGGCAAACATACATTTGGCATTTAAACAATGTGCTCAGCCTGTTGGAGTTATGCCTGCTACAGTCAAGTCTGAATTCCTGGCAATTCTGTTTGAGAAAGGACCTCTGTGTTTGGTACTTTATCTTGCCAGATGTGGTCTTCAGACTCTTCCTACAACAATTCCAAAGGAAGCAATTCAGCTTCCTGGCATGATGAGGATATACTATCTAAGTTTCACAGCCCTACAACGATGAGGTCAGCACAATGGCTGTGTGGCTTTTCAGTTTGGTAGGTAGTCTAATACCTCTTATCACCCATGCTTTCCTTTGGAGACTCCCAAACACTGAGCTAGTTTTGGCATTGTGTGCATCAACCTCATCATTTTTGTGTATGTGCCTGGAAAGTATACTGTCAAGGTAAGTAAACTTATCCATAGTATTAAAAATTTCTTCATTTGGTATAACCAATGGTTCCACATGAGGATATTGTGAGGCTGAATGGTAGAAAACCTCTGATTTCTTGATGTTAATTATTAGGTCAAAATTAGAATAAGTAGCAGAGAATCAATCCATATTTTGTTGCATCCCAGCTTCAGAGGCTACATTGAGTGCACAATCATTTGCTAACCAAAAATTATGCACCAACTTTCCCTACTTTAGTCTTGACTTGTAGTCTTTTAAGTTAAATAATATACTGTCAATGTGATAGTTGACCTTGATGCCATGTTCTTGTTGAAGGTGCCTGACAATAATGCTGAAAACATCATGTTAAAAAGCATGGGAGCAAGCACATAGCCTTGTTTCACTACATTGGTGACTGAAAAGCATGAGAGAATAGTTCATTATCCAAAATCAGGGAAAGTATACTGTCATGAAATTGACATATCATACTAATGAACTTCTCCAGGAATCAAATTTTGACATAGTTTTCCACAAGCCCTCATAATTGACAGCATTAAAGGCCTTGGTCAGGTCTACCAAAATTGTATATAGACCTCTGTTCTGCTCTTGGCATTTCTTCTGGAGTTGTCAGGCAACACATAGCATATCAATTGTTACTTGGCCCTTTCTGAAACCACACTGGCTCTCAGGTAGATGACTAACTTCCAGGTGAAGGATCAGTCTATTAAGGAGGACTCTGGTAAGAATCTTGCCAGTAATGACAAAGAGAGAGGAACCCTCTCTCCCACTGTGATTGTCACAGGACAGTGGAGAGCATTCTTCAACTCCTGGGGGATAATCACTTCTTGTCATATAATCCAGAACAGTTTAGTCAGTTTTTGTTTGAGCAGTGGACCCCCTTTCTTGTAAATCTCAGATGGAATAGGATCAGCACCAGGTGCTTTGTCTCACAGGAGGAGCCTATTGGCATTCAAAACCTCTTCTTAACTTGGAAGTTTATCTAGAGAGGGATTAACTTCAACCTCAGGTATATGGCCAATGGCTTCAGCATTGATTGATGACAGTCTGTTGAGAACACAATGGAAGTATTCAGTCCGTCTCTCCAGGATCATGTCCTTAACCAATCCACCAGCACTGAGTAGTTGTGATGTACCATAGATCTTTGACAACTTAAATAGCCTTCAGGGCATCACAAAAGCACTTTTGAGTGTTAACCATCACCATAAAACTGAATTTCATCTTCCTTCTTACTGAGCCAAGAATCCTACATCTCTCTCAACCTCACTTGCACTTTACTTTTGATGGAGTTAAAAGCTGCCTTCTCAGAGACAGATTCTTGGAATTCTCATTTTTCATTTAGCAGCTTCTGAATTTATGCATAGTTTTCAACAAACCAGTCTTGATGTTTAAGAATTCTGGCCCAGATGAGTAAATACAGTGCTGTGCAACAAATCTCTGAAAGCTACCCACTCCATTTTTGCTCCACTGTTACCAGTAAAGCAGGGTTAACTTTCCTTGCAAATGAGCAACGAACTGTTCTCTCTAGGATAAGTGATCTAATATGTTGACGTTGTCTTCTGATAGTTGTCTTGCCTTGGGACCCCATTTTTGTTGAATGCAAATATTTAGCTTGGAGAGGGTGAGTCTGTGATCAATCCAGCACTCTGTAACACACATTGCCTTTGTCACTCTCATACCTTGTCTTTTCTTCTTACAATGATACAGTCTATTAAATGCCATTGTTTGCTGTGAGGTTACATTCATGAGGTTTTATTGCATTTATATAAACAGAAGAAAGTATTGGTGATGAGGTCATAAGATGTAGAGACTTTCCATAGTAACTGAACATTGTCATTTCTATTTCTGACAATTCTTTACAAGGATTCCTTGCCCTGTCTGGTAGTCTGTGCCTCCTTTTGCCCCCAGAATCATGTTTGCACATTGATGATTGGGGTCTCCAGGTCTTTCTAAAATTTTTCTTTGATTTCCTCAGGGTTTGTCAAGGTGGAGCATGTGTATTGATGATTGTGATGTGGCGTTTTCCTGCAAGTGGCAATCACATTGTCATGAACCTGTCATTCACTCCTTTTGCTAGGCATACTCCTTGTTGACTAGATTAGTTTTAATTAGTTGCAGAACTTACTCCCCCTTCATAGCACTCCTCATCACTGTGAATGTGCATCCAGTTTTGACTTCAGTAAACTGGCCTCCATTTGCCAGCCTTGTTTCACCAAGGGCTGACATTTGGGTGTGATACTTGCTTTGTTCTCTCACAACAAGAGTTGTTTGTCTTTCAGGTCTACTGGATTTTACATTGTGCATAAGCTTGTGTACATTCCATGTACCAAAGATGAGTGAAATCATCTTTGCAAAAGTTTTTGTATATTTTTTTGTGTGTTTTGATCACGGGGTGGGATGCCTGTCTTCTGAGATAAGCAGGACAGGGTTGTGTGAAGCAGACAATTCTTAGCCCCTTCCTCATACCAGGAGGTCAGCAGCACAGTCTTTCAAAAAGACTGCTCAGACACCTAGGGAGATGCCCATTCCCACTGCTGTTTCAGTCCAGTGAGAAGACAGCACTCTGGTCACCTATGTGCAGGATTGTGACTACAGCTCCCAATGTATTTACACTTGCTGTTTCATCACTTGCCTGTCACCACAGGACTTTGAAATAGATAAAAATGATAAAATGGTAGGGATGATGTCTTTTGATTTGCTCATAAATTGGATTTAAGTGAGGTGGAGTTGCATGAAGTTGTCAGAATCACAGTCTCTTCCAGAGACATCAGAGTCCAGTGTCAAGACAAAGTCAAGACAACTGATGATGGCTTGGGATGCAATGGATGATTTTGGCATCTTTGATGTCTAACCAGGCTCCAAGTACTCCACAGCACCTGCTTCAACCACCTTCATGGTGGTTGGAACAAATTGTTTTCATCTGCACATTCCAAGAAGTCTTAAAATGCTTGGGATAGTAACCTCACCATACCTCTGCCCAACTCCAACTTGGTTTAGCCAGTCTGCCAAAATGGTTTACCAGGGTATGGCTGCTGGGTATGCAAAAGCTTCTTGAAGCCATACGTGAGAGATGGATTTATCAGGAGGACACCAAAGGTGGAAAGTAGTCCTGGAAAGGCTCAGTAGCCCTTACACCAGTGATACTAATCTTCCCTCAAATGTACCCTTCACCCCATTGTGCCACCTAGCTATTGAAAGACCTTCAAGTATTTCAATTGTTCCAATCTTGAATCTAAATTCTCTGGGTATTGACTTGGATTAGAACAAGCTGACAACAACTAGTATAGTTTTGTGCCACTGGGGCATAATGAGATTATTGAATTGGAGGATGGGCAATGTTGAGGGAAGCAAGCTCAGATATGCCTTCATGTTTTCAGTGGAGCTTTTGGTGATGCCTCTGGAATGGTAGCTTCTTATTGTGAGGCATCCCTAATTCTTGGGAGATAAGTGGCAGCTAGGTAGCACAGTGGATAGAGTACACTGGGTTTAGAATCAAGAAGACTCATCTTCCTGAGTTCAAATCTGGCCCCAGACACTACCTAGCTGTGCAACCTTAGGCAAGTAACTTAAGCCTGTTTGCTGTTTCCTGAGCTGGAAAAGGAAATGGCAACCCCCCTCTAGTATCTTTGCTAAGAAAACCCCAAAAGGGGTCACAACTGAATGACAGATGTTCAGTGTCAAAAGACCAGTTTGCTGCAGTCTGTTGCTTAGTTCAACATAAAACTTATTAGACCTTTCACAATACTGTTGGTACAGCACCCAGACATCATTATATAACTAACTCCTCCATAGGGAGATACTGGAGGACCAAGAGGTGGCATTGTTGAGAGGGAACTTGTTTTATGGCACCAACAAGAAAGTAAAAGTATCTTACCAGCTCCCATAGAAGAAGGATGGGAATCACTGACACCTCTCATATGGGCAAGATGTCATATCTCCTCTTCCTGCTTTTCTCCCTCCTGGACTCCCCACTACCACTACTGTGGGGCTTCCAGGGAAGGAGAGGTCCTGGCATTAGGGAACACCATGTGGATGGTGATACAGATCAATTCTCTCTGACCTGTAGTGAGGATCAATAACTATGCAAGAAATGTCATCTTTAGTACAGACTTGATAATCCTGGTGCTGTTACTGCTTGCACCTTTGACATTGAGACCTACTGGGAAGACCAAAGATCTTGAACCACTCATTTAGACTCAGGAATTAGTTCTTCCTGGGACTCACTAGAATCAATCACTTCTCAGGGAACTCTTACAACTGTTTGTTTTATTTCATTTGTGATATGTTCTGTTTTAGGTTTTTGTTTTTCTTCTTTTTCCTTTAATGGTGCCCATATCAGGCTCCTTGAATAATAGAGATCATGGTTGATCGGTAATTAATGTAATTTAAATGATGAGAGGTTCTATAGGAGACCTTAAGAGCCTTATCATCAAAGGGTGGAGTGTAGTGAGAACAATATCCTAACTCCTTTCTCCATACAATTTAGGCCAATTCTTTCCTTAAAAGATACTTTCTTGGACACTTAGTTGGCTCTCTAAACTAAAGACTCAGACTGTTGATGTAATTTCCTTGCCCTGAAAACAAAACTGGGAAGAGTTCTAGGAAACTCTGATGCCTGTCAGGTGGATCATGATGTGGATCAAGTCAGGAGGGCTTTAGTTACTTGCATCAAATTAAGGGTTTAAATGCCTATGCTTATTGGATAGTCTTCTCCTACTATGACTAAATACACTTTTTTTATATACTGTTCATATAGATTCACATTAAAAAAACATTCCATTGATCAGAGAATTATAGATATGCTGCAGCACAATGGCAATAATGCTGGATTTGAATTTAACTTGGAATTTTTGCTTTTCTCCTTTATACATGTGTATCTCAGATATATGATTTAACTTCTCTGGGCCTCAGTAGAATCGGTAGAACGAGGGCATTGGGCTTAATAACCTCTGAAACTTCTTCCAGCTCCAAATTTAAGCTGCTTTGGTTGGAAGGAACCTCAAAAGATAATTTATCTCAAGCCCCTGTTTTCAGTCAGGAAAAATATGATTATCCCATTGCCTTTTTTTTTTGGTATTTAAATTTATTTATTTAAGTTTTCAACACTCATTTCCACAAAATTTTGGGTCCCAGATTTTCTCCCCATTTCTCCCCTCCCCCACCCCAAAACACTGAGCTTTCTAATTTCCCCTGTCACCAATCTGCCCTCCCTTCTAACATCCCTCCTTTTCTTTGTCCCCATCTTCTCTTTTGTCTTGTAGGGCAAGATACATTTCTACACCCCATTACCTGTATTTCTTATTTCCTGTTTTATGCAAGAACAATACTCGACAGTTGTTCCTAAAACTTTGAGTTCCAACTTCTCCCCATCCCTCCCTCCCTCCCCATTCCCTTTGGGAAGGCAGGCGATTCAATATAGGCCATATCTGTGTAGTTTTGCAAATGACTTCCATAATAGTCGTGTTGTGTAAGACTAACTATATTTCCCTCCATCCTATCCTGCCCGCTATTTCTTCTATTCTCTCCTTTGATCCTGTCCCTCCCTAAGAGTGTTGACTTCAAATTGCTCCCTCCTCCCACTGCCCTCTCTTCCATCATCCCCCCACCCTGCTTATCCCCTTCTCCCCCACTATCCTGTATTGTAAGGTAGGTTTTCATGCCAAAATGAGTGTGCATTTTATTCCTTCCTTTAGTTGAATGTGATGACAGTAAACTTCACATTTTCTCTCACCTCCCCTCTTTTTCCCTCCACTAAAAAGTCTTTTGCTTGCCTCTTTTATGAGAGATAATTTGCCCCATTCCATTTCTCCCTTTCTCCTCCCAATATATTTCTCTCTCACCCCTTAATTTCAGTTTTTTAAGATATGATCCCATCCTATTCAATTCACCCTGTGCTCTCTGATTCTCTCTCTCTCTCTCTCTCTGTGTAATCCCACTAACTACCCATATACTGAAAAAAGTTTCAAGAGTTACAAATATTGTCTTTTCATGTAGGAATGTAAATAATTCAACTTTAGTAAGTCTCTTATGATTTCTCTTCGCTGTTTCTCTTGCTTCTTGTGTTTGAAAGTCAAATTTTCTTTTCAGCCCTGGTCTTTTCATCAAGAATGCTTGAAAGTCCTCTATTTCATTGAAAAACCATTTTTTCCCCTGAAGTGTTATACTCAGTTTTGCTGGGTAGGTGATTCTTGGTTTTAGTCCTAGTTCCTTTGACTTGTGGAATATCCTATTCCACACCCTTCGATCCCTTAATATAGAAGCTGCTAGATCTTGTGTTATCCTGATTGTATTTCCACAATACTGGAATTGTTTCTTTCTAGCTGCTTGCAATATTTTCTCCTTGACCAGGGAACTCTGGAATTTGGCCACAATGTTC
>CM053772.1:99421171-99468893 GCA_028658325.1 Potorous gilbertii | reverse complement strand
TCACCAAGAAAGTAACCTTCTATAGTCTTATTTTTTTTTCCCTTTTTTGGACATTTTCCCAACCAGTTACTTGACTTTTGGTTGCTTTGTCAAGAGTAGGGTATACTCTGGGAATCTGTAAGATCTCAGCTCCTCCAAGGTGGCACAATCAAGTGTGTGCTGGTCTGGATGCCTGAGATTTCTGTGCCCAGAATCTTAGCAGTTTTTTCTCCATGGCACCTGGCCTCCAGTTCTACTAAGCTAGCACTGGAGGCTGATTTTCAGATAAGCTGTGGGAGCAGGGCTGCCATTCAGTGAAAGACAAAGACCAGCTCCCTCAGGGCCTCTACACAGGGTCGAGATAATATTCAGCTCCTCAGTGTCCCCAGGGTGTTTAAGCTTCAATAATGGATGCAGCTGCTGTAGGGGCTATGGTAGGTACTGCTGCCACCTGCCAATGTGGCTTCTGTGGCGGCTGCCTGAGGCCAGAGCTACGGGAAGGCCCTTCTCCCTTCCTGGCCAGCTGAAAAATCCCTATCACTGACCTTTGGCACCTGCGGGTTGAGGGATTTGCAAACCCATTGCTGCTGGGACTGGGGATTCCATGACTGGAAATTCCATCCCTGAGGTGTCCTCCTCCCACAGTCACACTGCACCACACACCCAAGGCTGGGCTGGGCTGAGAGTCCCTCTCTACAGATACTTTATGGGCTATGTGGGGAGAGCCTGCATGTGTGTGTCTTTCTACTCCACCATTTTGGCTTCGCCCCCTATCCTATTATTTCTAGGAGGCTGCATGGAGTAGTGTATAAAATGTAGGACTTGGAATGAAGAACTTGATTCTAGTTTCCCCACTGGCACTAGCTCCATGGTAATGGACAAGTTACTTAAGCACTCTCAGCCTCAGCGAACTCTCTTAGCCTCTAAATTAGAGATAGGTTGTAACTAGTTGCTGCTTAAAAAGGTCAAGGTCTCCCACTGCATCCTGGGTCATCTCCAGTTGTCTAGATCTACGTCTGGCCACTGGACCCAGATGGCCCCAGAGGAGAAAGTGAGACTGGTAA
This sequence comes from Potorous gilbertii, assembly GCA_028658325.1. Taxonomy (NCBI): domain Eukaryota; kingdom Metazoa; phylum Chordata; class Mammalia; order Diprotodontia; family Potoroidae; genus Potorous; species Potorous gilbertii. The sequence goes on along the minus strand of CM053772.1, from coordinate 99,467,850 downwards.
CTTTGTGCAGCTCTCCCTCACTTAAATCCAATTGACTTGCAAGTCATGGTGTCATCTTTCTGATGTCTTGGACAAAACACAACTACACACACATTGGAACTGGTGGAGGGAGTTCCCTTAAGGATTAAATCACAGATTTTTGAATTTCTCCATTTTATCAAAGAGGAAACTAAGATTTAGAGTGACTTACTCAGACCCCTTGCTTTTTCCCATGCATCCTAAAACTAACTCCTTCTAATTACTGAAACACAATGGAAATTGTCCCAGAAATTATACCTTAAATAAGAGAATTTCTGTTTCTTAACCTTCTTTGTAGGAAGGTGTCAAACCTTACTCTAGGGGGAGAAGTTCTGGATGAGATATTCAGTCTAACTAAGGATTTCTTTGAAGCTATAAATAATTTTAATAGAAGTATTTTTAAACTTCTGAACTACTTTTTATTATATTATCGCAGTTTTGCTTTGTTTTTGTTATGTCTCCCCCTGTGGAAAAAAATAATGGTTGGCAATATTTTAAAGTACTGCCAACTGTGAGGCAGTTAACATTTACTGATTGTGTACTTGCGCATGTGGTTCTATTAAAAATTAAAAGTATTGTGTGTGGGGTTAAGTTTGAGAACAACAACAAAGAAAACTTTTAAAGAAACTGAGCCATCTTGGGCAGTAAAATCTTTCCTGACTTAGACTTCAACATGTGTTGAAATCTAAAATTATTAGATTCAAGTAGAAAGGGAAATTTCAGTTAGTTAATATGGGTCTAGAATATGCCCCACTTAAAGTAAATTGTGACATTTCAGAATCAACAATTACACCACATCCATGATTATTCAAAGCCCCACATTTCCCAAAGTGGGCAAACTACAGCAACACTATAATTTTTGTTTCCAGAGATGAAATAAGAAAAAAAAGAACCTCGTGGGTTTTTAAAAAGAGAGTATATTCCCAACTGCAGGAGCATGATTTTATTACTGAACATTCTTGAGCATACAGATCCAAATTTTCTCCAATCTAAATTAAATTCTCAGGGACTGAATCTTTCTATAGTTATCACAAGTTTTCATAGTGCTTAGCACATAAGAAATACTTAATAAAAACTTGTTTCATTGAAGTTTCCACAAGGCATATTTTTGTTGGAAGTAAGGTTTGTAATGGAAATGTTGATAAAATTACTAATAAGCAAACGATGCCTCCCTTTGTGATATACCAGAGGCCTATAGAAGTAGAACATCTCACGCCAGACTCAGTCCATGTTTTTGTTGGTAGTCACAAGAATGATTTCCAAAATGTGGAATAATTTTAGAAAGAAATTTTTAGATTGATTGGTAGAAGAGAGAGCCAGCTGGAAGAAGTGGTTCCCAGTCTAGTCTAGTGAGGTTTACATTACATATGGTTAGAGCCATGGATCAACACATCAACAATATATATATATATATATATATATATATATACATACATACACATATATATATATATATATATATATATATGTATGGAGAGAGAGAGATAGATATATCTGTATCTATATCTCTCTCTCTCTCTATATATATCTGGTAAGTTCTTTTGTAAGGAGGGTAATTTACAAGCTTGAGATGCTTATTAATAAACATAAATATTCAGATTAAGGATGATTGAGAGTTAATCATAAACATTCAAATTTGTGGAACCCTGAACACTAGCATTAGGTAGTCTCTAGACTTGGGTGGGTTCCAGGCATTCCTTGCAGCCATTCACTTCCCCTGGGTCTTCTCTGAGGCCAGTCTGACCTCTGTGATAAGCTTTTGGGCTAGACAATTTCTTACCACATAAAACTAGGTTAAAAATATTAACCAATGATAAATAATGAAGTATTTTTCCACTCTGCTTAACTGTTTTATAAGGCAAGTTTCAGTTCTTGTCTGGGGGTGGGGGATATGGAAGGTATTTCCAGAAGTGGCTAATGTAAAAATAGAAGACATCAATGCATTGTTTAAAAATAAAAGAATTAATGACTCTATAAACAACCTGTAAAAAGCTTAATTGCTTAATAAATTTAATAAATATTCATGGAAATTTTAAGAGATTTAGATAAGCCACCCAAACACTGTAAAACAACTCACTCATTCCTCCCTAATTTATTTCTCCCCTCTTTAACCTTTATTCATATGTTGTAGATAGTACCAATCTCTAATTAAACTGTCATAAGAGGTTTTTTTTTTTAAATTTCCTTTCTGTTTGATTCCAGCATGACCATTTTATTTGTAAGGAAAATTATGTAGCCAATTGAAGCCATGGAAATTATCGAGACTTTCAACAATTAACTCAAGATGATTATCTGGTAGAGATAAAAGAAATCTGGCTCTGTTTTAAGATAACCATTTTCTAGACTAACTCCTCTATCAATTCATAAATTAACCAGATGTAATTTTTTCCCTTCTACTATCTTTGACATATAAACCTCCTTTCTCCCCATTTGCTTGCTATGAATTGTACAAGTCTATCTTTGAAATGTAAACCCTAATCATATCTTCTTTTCCTCTCTGATAAAATTGGAAACTATATAAGCTGTAGGAAAATTTTGTGTATTACCCATAGGTAATTTAGAAACTCTGAGCCTATGCTGAGTACAATAAAGACCAATTCTTAAAATGTCTCTGTGTTGATAAGTATGGTGGCAGTAGCTTCTCTCAAGGAATCCTTGGATATTTTCATTATAAACAAGCAAATTGTTCCAGATGAACCAGCAAGTGGAAAAAATAGAAAAATAGAAATAGAAATAAAAAAATAAAAACGTGGACATTCTAGTCTAACTTATATCTCTATCTTTTCTAGCATCTCACCTGATTCTAAGCAGTGAGACTGCTGATTACACTTACACATTATTGAAGTGCACAAAGATTGGTTACAAGAATAGTGAATATTCAAAACAAAGCATTTATTAACTTTGTGTGTATGTGCTAATCTCATTGTTGTATCCCTGTGGAAACCTGGATGGTCTACCAGCACCATACCAGGAAGCTGAATTGCTTTCATTTGAGGTGTTTGGAAGATTTAGAAGATCAACTAGCAAGATAAGATACCGGACACTGAGGTCACTTCTTGAGATGAGCTTCTAAGAATTCAAACTCTAGTACAGAGAACACAGCTCCAATGGACTGGCCACATTGTTCAAAAACCAAATGTCCATTTTCCTAAAAGGCTGTTTTAACAGAAAACTCACACAAGGCAAGTATTCAATATGGAGGTTGGAAGGAGTCATACAAGGACATTCTTAGGGTCTCTCTGAAGAACTTTGGAATCGATTGTGTGACATGGGTGACACTGTCAAAGGACTACCCAACATGGTATGCCTGCATCAAAGAAGGAACTGGTTCTGTATGAGTGAAATGAAATTGTAATAGCTCAAAAGAAATGTGAAATGTGCAAATTTAGAGACCCCTCCACTCTAAATGTTCATATGAACTATTTATATCTGACCTGTGGTAGAGCCTTCCAAGCTTGTAGTGGTCTGATCAGCCTAAGTCAGACACACTGGACAGACATTGACCCCAACATAGTGATGCCATTTCAGTTCTCTTCAAGAACTAAGTGAATTATGTGCCAAATATTGTGATAAGTATCAGGGATAGAAATACAAAAGCAAAGCTGGGGGATAGAGGTCAGTGGGGAGAAAGAGATATAATGAAGGTTGAGCTGGGAGTAAACTGACCAATTCCTTCCAGCAACAATGTCAGAGCTGATTTGATCTCGTTCTTGGTTTCATTATTGTAAGGAGGGAGGGAGCAGAGGTGTGCTGCGGGGCTAGATTTTCAGTGTGAACATTTACACCTCAAAATCAGCAATCTACTACCAGTCAGGCCTTGATTTATGACTTTGTCCAGATGTGAAAGTGATGGAAAAAATGTTAATAATGCAGATTAAACTTAAAAGTATGTCCTGCAAACATTTTTGTTCAGAGACCAGGCTTTACCAGCACACTACTGGAAGAGAAGGAAAGAAAGGGAATGAGCCCAAGGCAGAAATAGGTGAAGATGTTGTGGAGGAGGATGCCAAAAAGAGGAAAATAAAGCCTCTAGGTCTTTTCTGAAATAGTTTCTGAAATAATGTTCTGGGAGAAGCTATCACCAATTAAGAGAAGGGCCCTAGGACATTGTCTTCCTTGCATCTGCTCCTATATGGCCATTTTCTCCATCCCTGAGTCCTATTCAGATTCTTAGAGATCACAAAAAATGGGAATTTTCTTGTCTTGATTTGTATGAGAAAGGGGATTTCTACTTCATTCTAATTAATGTAATCCCTGAAGGCCCTGATTTTTGGATTGAACAAATCAATCAAAGTATAAACTAGTTGCAATTTGACAGGAAGAATGTGCTTTGATTAGTGGATAAATAAGCTTTTGGAGAGGGTAACCAATTTCCCTGTCAGTCAAACTTCTCCTGACAAATACAATGGGTCTTAGTAAAGGTGTATGACCTTCATTGCCCTTTGTCTCAGGCAGCTAGACAGCAAGATTGATAAGAGAGTTGGGCCTGGAGTCAGGAATGAGTCTGCAGAAGAAGATAAAGCCCTTTTCTGAAGCTAATACTGAAGCAAAATACTGGAAACTTCAAAAGACAAAGTAGATTTCAAACAGATACACAACTATTCCTCAAAATCACTATTTAAAAATCTACCTTCAAAAAAAAAAGCAGAGAACTTTCAAATTTAAACTGTGAGCCCAATAAGGTTAAAAAAATAAAAAACCATTCCATTTTAAAGTGAGGCCACAACAATTAAGCAGAGATGCAAGGAGAGGCCAGAAATGCTTAAAACAATACATACATACATATGTATGTACATACACACATAAATAAATAAATAACACCTAGCTACCCGAGTGAGGAGCCTTTTCATATTGTAAGCCTGAAGGGGTAGACACTTAAGCTCCATTTAAATGGAAAGCCAGAAGTAGTAGGCTAAATAAGGGTGAAATTTTGGAACTGTTTTGCCAGATCACGTCTCCACTTCCTCTTCTGGGGGCCTCGCTCTGCTGATAAGGCCTTTACACAGTTCCTGTGACTGGAGAGTTTCTCTTCAGAACCTACATTTGAGGAAGCACCCACATAAGCAATGTCTCTTCAAGGCCAGAACAGCCAGACTCCATCTGTTAACTGGTATTCTCTACAAGTCTTCTTCAACTTGCCCTACAAGTCCCTTTAAGGTGTTTCCTTTCCCCCATTAGTATGCAAGTTTATTGAGAAAGGACATCCCTCCCCCTTCTCGGTAGTTTCAGTGTTTAGCAGTCTTCCTCCCTATTCTTCCTACACTGTTTGATCCATCGATGGTGATGCTGACTTCCTGATTGTTCTGGGAAGGCTCTAGAGCAGACCTGTACAACTTGGCAGGAGGTAGTGGCCAAAATTAAAATAGGCTAATCTTCTTTAAGTGGCAGATACGTTTTTAGTGACATATTTTTTAAGTAAAGGTATAATTAATGAATAAACTATTTTGCAAATAAATCATATTTTCAAAAGAAAATTTCAATTATCAATTAATTACACTTCTTAAGATTTTTATTTATCATGAAATCATATTAATGTTAAAAAAATTACTTTGCTGCACTCACTTTGACCTTGTTCAATGCTGGTAATGACCAAAAACATATTGAAAAGATAGCACTTTTGTTCCTCTCAGACTAGACAGACTAATGATGGTTGGTCACCAAGGGTCAAGTGACAAATAGGAGAGCTTGTACAGTGGTAACCCACCCACGAAGTTACATGTTGGGGGCAATAGTGACTAGTGGAAGGCTGGTTAAGTAGGGTATGGACAAAGCACTTGTTACATCTTTACTTTCTTTTACATTCTCTACCTTTTTCTCAGGCCACCTGAAATCCTTTGATGGGCCTCAAGCAGCCTGAGGACCGTGTGTTGCGCAGGCCTGCTCTAGGCATTGAGAGTTCTAAGCTTTGGCCATTTTCTTTGGCCTTCCCCAAGCCCAGAAGAGTCCCTCTCCCACCTAGACTACTGACCTTGCTCTGTGCCCCCATCCCTTAAGTCCTAACTAAAAACAAAAGAAACAGCAGACAAAATCTCATCCTTTATTGGAACCTTTCCTGAACTCTAGTACCTTCCTCTGTTAATTGCTTTGTGTTTATCCAGTACAGAACTTGCTTTATATATGTTTGCATGTTGTCTTCCCCATTGGATTGTAAGCTCCTTGAGGTCAGGGACTGTCTTTTACCTCTTTTTGTGTCCCCAGCACTTAGCACAGTATCTAGCACATAGTGGGTGCTTAATAAGTATTAATTGAATGATTGATTAGTGCATTGTCTGTCATAATAAATGCTCAATCAATATCTATCTATATCTACACCATATATCTTTTTATCTAAATTGCACTCAGAGCAATTCATGTTGAAACTATTTTTTAATAACTAAATTTAGAAAAGGGGGAGCCTAAGGCAACATACAATATGATCACAGAATTGTCACTGAACAAAAATCAAATACTTTTTAAAATCAAAAGGGGAAGGGAAGGGAATAAAAAGAAAATTGCTTTCAAGGGAAGTTATGAGAGATTATAGTGAAATTGTTATTCCTTGCCTTTCATTTTTTGAAGAGGTCCAGTGCCATTATGGATGATCTCTTGACTTGCCTGTGAATTGGATTTAATTGAGGCAGAGTTGCACAAAGTCTTCAGGCTTATTCTCTCTTCCAGAATCATCAAAGTCCAGTGGCAAGACAAAATCAGTATGTCTGGTGATGGCCCAAATTGCAGTGGATGACCTTGGAATCTTCCATGGTTGACCAAGCTTTAAGCACTCTACAATACCTACTCCAGCTGCCTTCATGGCCATTGGAACAAATTGTTGTCATCCACCAATTCCACCAGGGGCAGTCTTTACATGCTTGGGGAAGATACCCCACCTCCACCCCCAATTCACCAACTGGTTTGAGTCCAGTCAGTTACCCTCAACTTGGTGGGTGTGGCTGCTGCACTTACTGCAGCTTCTTGGAGCTGCAATACACACAACATAGATATACACATATGTCTACACACATATGCAGTACATAGTAGAGCCAATAAAGAAGTTGAAAGAACATTTTCTCTTCCAAATTTCCATGATATGAGATTTTTTCAGTTTGATATTCTAAATTAATTTGGGGGTATCAGTAACCATAGCCACAGTAAAACATTGGCACCAGACTGAACAAAGACCTGCCTTCTACTCCTGTACACAAGCTAGGTGCTGTAGGAGGTAGAGCACTGGACTTTCGATCAGGAAGACCTGAGTTCCAGTCCTGCCTCAGACACTCATTAGCTGTGTTATGTTGGACTAGTCTCTCCACTTCTCCCAATCCATTTCTTCATCCATGAAATGGGGATGATAACAGCTCTACCTCCTGGGTCGTTGCAGGATCAAAACAGATCATCCTAAGAGACTCTATAAATACTTACTACCATCATCAATCCTTTACTCTTTCCAAGCTTCACCGGCCTCTCCTACAACATTAAAAGGACTGACTGAACAAGCTCCTTGTCTCTAAATGTCCATAGACTTCTATCTTTCAAAACATGCCTTTCTGCACTGATGTGGAAAGGACCTCAACTGTCAGGTATCAAGCTAATCTCTAGGGTTTTATTTTGTTTTTGTTTTTAGCTATGAGTATCTGGTAACAGCCCAATTAATTCTTAAAGCAAACATAAAGGGGTCAGTAAAAAGAAAACTGGAAAGCAATTCAAAGAGTCTCATCAAGGCATTATACTCACCTGGACCCTCAGGAAGTCATTTACAGTAGGCCTCAGGCTTCATTTTACAGGGCTAATGATGGCAAGATGAATGTGGGTATAGTGGAATACTATTCTTATAGTCTCCTACAATCTATGTACATGTGGGGATGTCTAATATATGAAAATATGGGTCCTAGGTAGCATGGATAAACACTATCGGAGCTTGTTCTCCCTTTTGGTGGGATGATTAGGCCATGGAGTGAGGAAGGGGCAGGGAATAGGGTGGAAAGATCTAGCACCATTTAATTGGGGCAATCTCTTCTATTTCTAAGAAGAATATGTGACCAGACTAATATCTATCTACCACACTTGGAGTATCTTTAGTGCAGGAATGTGATTCTAAAGGACTCAGAACAAAAGCCACTTTTATGGTGGAGGATATCCCTTAGTTTAACTCCTTCTAGCTAAATGCTGGCTACACAAAAGATCATCACAAGTAGCTGGTAAATTTATCAAAGAAAGCTGCCAATGAATCAAGAGGTTATACAAATTAAAATATACCAAAGAATGCTAAAGAGGAACACAGTATCAGGATGAGAGAAAAAAATCTCTATTCAAAGCAGGAGGGAGAACAATGCTACCTTGGAAGAATATGTTCTTAGCAATCTCTTGGGCTGCCTGTACTGGAAGTTATAGTATTTTAAGAGATTAGCAAATGAGACCTGCAACTCAGGGGCTCCAATCTGCCATTTTGAATTCTATGCCTTGTCTCTCTCAACCTGTCATAAAAGTGTGGTCAACAAGCTGAAGTCAGCTCATTGTAAATCCTCATATTATCACAGTTTGTCATTCTTTAAGTCAATAAGGAGTCCTGTTCCTTCACCTGTAAGCAGGACAAGTTTTTGTATTGTATCTCAAGAAAACCACCCTAGGCTTGTGCAGAAGCAGAAATGACTTCTCCAAAGCCATCCAGGGAATTAGTAACAGAGCTACTATTTGAACTTGAATGCTATGACTCTAAATCCAGAACCTTTTCCCTATTGCCAATTTGCTCTTATCCCATGTGCAAAAAGAAGTCATGTAAAATTTAAAAATGGAAATATTAAATATACAAAAAAGTACTAAATATTAAGCAGACAGCAGTGTGCAGAATATATGGGAGAGGAGACATGAATACTAGCTGGAGACTCTGATGGTAGTCTGCTAGACTTAGGTATGGTTCTGGACTAAAATGGTGGTAGAGGACATGGAAAGGAGATAGGAGACCTTATGAAGGAATAAACAATGGAACTTGAGCACCAGCTGTCTGTGGTGGTTATGTCTAAGAAATGGATATGAAATGAAAAAGAAATGCAAAATGATTGTAAGGTTTGAATCTGGGTGAAAAGGATAGTAACAGTGACAAAAATAGGGAACTGTAGAGAGGGATTTGGGTTGGGGAAAAGATGCTTATATCAGATACTTGTCTTCTAGGATACTGCACGAAAAATTCTCTCCATAGAGCACAATCCAGGGGTGGGGAACCTGGGGTCTTGAGGTCACATGTGGCCTCAAGTGTGGCCTTTGACTGAGTCCAAGTTTTACAGAAGAAATCCTTTTATTAAGTGGACTTGTTCTGTGAAGTTTGAATTCAGTCAAAGGGGTGTACTTGAGGAGGGCCATAAGTGGCTTCAAGGATGCAGGTTCCCCTCCCCTGCTTAAGTCCAGTTTTTACTGAACTTAAGTGAAAATTTGTGAATATTTCCTTGCAATTTAACATTCATTTTTCATGATTTTCTTATTTTTAAAAGTGATTTTCTAGTTTCTCTTTGGTATTTCCCCTTCTTCCCCCTTCACTTGGTTTTTTTTAACTCTTCCATTTTTGTGCTAGGAGAGCTGCATTTTGAATTAGAACAATTTTAAGGAAATTTTTTGAGGAAACTTTAAGTATCTTACTCAATATCCCTCAGTCAGCAAAAGACTGCAGACAAAATTCAAGTGTTCTGACTCACATTCCAGGGTAGTTTCTATTACAGCTCTAAAAATGTGGACATTATTCTTAGTATCTGGTTTAGTCTTTACAAGTAGAGGTGACTGTAATTGGGCCTGTGCTAAGGAAAATACATGTGTGTTTTGTTCTGAAAGATACTTATTGACAAACAACATTTCTGCCCATTAATCTTTCACACTATAGAGCATAAGTCAAAGCTTCATTAATTTTACATTAATTTTTTAGTGTCCAGTTGGTATGTTCCTTCAGAAGGGATTTGATTCTAAAATTTTAATTCATTTTGTCTGATCAATGGTGCTCATGTTTTCTTCTGTAGAAGATGATATTATTAATGTAATGAAATATGACCTTTTGGTTATAATATAAATATATGAAGAAGTTAAGAGGAAAGTCTTATTGGCAGCAACCTATCCTAAACAATAAAAGCACATAGGCCAAGAATCCCAAGCCCAGGTTTTATTTACTCAAATAACATAAACCTCTGACAGGAAGGGGTGGCAACAAATTATTCATTAGCTGTCTTCTTAAAAAGTTCTTTCAAGTTAAGCAACATTAAAAAAAGATGAGAACTAGATTCTCCCTGTGAACTATGTTTCCCAATCCAGAAAATCTTGTTTTTCTTGCCTTATATTACCTTTTTAACTGCAGTCTTTCTGACTGCTCAGTTGCCCAATGTGAATGATCAGTGGAATGACATATTCTGGTTATTTCCTCTATTAACATTCTCTTTGTGAAAACTAGATACCCAGCAGGAGTTTCCTATTCAATGAGACATAACATTTTTCCCCCCAAATTTCTTCTACCTAAAAACTCAAATGAGTTGGGGCTTCCATCAGAGGTAGGAACAGTGGGAGACTCTTCATACTCACAATAAAGGTACTCCCAAACTCCCAGCTTTAAGAAGAGATCTAATTTCTCAATTAGATAGCTCCCCAAAATGCCAAATCGATGAGACAGTTAGAATATATCGGGGCTGTCCGGTGGTGCTGTGGTTCTGAAGACTTTATCTTCCTGAGTTCAAATCTGGCTTCATACAGGTAATCAAACACCTTGGGCAAGTCACTAAACCTTATTTGCCTCTGTTTCTCATCTGTAAAATGATCTTGAGAAGGAAATGGCAAACTACTCCAGTATCTCTGTCAAGAAAACCCCAGATGAAGAGTCAGACATGACTGAACCACAACAAAATCAGAATTTAGCTGGACTTCCACATGGATGAAGGGATTTGCATTTTATCCTCTGGATGGAAGATCCAAAAGAAAATAACATAAAGATCTGTGTATCAGTCTAGGACCATAGCATTAGAACTAGAAAAGTATCTTTTTGCATAATGTCCAGTTAACATTATTAGCTTGTCTCAAGTCCAAGGGGCAATACAATTGACCCTAAGGAACATATGGTTTCCTCTTCTCCAACTTTAAGGAATTTATTTTAGATGAAAAGTTTCCAGTGTGGTCATATTCACTTTGAGTCCCCAGTTAGGAAAATTATTTAACATTTAGGCACAGTTTGGGTTTTCTGCCTAATTTTATATTTATAGTCATTTCTAATTAACTGTTAATAGCTCAGGCAAAATTTAATTTACTGGAAATGTTTTGGTAATGAAACAAAAGATCTGTAGACAGATAGGTTTTCGGAGAGGCATTTGGGAGAAGAGCTGATCTTTTTATCCTGGATCTTAGAGCTGATGACTCCTCTCAATATCTTTCTTCTCTGTCACAGCTGTGTCTTACTTTTGTTCCTCAGGGTTGTATGGGATGCCATGTTATTTCCAGCCTCACAAGTTAAGAGTCTTATCCTCTTAATATCTGGTCCTGAGACAGCTGTCCTTTTTTACAAATTCTTCAAAAAATCTTAGGCTATGACCAAATGTTTCACATAATGTCTTTGATTGATTTAAGGAGGTATAAAGACCCTGTTCATTCTTGGTTCTGTTTGATTCAATCAAAAAAAAGGAATTGTTTTTAAGTAATTGGAGTCTCACCCTTACATTAGGATCATTATCTAGAGCCAAAAGATGCCCCAGGCACCATTTAGTCTAACTCTCTTATTTTCTGAAAGGGGAAACAAGAGAGGTTGTGGCTAAGTGACTTGTCCAAAGTCAAGTAAGTAGTACCTCTGTGTGTGTGAAGAGAGGTTCTGTTCGTTCCTTTATATAGGGTTTTACGTATGTATATTCTCTGTATATTGTTATCCAGTGGAGGACAGTCTGTTAACAAAATCTAAAAATTAGTGTCAAGTTGTTTTGTCCTAGCTGTGCTACAATCAAATTCACAAATAGATTCAACATTTTGGAAATGCCATTCCTTTCTTGTAATGTAGTTTTTAAAAAGTGTTGTTAGTACACATATAAGCAAATACTCCAACACCTAGACACAAAACATCCCTGGAAAAATATCTTTCCCTTGTTGAAAAGATTAGTGTTTCTCTAGTATTCAAGGCCCAGGTGCAGTGGAGAGTTATCCTTGCAGACAAATCTTAACTCTGACACATATTGGTGGTGTGGTCCTACACAACACACTTAACATGGTGGTATACTACACAACTCTAATACTATAAATAGGACAACTGTTGTCTGTCCGAAGTGCATTGATCAAAGTAGTTTCCTTTCCATGACGCTAAGTGGCTCAGTGGATAGAATGCTAGGTGTAAAGTCAGGAAGACTCAACTTCCTGGGTTCAAATCTTACTCAAGCACTTACTAGCTGTGTGCTCCTGGGTAAGTCATTTAATCTCATATGCCTCAGTTTCCTCATTTGTAAAATGAGTTGGGAAAAGAAATGGCAAAACACTCTAATATTTTTGCCAAGAAAACCTCAGATGGGGTCATGAAAGTCAAACAGGAGTGAAATGACTGAACAACAACAAATTTCCTCTCCAGGAGTTCTCTATGCTAGTGAAATCCAGAAGAAAAAAGAAGATGCATTACTAAGGGTCAGATTTTTGTGGCTCTGATTCAAGTTAGAGGAAAGCTGAATGAACTAAGGAGCAGAATAACTTCTTGACTCATTAATGTTCCAAATTAGTAGGACTTTATTTGTTCTGGGAAAGTGAGCTTTCCTGGGGAAATATTTAACTTTCTTTTTCTCCTCAGAAAATTAGTATCTTTCATCTAAGGCTTAAGGCATTTCACTAAAGAAGAGCCTATAGGTCATATATGGCTAGTCTTTTCATCAATGCTATTTTGTCATAACCCTAGCAAAAACTGTTGGTAGTTGTCCTTCATTCTTGAAAAGACTCAAGATGACATCACTATGCTAGAGTTGTTTTAGTGTGTAACTATTACTGATCAGACCAATACAAGTTTGGAATGTTTTACCACAGGTCAGGCACCAATAGTTCATGTGAACATTTGGGGTGAATTCTCTAAATTTGCACATCTTCATTTCTTTTGAGCTATATCAATTCTGCTTTGCTAATCGAGCATGGCCCCTTCTCCAATGTGTGCATGCCCTGCTAAGTGGTCCTGTGTCAGTGTCTCCCATGTCACACAATCAATTCCAAAATTCTTAAGAGAAACCTTGAGAGTGTCTTTGTTTCATGTCTTCTGACCACCATGTGAGCGCTTGCCCTGTGTGCGTTCTTCATACTATATTTTTTTTGGCAAGGATATGTTTTGCATTTGAACAATGTGGCCAGCCCGTTGCAGTTGTGCTTTCTGCTTGGCAGTTTAGTTCAAGCATGAACCTCAGTGTCTGGTACTTTATCCTGCCAGGTGATCTTCAGCATCTTCCTAAGATAATTCAAATGGAAGAGATTCAGTTTGCTGATATGGCACTGGCAGACTGTCCAGGTTTCACAGGAATACAACAATGTTTAGGTCAGCACAACGGTTCTGTAGACCTTCAGTTTAGCAGTCAATCTAATATCTTTTCTCTCCCATATTTTCCTTAGACCTTCTTCATCACCTTATTCAAGGCTACTAGAATTTTAGAACTGAAAGAACCTCAGGAAATATCAGTATCTTAATTTTAAAATAACAAATGGGTGTTAGGTTTAGGCATTTCTTTTAGAGGTTGCATCTATGAAATATTAAATGAATGGAATAAGTTGCCTGTAACATACAAAATTCAATGATAACCCAAATTTGGAATATTGAGTCAAGGAGATGTTCTTTCCCTTAGATTACTTAACTTCCCTCTACCTGGAAAAAAGAACCTATAAATTCTGAACTTTTGTATCACTTCCTGAGCTGTACCTATTCAACTAAATTCAATTTGTTTCGAATGCCTGCTTAAGTGCAAGGTTTCCTGAGTTTAAATCTGGCCTCAGATACTTACTAGCTTGGTGACCCTGGGCAAGTCTCTTAACCTTTGTCTGTCCGAGTATCTCAACTGTAAAATGAGTTGCAGAAGGAAATGGCAAACCATTCCAGTATTTTTGCCAAGAAAACCCTAAATGGGGTCAAGAAGAGTTGTAGAGGACCCTTATAGCTGTTGAAACAAATTATTCTTATGCTTCTGTGGAAGCTTTATATGTCAGATTAAGGATTTTATATTTAATCCCAGAAGCAATAAGCAGCCATGAGGTCATCACTCTCAAAATACACAATAAAATTAACTAGCCTTCCAACAACATATTTCACTTTAAAATACCAAAGCCACCCTTCACAACCATGCATGCAATGACTATAGGAATGCAAATATAGGATTTTATCTTTATTACATTTCATCTTAGATCTGTGTAATAAAATTAGGATATTGAGTTGTGTTATTTTGGTCTTTTCCTAGTGATTAAAAAAAATAACAAATAACTTCTCTGCTGACTTATCTTAATGATGCAAAACTAATCCCAGGGCATGAATCATAAGCCTGTGTATGATTTATTATTAAGTGAAGAAATCTGCAGTTAGTTCACTTTTTTCTCTAGGAACATGTTTGTAAAATCTGTTCTCAAGATAACCTCTTCGAATTCTAGAACCATCCAGCCTGCTTTAAAAGTAGAAGTGAAAAATACAAATTAGAAATTTTTTTCACCATTTCATATTAAATTTTCATTTGTTCAAAATAATTGCCTTGGCTTGAATGATTGGCAATATTGTTTTGGTTTCCAAGATAATCAGCTAAAGAAATAGTTTTCCCTCTTTCTAAGACACTTTCTAAAGAGGTTGGCTAATGAGCTTTGGCAGGAATTTATTCATGGACTTTCATAATTTTCCTAATTCAATAATGGTGCTATATATGTGTGTGTATAATTTTACTTTTAGATAAGAGAAATGTCCTTTTTGTTCTGTTATACAATGCAAGAATGAGTAATATCCTTCCTTCCTCTCACTGCCAGAGAGGAAAAAAGAAAAAAACCCTAAAAGTCCCTGTATCTGCTTGATTTGTCTGTTTAATAAGATTCCTTTTAGTTTTCTATAAAATTACCCTGAATACAAAACAGAAATAATACAATCTGATGATTCCTTTTGCTTAAAGACTTATGTAATGAGCAGTTACTAAAACTAGATAAGATTTCTTGCCAAGTGTTGTACCAATGAATTTCTTGATCACATATATGCTTTATTGATAGACTGATTTTAGTCAGAAATGTTTTTATTGTAATGAGGGATATATACATGTGAATATTTCCTTATACAGTTTTTATGCCCCTGTGACTCCTTTCTCATCATTAACCCCGAATTCCTAAGATTAGTTCATTTTTTACATGCCCTTTGAGTTCACTTATTAACACTAATCTTAAGGTCTTTCATCTCATTCTAGATTGGATTAGCTGTGTGTGTGTGTGTGCATGTGTGTGTGTGTGTGTGTGTGTGTGTGTGTTTGTCCTTCATTGCCAAAGAAGATCATTCCATCAGAGAAATGATGACATGACTTGCATTTGACTTGGTTTTGAGTGAGGGAGGGCTGTGCAGGTCACTAGTCTCACTTCTCCTCCAGAGCCATCTGGATCCAGTGACCAGATATTCATCAGGATGACTGGAGATGACCCAGGATGAGGCATTTGGGGTTAAGTGACTTGCCCAAGGTCCCACAGCTATTGAGTGTCAAGTGTCTGAGGTGAGAGTTGAGCTCAGGTCCTCCTGACTCCTGCAGTGGTTCTCTATCCACTGCACCACCTGGCTGCCCCTACTAGTTTAGATAGATAAAGGATCTAGAACCAAGGGCTGGAAAGTTTGACTTCTCACCCCATGATTGATTGTTGCACTGATCAGAGTTGTTAGTCTTTGGAAGTTCTTTTTCTATTGGGACACTAATGTACTGTTGGTGGAGTTGTGAACTGATCCAAAAGTTCTGGAGGATAATTTGGAACTCTGCCTCAAAGGCTATAAAACTTTGCATACTCTTTGACCCAGCAACAGTATTACTAAGTCTGTATCCCAAAGATGTGTACATACACACACATGCACACACACACACAGACACACACACAAAATGATGTATAGGTACAAAAATATTTATAGCAGCTTTTTGTGGTGGCAAAGAACTGGAAATTGAGGGGATGCCAATCGGTTGGGGAATGACTGAACAAGTTGTACAATATAATTGTGATAAGTGTAGAATATAATTGTTGTGCTATAAGAAATGACAAGCAAGATGGTTTCTGAAAAACCTGGAAAAACTTACATGAACTGATGCAAAGTGAAGTGAACAGAATCATGAGACCATTGTATGCAGTAATAATACTGTACAATGATCAACTGTGAATGACATTCTCAACAATACAGCAATCTAAGAAAATCCTAGACTCATGATGAAAATTGCTCTCCACCTCCAGAGAAAGAACTGATGCAGTCTGAATGCAGATCAAAGCATGCTCTTTAAAAATTTCTTCATTTTTCTTGTTTTTTTTTAGTGGAGTTTGTGTTTTCTTTTATGACATGACAAATATGGAAATATGTTTTGCATGACTACCCATGTATATCAAATATCTTGCCTTCCCAATGAGGGGAAGGGGAAGAAAAGAGAGAATTTGGAACTCAAAGTTTAAAAAAGCCAAACATTAAAAAATTTTACATACAATTGAAAAAGATGTATTTTTAAAAAATGTATCTGTTTATTTTTAATTTTCAACATTAACTTCTATAAGATTTTGAGTTCTAAATTTCCAACCCTTCCCTTTCCTTCTCCCTCCCCAAGATTGCATGTAATCTGATATAAGCTATACAAATACATTCATATTAGATGAAATATAATATTTTAAAAAAGTTTTTTAAATAAAGAAAGTTGTTTTTCTTTACAATGCTCCTATCCTTGTATAAATTGTTCCCCTGGTTCTACTTACATGCCCAAATAAAAATGAATCACATGATATTCTATAGTTTCATGTTGTGTGCCCATTTAAAATCAGATTATTAACATTTTTGCATTATTTTTACAAATTAATAAAATTTACCCAAGTAGGTAATATTATGTTTTGACTGGTCTTTTCAAAAAAACGTTTATAGGTGTAGCATTATATTGGGGAAGGGCCCACAATGCACTATTGTAACAGACCCATCATATGTAATATTGAAATGGGGCTAAAAGGAGGAGGGTGGGTTCCCATGTGTGAGGATGTTTCCTCATGTAGCACTTAGGAGAGTGCATTTCCCTTTGATGGATATCTCCAAGGTGTCCTGTCAGTAACAAAAATCTCTCTTTGCCTGGCTTGTCCTTTTGTTGCCTCAAGAGCTAATCTCATATATTTATGTCTCTGTTATTAATCCCTATCTGCTTAGAGGCTCTCTTGTTTATGGAACCTGTGCTTGCTTACAGATAGGGTTTCAAAGTGTTTCCATCATGTTTTGAGATTTCTCAATGAAACCATTGTCTTCCCTTCCACCTTCTGCCTTAGCTTTATTGAAGCAGTCACTTTTGGAAAAGTTTCAACCTTCCCTCAAATTGCAAAGCTAGTTTTAAACACACACACATACACACACACACACACACAAATACATACACACACATGGATTAGCAGCAACCACATGATTTTCTTTTATATAAAAAGGGGATAAAATCACAACAATAGAAAAAGGAAGAAAAAAGAGATTTTTATTTGTTAAGAAGATGGGAGAAGAACATAAAGTATCTACTATTCGCCAAGCATGGTGCTTTACAAATATTACTTCATTTGATTCTCACAACAATTCTATGAAATTTTATTATTTTCATTTTACAATTGAGGAAACTGAGTCAGACTTGCTCACTGTCACATAGCTTTTAAGTGTCTGAGGTCAGATTTGAATTCAGGCCTTCCTGATTTCAGTCCTCTATCTCCTGAGCCACCTACCTAGGAAAAATCACATTAGAAATTATTTATTTTCTTTAAAATTTATATATTTTAAACTTAAATACTGAAATTGAAATATACAAAAAAGAAAAAGAAGCATAAACTTAAGTACTAAAACGTAAGTACAAAATAAGAAAAGAATAAAAGCATGTGCACAGCAGAATGTGAGAGGATTCAAAATATACAGCAATATATTTCTGTTTTCAGAAAACCTGTATTAAATACTACACATTATGTTCCAAGCTGCCCGTCTTTTCTTTGCTTCCTTGTAAGTTTTCTTTTGGTCTCTACTGTGCACAGAGAAGACAGATTCAATGCTCTTTTCCAATTCTATCTAGTACCGTTAAATATTTTTATTTAAAAGGGAATTGGTTAAATAATAGTAGAGCAATGTCAGGAATGTTTTGGCATTCTGTGGTTTCTATGTTTTTATTCTAGTTCTGTGATATCTATATTACATTCTAAAACATTTTGACTCATGTGTCCTTGTGATTTTATAACATAAAACAGGGTTCTAGTTGGGCCATCTATGTATACCCCTCAGGGTTTTAGAGTACCCTGAGAAGTTTCACGGTGTCGCTTTTCTAATGTCATAGGCCTCCATTGACAAATATTCTGCCATACTCCTCTAGATCCATCTAGGTAGCTAGGTGGTACAGTGGATAGATCACTGGGTCTGGACTCAGGAAGACCTTATTTCAAATTTGGCCTTAGACAGTTAGTTGTGTGACCCTAGTAAACTCACTTAACCTCTGTCTCTCTTAGTTTTCATAACCGTAAAATAGGAACAATGATAGCACCTACCTCTTTGGGATTTTATGAGCATAGCATAATGCCAGGCTAGTAGGTACTTAATAAATGCTTATTTCTTTCTCCTTCTCCATTAAATGTCAATGACTGGTGCTCCAATTCCATTTAACCACTTAATTAGCTTTTAAAAAAGGATATTTACTTGAAAGCTATAGCCAAGGACAAAATACAAATTTAGTGGGGTCTGGCACGTGTGCAGAGAGCCTTAGCTTGCTCAGCTAATACAGCTTTCGCATGTGAAGAGCCCAAGGAGCTTGCTTCTGGGAGTGTCATGATAATGTGAAATGGAAATTTCTTGGAGAGATTTGAGAATGGACAGACATTTTGTAACTGCCTCCAGTATACTTTTTGTTGTTCAGTTGGTTTTTTAGTCTTGTCTGACTCCTTGTGACATGATTTGGGGTTTTCTTGGGAGACACTTAGGTGGTTTGCAATTTCTTTTTCCAACTCATTTTACAGATGAGGAAAGTGAGGAAAGTGACTTGTCCAGGGGGACATAGCTAGTAAGTGTCAAAGGCCAGATTTGAACTCAGGATGATGACTCTTCCTGATTCCAGGCTCATCACTCTATCCATTTTACCTTCTAGCTGCTCATACTCTTAAACGATGTTAAATAAAATGAGGGTTAGAAAGGAAAGAATTGGAAGGGGAAATAATCATTTAGAACAGAAAATAGTAAACTTTGCCCAAGAAATTGACTCCTGAAAATTATCCAAGGTTCAATCAGCAAAGGAGCTTACAGAAAGTATAGTTTTTCCTTAGTTTTGATTTGTTTTGTTTTTTTTTTTGCTTTCTCACTGTGGGAAAGGGAGGTAGGAGAGACAATTTGGTACTGAAAATAAAATTGAAAAATAAATAATGCACCTTACCCTAAGCTGAGGTCCTTATCATGGTATCCATGGACTTCCAAGGAGTCTGTGGGTAGATTTTAGGGATCAGTGAATTTGAATGGGAAAAATTAGCATTATTTTCATTGACATTTAATTGATATTTAGCATTTCCTTCAGTTATATGTTGGATTATCCTGAGAAAGTTTTCATTGATTTTACCAAACTGCCAGAAGATCCATGACACAAAAAAGGGTTGAACACCCTACTCTAATTGTACTATCATGATTAGTAAGACATTTAAAAAACTGAACTTTTGTTCCCAAATGAGAGTATCTCCACATGCTTAGGAGGAACTGATGAGTTCTGGGATTTCATCTGCTTGAAAGAGTTGTTTCCATAGCAGTACTAGCGGGCAATGCAGATGCCCTGTATGTAACGCTTTTCTTGACAAATCCATTTAATTCTCACTCTCATAAAAGCAAAATATTTTAAAAGCATAATTATTGGGAACTTCTTAACTAGAGAGTATGATATAATGAATGGAAGTTCTTGGCTTGGTGTCAGAAATACTTGGATGCATATCCTTCTCCTGACATTTATTAACTGTTTATTCCCAGTCAACTTTTTGAGTCTCAGACATTTCTCTGTGATTTTTCTACTAAGTTATAGATGGGTTGTGATCAAACCATTGATTTTTGATATACAATATGGTAGTTGTTAGAATGATCTTATTATAATACCATCATACCTGGCATAGTAAGTGCTTAAATGCCTCTTGAATGAACTAAAGCAATGATGTAGAAAATCTGCAGTTTCTGTAAGGAAGAGGGCAAAGTGTTATTGGGAGATTTATAGCCATCTAGTTTGATTAGAGTATGGTTTGTGGTTTTTTTTTTAACATCCTGAAACACTTATTTTATAAACTTCAAGTGGCAATGTGGAGTATATGAGGAACTATTTTCCCTTATGAATGACTTCCTTGGGGTCAGTAATGGTTCAAAGGGTATGGACATTTAAGGCATTTTATTTGCACAATTCCAAATCGCTTTCCAAAATGACTATTTCACAGCTTCATCAACAATGTATTAGTGTAACTGTCTTTCACAGCCCTTCCAGCATTGCCTGTTACCATTTTTTTTTTGGTCATTTTTGCCAATTTGCAGGGTGTGAGGTAAAACCTTAGGTTAACCCTCCTTTCCTATTTCAGATAAGAGTAAGGTTCATCTGATGCCTATTCTTCCCCATACTTTCCTCCATTCTTTTGTAGGATCTTCTCACATACCCCAATTATTTCAAATTGTAAGTGTATTCTTTTAAATGGCTGGTTAGATTGCAAAGTTCAGGAAGCATTTATGTACTCCATTCTGTTAAAAAAAATTAAAATGGGCCCCTGCTGTGATCATGACCAAGACTCAGAGAAGACATTTTTTTATTTTTATTTTTTTTTACCAGAGGTCATATTTTAAATTTTTAGCCAAGTTCAGGATCTTTGGATCGCACAATGAAATGCTATGATACTTTCAACAAAGAGATGGAATTACAGTAATTAGAATATTTGCCAGAAGCAAAGAAGCAGTATCTTCCTTTCTCCTGCTGGGCCAACTATGCTGAAGCCCCAAATATCTCTCTGTGAAAAACAAGGGCAATAGGCAAGTAGGTTGGAGCTAATTCTTTCAAATGTCAAATTCCAGTGTGAGAATTTTGACCTCAGAAATCAGTAAATGCTATAAATCAGGGCTTGATTTGTTGTTTCTTTGACTGTCTAGGTTTAGGTAATAGAGAAAATGCTTGTGTGTGTGTGTGTGTGTGTGTGTGTGTGTGTGTGCGTGTGTGTTCAACCCACTTTTTTTCTATAAGTATTTGTTGATATTTTCTGTTTCTTATAGAACCATAGTATCCCAAATATTTCTCCCTACCCCCCACCCTCCCGAGAGCCATCCCATTTATAAATAGCACTCTTTTAGGGAGGAAAGAAAAGTTCAAAACTAATTAATTCTTTGAAAACATCCCCAAAAACATGTACAATGTAGAACACATGTAGACCTCCCACTTCCATGAAAGGAAGCTTGGAGGTGGGGTATCTTCCCATATCTCTACATTTGAGGTCTATTTGAGCTTTATAATCTTGTTTTTACTTACTTTTGATATTTTGGTGTGGTGTTCTTTCCATTTACGTTATTGTAGTTACCGTGTATATTTTCTTAGTTCTGTTTACTTCACTCTGCATCAATTCATATAGATTTTTCCATGTTTCTTTATATTTATCACATACATAATTTCTTACAGCACAGTAATTTTCTATTACATTCATGTTCAAAAATTTATTGATCCATTCCCCAATTGATAGGCATTTACTTTAGTTCCAATTCTTAGCCATTACAATATGTGTAAATTGCAGTATATGGGGAACTTTACCCCCTTATGAATGGCTTCCTTGGGGTATAAGGCCAGTTCAAAGGGTATGGATATTTAAAGTATTTTATTTGCATAATTCCAAATTGCTTTCCAAAATGGCTATACCATTTCATAGCTCCACCAATAATGTATTAATGTGACTATCTTTTCCACTGATTTTTGCCATTTTTTGTCATTTTTGCCAATTTGCAGGGTGTGAAGTAAAACCTTAGGTCAATCCTACTTTCCTATTTTGGATGAGATTCATTTGATGGCCACTCTCCCCCATCCCTTCCTCCATGCTTTTGTATGGTCCTCTCACATACCCCAGTTATTAAAAATAGCAAATTTCTCTCTTTTATTCTTCCTTTTTCTATTAGTGTATTCCTCCCTTTATCCTCCTTTCTCTTCATTGCTTACAACCCTCAACACAGAAACAATCCACACCACTCCCTAAAGTCTTCTGTTTTTCCAATTTAACTCAATCAGTATCCTTTGAAGACATAAAGGTTCTGAAGGGATATTTGTTTCTTCTTCCCATTAGAATATTAGCTCTACATTATCATATAACTCCTTTCAATTACTGAAGTAATTGACACTTTTCTAGGTGTCTCTTGATTCTTGTGTTTATATTTCAAAGTTCTTACTTTACCCTGGTATTTCATTACAAATGTTTGAAATTCTATTCCATTAAAGATTCTATTTTCCTCCTCTGCAGGGTTATACTTAGCTCTATAGGGTAAGCTATTCATTGTAAGCTTCCATATTTTGCTTTTCGAAATATTGCCTTCTAAGATCTCCTGTGGTTTTAAATAGAAACTACAAGGTCTGGAGTGATTCTGACCATAGTTTCTTGGTACTTGAATTGTTTCTTGCTGGATTCTTACATAGTTTTTCTTTGATACGAAAATGCTGGATTTTAGCTATGCATTCCTTAGACATTTGTCTTTTGGAATTTGTTTCGTGTTTGGTGGGATTTCTTTCTATCCTCATTCTGCCCTCTGGTTCTCATAGATCTAAGCAGTTTTCATTTATGATTTTGTGAAATGTAGTGGTCTGTGTTTTTTTTTTTAATTATAGTTTTCAGGGAATTCAATTATTCTTAAATGATTTCTCTAACCCTTTTTTGCATTTGTTTTTAATATCAGATATCTTACATTTTCTCCTAATTTTTTCAAAATTTTGATTTTGTTCTAATATTTATTGCCGTCTCACAGAGTTATTGATTTCTGTTTGATCTATTCCAATTTTCAGGGATTCAATTTCTTGTTACTTAACTTATAAAACTTCTTATTCTCCTTCCAGTTCTTTCCTTTAGGGTTTTTATCTATGCATCTATCAACCTTTTTGCTTCATTTCTTCTAGGTATTCATATAGTCCTTGTGGAAAAACATTTCTTTTGCTTTAAACCTTCTCTTGTAGTTATGGAATTGTATTTGTAACAATTTTTTTATACTGAATGGCATTTCTTTGGTTTATTCATCTCTCTTGCTTTAGTTTCTGACTTGGGCTACTGTGTGAAGGTCAAATTCTGATCCCTGCTGTACTTTTGGGTGGAATGGTAGTCCTTGCTTGATCTTGGTCTGGACTCCCTGGATTGTCTTCTGGACTTCTACCTTCAGGATTTCATTTCTCCCTTGACCTTAGTTTTTTAGAAGGATGGATCTTTGGGCCCCTCTCTGGCAGCTCAGGACAGAGCGCTAGGGACTTCAGAGACCTCAGGTGAGAAGTGTTGGTCACTGCTGCTGCAATTTCCTGGGATTTCCAAGGATACTTTCTTATTTGGGGACTTTCTTCCTGACACAGAACTGTACTGGCTACCTATGTCTCAGGCTATCTCCGGTCATGATGGCTCCCACTTTGCTGGAGGAAACCCCTTTTTCCTATTGCTCCTGGGCTTCTGGCCAACTCCGGTGCAGTTCTGGTGTGGCAGAAGTCACATAGTATAGCTTCTTATTGGTTTTTCTGATCACTATTTATATCTGATGTGAGCTTCAGGGTTTAGCTAGAGTAGATAGGTAGAAGCTGGTTGGCCTGAGTTCTAGTCTTGTTCAAGTGTTCTCATTTTGAATGCAAGTTCTCTCATTCAATCATATATTTTTTTTAGCTTGTGCCTCTACCTAGGAACCACCTCCCTACCTCTTCCACCAATATCTGAATTTGACTGATTTTAGTTTTTCCTTATGGATATTTAGGTGCCTTGAAGGATTTTTAAGTAATCTAAAAAATTATATTAATACTTTTTTTTTTATTAAAGAGGATAAGATAAAAGACTAATAAAGGCTAATAGATTTGTAATCAGAGAACCTGGGTTTGAATACCATTTTTGACACTTGCTCCCTATGTGACTTTGCTTGAAGGACTCAGTCTTTCTGGGACTCAGTTTTCTCATCTATAAATTTCTTCATCTTGTAAATTAACATATGCTAAAATTTTACTTTGATAATTCTGTGATACCTTTAAGATCATTAAAGATAGCCTGTTGCTGTTCAGTCATTTCAGTTGTGTTGACTCTTCATGACCCCATTTGGAGTTTTCTTGGCAAAGCTACTGTTGTTTTCTATTTCCTTCTGTAACTCATTTTACAGATGAGAAAAGTGAGTCAAACAGGGTTAAGTGACTTGCCCAGGGTCACACAGCTAGAGTGTCCAAGGCTGGATTTGAACTGAGAAAAATGAGTTTTCCAGACTCCAAGTCTTATGCTCTATCCACCACCACCTTGCTATCCAAAAGATAGCATTAAATATCTGATAAAACGACACGGGGATCACTAGATTAGGTCATCCAAAATAAATATGATTGGAGAACTCAAAAAAAACTCAGTTAGTCAACATGTACATTTGGAAGACAATCAGACATTTGCTTTTGACTTGTAAGACACTAGTACTGTGCCACTACAGACTTCTCTAAGGGGACTGGCATCTGAGAATTTCCCAGTGCCTTTTGGGAGGATTGTCTAAACTTAAGCTCATTAATCTTAGCCAATATTCCAATGTTGGCCTCAGGGATGAAAAAATCAGTATGATGGAATCTCAGTCTAACATTTTGTGCTATATGTGGCACACTTTTAGACAGAGTCTTCTCATTTTCTTTCTTCCTGAATGTAGCCTCACGTCTCTAGATATTTTCCTTAAGACCAGAGGAGCAGCACTGAGCTCTGATGGATGGGGTGAAAAATTGAGTCAAAACTACCACAGTCATGTCCACACATCACAATGTTATATCTACTGATGAGGACGTACAAAGAAATCTCCAGAACGCTGTGAAACCATAGAAGAGTAACAGGATTATAAAATGTAAAAGTTGGAGGGAGGGAATTTAGAGATCATCTAGTCTAAATCCTTTCTACTCCTTTTATAGATGAGGAAACTAAGGTCCTGAAAAGTGATATATGACTTGTGCAAACTTAAGGAGATAGCATTGTACAGGAAAAAGGGTGCTTGATCAGGAGCCATAGGACTTTAATTCAAATCTCAGATCTGTCTCATGTGACCCTTATTCCTTGGATGTCATAGAACAGGCATGTCACCTCTCTGTGCCTGTATCATATAGGATTGGATTAGATTACCTCTACGGTCACTTTGATCTCTAAATATGGTGATTCATATAAAGAGTTAGTGGCAGAGCTTGGATTAGAATTGGGGTCTCCTGATGCTTGCTTCTGTTCTAAGACTTGATACAGTTTCTGTAGCTTTTTCTACAAAGGAATTTTAATGATAACATAAAACAGGGGAATGAACTATAAGGACTACATCTTTATAATATTCTATCATACTGTATCAAATGAACAAGTCAGTTGAAATGAAACATTTTATTTTTGAAATCAAGTTCCTCTGATCCCAAGATGGCTTTATTGTAATAAGGGAACATGTGTTTGTATTGAAAAGCACATTTGACCAAAGGAAGAAAACAAAGAATTGTGTGTTTGTGAATGTACATGAATGTTGCATCCTTTTGCACAAGGAATTGGAGTGCAGATGATATAGTGGAGTGAAGGACTGGACAGAAATACTCAGTGTATTACAGTTGAAGGACTGTTAGAATTGAGTTTTTCTGGAAGGGTCAATCTTCCTTTCCCCTTAACTTAAAGGAGAAGGGAAAGCTGAAATCTTATAACAGGGATGTTAGGAATTGTGGAAATGTGTGACTGAATGAGAAAGAAAGGCCTGGGGAGCACCACGATGGTAAACTTTTCAGAACCACTGCCATAACTTTCTGTTGCTGAACTATATAAAAGTCACATAGAACTTGATATGATGTTTCTGTTTGCTGAAAATTTGTGATGCTCCTACCTCCCCATCCTTGACCTTGCTGTGGATCTTGTGCTGAGTTTATGTGTCTTTATTTCTTTAAGAGTTTTTGTTTTGTGTAAATAACATGGAGTTTTAAAAGAAACCAATGTCTCTAAGATAAAATTCATTGTGTTTGTGTGAATGTATATGTGTGTATGTGTATTTATGTGTGTGTGTGTTTTATGAGAGATGGACAGATGTGTAATTTGGTACAGAGGTCTCCTGATGAGGAATTTTCTCCACCAGTGCAGACTGATACCTTCTCTGCTACTTAAAATTTTAAAGAGTTGCCTGGGAAAAAGAAAGGTTAGGTTACTTTTCCAGAGTCACAGCCAGTGTGTGTGTGTCATTGGTAGGACTTGAATTGGGACTTCTTGATGACTGGTCCACTATGCCATGCTGTGATAGATACAAACATAAATTGTGGGTATATATGTACATATCTACATGAATTCATGCAAATATATCTGGGAAATGCATGTATATATGACTTTAGACCCAGAGAATAGTAGGAAAGAAGTACTACTTTGTAACTAATTAGAAATCAGAGCTGCAGAACATAACACAGGCAGGGACATTACAGGAACATCTGTAATTAAATATTAGCCAATGTAGAATTTTTTCTTTCTGTTTTTAGGTTCCTTTGTAATTACTATATAGTTGCCACAAAACTTAGATCACAGACACAACAGAACAGTGACACCAGCACAACTTTTAGCTCTAAGAATTGTATTTTGTATACCTTTCAGGATATCTAATGATCCTCCAAAAACTGTGGTTAAGAACAAATGACTTTAGAAATGTTTTGAATGGAAAATTCTACCCATCTGCTGATCCAAGAGATTTCAGAGATGTCCTGGGGGATATGGATCTGTTTTTAAAGCATATAAAGTCTTTCTTTCATGTGTTTTTACTTTACCATAAAAGGTGAAGTTAATACTTTTAACCAAATTCCAACATGAGTAGCATCATGGCCTTCTAGCTGGAAGGGATCTTCAAGATCATCTAGTCTCCCCCTCCTCCTCCTTTCCAGATGAGAAAACTGAGACCTACAAAGATTAAATAACTTTCTTAAGGTTACATAAGTATTGAGTGGCCAAGCTAAGTTGGGAATCTGTGTCCTAGAATTTCAGAAACAGGCCATTTTCTACTGAATCCTAGCAAGCAGATTCCAACTCTCAGAATTTCCTTATT
Organism: Potorous gilbertii; assembly: GCA_028658325.1. Taxonomy (NCBI): domain Eukaryota; kingdom Metazoa; phylum Chordata; class Mammalia; order Diprotodontia; family Potoroidae; genus Potorous; species Potorous gilbertii. The sequence goes on along the minus strand of CM053772.1, from coordinate 99,440,438 downwards.
ACCTAGATTTAATGTGAAAGTCTTACGTTCCCTTCAAGGTCTAAACCGTCAAGTAAGACACATTTCTCATTCCCTGAAGTTTTTTATTATATTATTAAAGTCTATCTAAAGAAAAAAAGAATTTATATGCATTTTCTGTCCCTCACCTAATTTGGTTAGGCTTTATCCTAATAATGAAGTCTGAAGTTCATTAAGGGAGTTGTTTATGCCATTTTGGGATCCATCTACTGCTCTGGTGTTTTGTTTCCCCTCCCCCCAGATTCTTTTAATTTGAGGGAGTCAATGTAACTCTTGGGATTTCAATTTACTATTTTTTATTACCACATGACTGGTCCAAATCCTTTTCCTGTACTATAGGTCCTCATCTTTCTTTTATGTACCTCTTCACTGACAAGCCTTCATTGGTAATATACTATAGTAAGTTTAGGCCCATTAGGAACTTTGGGTTACTTGTGACTGATTCTTTTGTTATAAAAAATTAATATATTATCATAATTTTAAAGATAGAAACCCTGGAATCAGGACAGATGGCCTATGCTTTGACACACCTGGAAGACTTGGAAATGTGCCTGAAAGAAGCAGAAGAAAAGGCTAAGATATTAACAGAGCGGGTAAATATCTGTCACTTGAATTGGAAATATGTATTCCTATTAATCAACCAAAAAGCATTTCTAAAATGCTTACCCTGAGTGAAGGATGATGCAAAATACTAGAGCTATTAAGACAAAAATTTAAGTCTCTCCCTTCAAGGAGCTTATATTCTAATGGAGAACACAACATTTACTCATGTTAGTATACATGAAATGAACACATGTTTTGGGACAGGGTGCCTTAGGATCTGGGAGTAGGTTGTGGAGGAGGGACCAGAAAAGACTTGATGGAGAAGATATCATGTAAGCTGAGTCTTGAAAGAAACTTGGGGTTCCAAGAGGTGGAGGTGGGAAGGGTCTACATTCTAAGGCTTGGGGGAACATCTGATACAAAGGCCCAGGAACCAGAACTGGAGCATTTAAGGCCAGTGTGGTTGGAATTCAGAGTGGGCTGAAAGGTGTAAAATGTAGGAGAGGCAGAAAAAGATCAAGTGGTAAAGAACTTTAAATGTTAAATGAAAAAGTTTAAATTGGATCCTAGAAGCAAGAAAATGCCCCTGGAATTTGTAAAGGAGTAGGGTAACATGGACTTTCTGAAGATTACTTTGGCAGTTGAGAGGATGATGGTTTGGATTTGAGGGAGACTCTTGATTTGGGGAGACCAGAAAGGAGCCTGTTGCAGTAGTCTAGGTGAGAGGTCAGTGAGCAATCAACAAGGTATTATTAAACACTTACTCTTTGCCAAGGGTTGAGGGTATAAAAAAAGCAAAAATACCTCCACCTTTGAGGAACTCATACTCAAATGGAGAGAAAATATGTAAATAATCACATACAAAATACATACAGAGTAGAAGGAAGGTAATCCAGATGGAAGAAAGAACAGCAAATATTAACCAGTGTAGCTGCACTGTTGAATTTATGGAGGGAGTATAAAGTATAAGAAGACAGGTTCAGGCAGAAAGGGATCAGGTTGTGAAGTGCTTTAAGTTACAAGGAGAACATTCCATCTTGTGGATAATAGGAAGCTCCACGGTGACATGATAAGGCTGATGCTTTGGGAAAATCACTTTGGCTTCTGTGTGGAGGACGTTTTGGAAGCAAGGGAGGAGCTTGAGGCAGAGAGTGAAAAAACAGGTTGGTGTAATAACTCATGTGGGAGGTGAAAAGACTGGGCTAGGATGATGGCTGTGTGAGCAGATAGAAGGGGATATTGGTAAGAGACAGAAATGTGGAGATAAGATAAATATTGTGATAGGTGTTTTGGAGACAGAAATAACAGCATTTGGCAACTGTTTGGATATGTGGGGTGAGGGCGAGTAAGGAGTATGACATTGAGTTTGTCAGCCTGGATAATTAGAAGGTTGTTTCCTCTACAATAATTCAGAAATCTGGAAGAGGAAGGTTTGGGGGAAAGATGAGTGATATTTTAGAAATGCTGAATTTGAAGTATCACTGGCACGTTCCTTTTGAAATGTCAGCCATCAGTAATGTCGGAATGCTGCTCGAGAGAAGACTGTCTAGTAGGACTAGATCACCAGAATCCTGAAGTTATCAGCATAGAGATGCTAACTGAATCTGTGGAAATTGATGGTGCAACACACACACACACACATGCACACACACGCACGGAGAGGGACAGATGGAGATCCTGAGGGTCAAGCTATCAGGGCTGAGTCAGTCCTAGCATCAAAATGATTCTGATGCCAGGTCAGTGAAGATGGTGTGAACACACTCTGCAAACTGGGCAAGATAAGAGAGAGGGCAGAGAAGGTAAACGCTTCCCCGCCCCACTTCCCTCTCTCCCCTTGTGTTTATTGTTATTTGCTCACTTTAGTTCACTCAGGCTATTTGAAAAACAGTTGAAGTGGGAGTTAGGGAGGGATCTGGAAGTTTCAGTCTTTTCCTAAATGTTTTTTATTTTTATATCATTAAACCATGAAAAAATCCTTTTGGACAACAAGACCTTAAATTGTTCGTTGTATATTAGTTAATGTGACTAATATACAGTATAACTACTGTAGATATTAATAGACGATATGAAGGAAGAGCCATTAATCTGAGAGTAAGACATTTTGTCCAGCAGAGCTGGATTGTGAGGCTGTTATAAACCTCAAAGAAATACCTGAGACCGAACAGAGACAAATATCCCTAGACCAGTTTTCTGTCCATTTTGTTAAAGAAATCATAAGCTCAGAAAGTCCTCTGACGGATGGTTAACCCCTACTTTTAGTCTCAGAGGTGATTTGTCTTTCTTGTAGGCTCCCAACATGCTCCAAAAGAAACTGACCTCTTAAAAGTATAGGTGGGTGGGTAAGAAGGGTGGACTGATGCTGAGGATGTTGAGCATGCCTGATGACCTAGCAGAGAGGGCTTTAACTGGATATACACAGAAGGCAAGTCTCTGCTACCCTAGCAGCAATCTGACAAAGCCATCAGTGCTTAAATTGGTTCATATGCTCTTCCCTACCAAGTGGTGAGAAAAGGACCATAGCATCCATAGCAGTATTCATCTCTGCCCTGGATATAATGTACATCCTTATAAGTAGCTTGTACTAGATGACTTCCAAGTTCCGCTCTGACTTTTAAGATTCAGTGAATCTATGTTGTTATATTTAATCCTAAGAATATATAACATATATAATATGAAACAACTAGGTATTTCTCTTTCTCAAAAATTTGTTAGGTTAAATTGACATTTAATTAAAATCATTCATAACGCAAGGATTAATGAATTGCCTATTACATATGACGCTCAAATGCTGGGGACATACTACATCTTATCTAAACTTTGTCACTCCCTCTGACCTTGGAAGAATAACTTGACCTCTCTCTAGCTCCCAGTTTCCACATGTCTCAAGAGAGGTTGAACCAGAATGATCCCTTTTTAGCTTTAAGTTCTATGGTTCTTTGTATAATTAAATTTAATTAAAAATGTATCAAGTAGTTTTTGTTCCTGGCTTCAAAGACTTTACAATTAAAAGAGAAAATGCCTATGAATGCACTTTATAAAATTATAAAGAGTCATTGTTAGTGTCGTAATCACAATGAGCCCAAGGAGGAACAACAAAGTTTTTTATGACTTTAAGAAAAATAACACAATTACATTAGATTAGGTTTTTTCCTTCCTTAAATTTTTTCCGAAAATTTAAATTTTCTTCCCTCAATTTTCTTCACTAAAGATGTATTGCAAGAATGTTCAGGGTCCTTGTTAAGTTTCAGTCTTTTCCTAAATGTTTTTTATTTTTATGTCATTATAAACACATTGTAGATAGAAAAGTACACTACAGTTTATTCATGTATTCAAGAGTGTGACACGCACCCTTAGCAGGTGATGGACATATGTGTCTCACAATTCCACAGCTAACATATAGTGTCTCCTCCTGAGCTACATGATTCAGCTTTTGGGTAAGGGCAGGTAGGGCACTAGGCAGAAAAGAGAATTTTTTTTAGCCAAAGAAAAAGAATGCTTAAAGCGTTACAAAGGCATGTCCGCTTGCACCAGACCAAAGTAGGCAATGTTTTCTTTACCAGCTAGTCAGGTAATTGATATTTGTTAAGCTCCTGCTACTTCAATTATTAGAGAGGATAAGAGACGTGGGTGAGTTCCTAGGAACAATTCTAAATCTTATGTGTTTTCTTTAGTAATTGAGAAGTGATGGGGGGCGGGGAGGTACTGAAGGACATATGCAATATAATCGTTGTCATACAGAAAAAGAATGAAATATGGCAGCAAATATAACACAAAACTGAGGCAGTTTTGTTTTCCCAAAATCTACTTTTAACAGTTCCAAAGTTTTCAAAACCAAATAAATGAAAATGATCATTGATGCATCACTTTGAGAAGGTGAAGATACTGCCTCTTGAACTTATTTCTCCAAAATCATATTACTGGCACTTTAAATGTCCTTTTCAATTAAGTTTACCATTTTATTAGAATTGGAAATCTTCACTGTTACGTTTGAAGGCGGTTAATTAAAATATAGACACTGTACTGAAAGTAATTAATCCTGGATTTTTGCTTTCATTAATTTTTTCATTTGAACATTAGAGGATGAAAATTAAAGAAACATTCTCTTCTATTCAAATGGCTACTTTTAAACCATGAAAGTGTGTGGAGTTTGTCTATGTGGCAGGGAGTAAAGTGAGGAGGGGGACAGGGTTGGTATAAAAAAAATCAATAGACTTTTCTTCATTTTTTCCATAATAGGAATTGGAGTACCTGTCTTAGGCAGCCAAACATTTGTCCACTGGGTGCCACTATCTTCCTTACTAGGTTAAACCATCAAATGTTTCCAGAATGCCAGATTTTCTTTAGCATCAGAAGGATTAATTATGTGCTACTTTGTTTTCCCTGAAGAATTTTTTTGACTGTTATGCAAGGCTAACTTAATGAGAAGGGATTCTTCTTGGGGAATTTCATAATGGTTTCCTATTGGCCAGGAGAGCCACATATGTATAAAAACCTGAGGTAAAAAAATTTTTTTTTACTTACAGAAGAACATCCAAGAGCACTTATGACAGCAGATATCTTTTTTTTAAATTGATGCTAAAGGGACAATGGAAATCCATTTGATTCCTATGGTAAAGTCAATGTTAACAACATGGTTACAACTATGGGTTGTGTACAGGGGAAGGACTTAGTTTGGGGATGAGAGCTTTGAAAAAAAAAAGCACAGGAACATGTTATAAACCCTTAAATGCACAACTGGAAGCATTTGAAAATGTCTTAGACTGTCAGGTAGAGGCCAGATGCTAGATCAGGGGTGGGGAAGTTGCAGCCTCGAGGCCACATGTGGCCTTCTAGGTCCTTGGGTGCAGGCTTTTGACAGAATCCAAATTTTATAGAACAAACCCTTTAATTACTCAATTAATCCTTTCATTTACCTAGTAGCTCGGTATTGCCAGGTATGGGGTGCTCTCTCACTTTTTCTTCTCACACTTTTTCCTCATCAGAGTTACTTTTTTTTTATCCACCATCAAATTTCCACACTTTGCCCATGTGACAGCAAGCACTTCAACATACACAGGAGGGCCTGCTTTACAGGTTCTTAGATCTGCTTTTCTAAGGAAAGCAATCTTAAAAAGAGTAAACAATCTTACTTTAATCAAGCATACATTTCATTCACTTCAGGGGAAAATTCAGTACCCTGAATTTCAGAGAAAATACAAACAGAAATTACAAGCAGAAATTACAAACAGAAAGACCAACAGACAGGGCTTTCAACTGTCTGATCATAGATGATACATACATCATTACCACAGAAAGAAGCACCAATATCTTTGTTTTCAAAGTGGGGGAGGTGGGGCTCCTTAATGGTTACCCATCTGGCCATACTCATCTGGCCTAATCACACAGTTTTCCAATGATTTTATCCCCAAAGCAAAACCTCACCTCAGAGTATATATACACTTTTCAGAGCCAGAGAGTGTCTCATTAGCAAACATGAAAATGTGTGGGCCTTCAACAAGCTTCCCCAAATCAAGCTTCCCTTAATAGCTCCACCTGAGGTAGGGAAGATTTTTAACTCCCATTACAGCCTACTGCTAGATAATAAATTTTTACTTTTTTGAATGAGATGCAGTATAGACCATTTAGCTTTATCTGACTATGGCCATTTTAAATTTTATTTGATGTTAATCCAGAAGAACTGCTCCCTTTTCACTCTGAATCAACTGTATCAATATTGTAAAATTGTAGGATCAAGACTACTGAGACATGTCACTAGGAAGGGTGAAATCTTACTGGAAACCATTATTAGATTCTAGACTTTCTTGGTGTTTCATAGGGCTGCATCAGATCATAGAGAGTAGATTTAGAGCAGCAAGGTACCTCTGAAGTAATTTTGTCTAACCTCTTCATTTTAGAGATGAGGAAACTGAGACCCAGAGAGGTGATTTGCCCAAAATCATACAAATAATATGTGAGAGAACTCAAATTTGAAACCAGATCTTAACCTGGGTATTCCTTCCATCAAACCACACTGCCTTTCTAAATGGGCCTTCCTGGAATCTAGTCCTGGTTCTTAAACTAAATGACTTTGTGACCCTGGACAAGTCATTTCATTTTTCTGTACCACAATTTCCTTTCCTACAAAATGATAAACTTGGATTAGGAAATCTCTGAGGTCTGATAGTCATTGTGGCTTTTTTGTTCTTCCTAGAATCTGTATATTACCTTTTGAAAAAAAAGAAATTAACAATAGCAAAATATAAAGAATTTTTTAAAATTCCTGTGCATGATTATTTTTGTTTTTCTGCTCAACATAAAACAAGTGGATAAGATTAAGATAGATTAAAATTAATACAAATAATTTTTCAAGTCCCTGTAGTCCTACAATTATACATTGTTGATACCATTGATCCAGAGTGAAAAGAGAGCAATTCTTCTGAATTCGTGTCAAATCAACTAAAAAATGGCCAGAGTTAGATAAATCTAAATAATCTATGCTTCATCTCATTCAACGAAGTAAAAATTTATTATCTAGCAGTAGACAAAGCCTGGAAATTTGATGGTGGATAAAAAGAAAGTAAATTTGATGGGAAAGAAGTGTGAGGAGGAAAAGTGAGAAGTGGGGGAGGGAAAGAGAGAGAGAATCAAAATAATTAGCATTGTATAGTATTATAAGATTTGTAAAGAATCTTATTTATGTTGTTTGATTCTCACAGCAACTGTATGAGGTAAATGCTATGAACTTCTTCATTTTACAGATGAAGAACGAGTATGTTTTGGGCTTGCTTTGTGAAGTAGAGCCATAACTAGTCGAAACTATGCCTGGGGTGGTTGTATCTCATGACTCAGTAGGTGAAGTATAGGAAAGTATAGGAAGTATAGTGGGGGAAAGGGGTGTTACACCCTCACCAGAACAGTGCCCTGGGTAGCATCTCTTGTTCCCTGTCTTGGTAAAGTCTTTGTTGAGAATTATTGGGGGACAAAAAGTGAAAGGGACTTCGATTGTTTGAAAGTTAACTACCTGGAATTTAGACTCTGTGATTCAGCCATTGAAGGATGTTTTTTTTAAAAAGGTAAAAGTATATTTTAAGATACAATAATTTTAAGATACAATGAGATCTAAAGAAACACTTGAATGCTAGACTGATAATCTATCCAGTGAAGCTATCAATGTTATTGAAATTCTATGGCAATACTTCTCCAGAGATAGTCTGGGTCTTATTCTCTCCCTTCCTCCACCCCCATCCCTTATTCTCTTACTCATCAGGGACCTAAATAAGACAGTATATTAGTTAAAGGGCTTGATAAACTTTAAAGCATTGTATAAATACTTGTTGTAATTGTAGTAGTAGTAATAGTGGTGGTGGTAGTAGAAGTAGTAGCAGCGGCAGCAGCAGTTGTTTTTATATACTTATTGAAGGCCAGGTCTGACCAAGCATCAGGTCTGGGACAGGAATGAAATGAGACTCTTGTAGACCACTCAACATTTAATAAAAGAAAGTTTACTTAGTCACAGAATGAAAAGATACTGAGCAAGGATTCTCTTTGTTTATGTTGGCCATGATGGCATGCCAGTCAAAAGTATGTGTTTAGTTTAAGGGAAGATGGATCATTTTTCTGATACTTCACTAGTTTTTGTGCTACGGCCATGAGGAAGCTAGGTTAAAGGAAGACCTGAGCTTTATTTCCCTGTACAATTATGTCTCAAGGATAGTATAACTACTTTTATGGGGGAAAAATAGCCTCACCTGTGTTTGTTATTCCTGCTTCATACCACCCCTTGGTGGGAAGTTCCTATTCATCTGCAAGAGGACATTCTACCACTTACACTGTTCATGGGGCTGTTATTAGACAGCCCTGCCCTTATGATTGGGAAGCATAACATAGGGAATGCTAGAAAAGGAAAAGGAAGACAACAGAAAAGTAGCAGAAAATACAATAAAGTCATGTACCAACATCCTGAAGAGGTGACAGAATCTGGAGAAGACCAGAAATTCAAGCGTCACCTCCCTCCTTTGGAATGACTGAGTGTTTGATCTTAATAACTTGGTCCATGAGATGGGTCCAAAGCTTTCCAGCTCATAGTGGGCATCCCAGTGTACAGTGGTGACAGTGAAGTAGAGAGGTAACAGGAGCATTAGAGTCAGTGAAAACGTTATTTTTGACAATTTTAGTCTGGACCTAAGACGGTTCAGTAATTTTGGATTAATTCTAAAATTCAATAAAGTACTTATGAATTACAAAAAGTGATTCAAACCAAGATTAAAAGCAATTAAGGGAATAGGAACAAGCACCTGATATATAGAGTAGGGGCTCCTGAGGAAAAGGGGAAGGGAAAACATGGGGTGATGGCAGAAGGGAAATGAAAATGAAGGGGATTCAGTCATACCTGAGCACAAAAATAACCCTACCATTAGCAATAAGTAGGCATGGCAGGCTATCCGTTCTTTCCAACTGACAACACCCTGTCCACAGAAAACAAGTATAACTCCTACCACATGGGCACTTACTACCGGCTCATCTGTAGTAAGATAGCTAAGAATTACTTTCTTATGTACAGCCTGTTCCAATGGTAGAGACATTGCTGAAACTCACCTTATATTACTCCCACTCAGTATTTCCCATTCCACCAACCAGGACATCCCCCACGCTTTCAGGAATGCTAAATCTTTGTGCCTTTAGAGGTCTTTGCTAAAGGACTGTCCCACTTTTCCCACAAGGACTAGACTTTTGCCAGAAAGAGACACCTTCCAACAATTCTACTCCTTGGTCCTCCACGTCCTTTGTTTCTTGTCCTCTGGGTGCAGCACCCAGGTAGCAGTCTGAAAGAGCCTTATCAATTCCAGATTAAGTAAGTAAATGGTTACAGTAAGCCTCACCACACTGCTGCTCATTTCTGCATCCATTCCACTGGACCTTACTCTCATCCTCCCCAATGTAAAAGTTATGCAAATTCAACAGATGATAGTTTACAGCATTCATCTTCAGATTCTGTTTCCTTAAAGTATCTGTATCTCACTCTACAGATATTTACCTTCTCATCCTCCTTAGTTCAACAGGAAGCATTTAAGGGTGTTTGGTCAGCACTATCAGAAGCCCCAGCAGAACTAGCCTGGCTACGGGGATGAGGGCTCTGAGCACACCTTCCTTTGCATAGTTCTTTCCCCACTTCAAGGAGGTAATTCTAATTCAATTACCAAATGTGGACCAGTCCCAACTTAGATCTCTCTGGTGTTGGGAACTGGAATGAGTTGGTGTTCCCATAGCCCAACTAATAATTAATTAAAGGAAATTTACTTTGCCATAGCACAAAAAAGATAATGTTCAAGGATTGATTCAGCTGAGCAGTTTCCCTGAGCTGACCATACTGATGTGCAAACGTGTCAAATCTGAGGGAAGAGAGCCAGTGATGCCTTTGGTTCTGTGAGTTTTCCTGCACTGATATTTATACTGAGATCATGTGAAAGTTACATGACTATTGGCTTTAGTGAATAGTTTCACTACATTTAGAGAGGAAAACTAACTAGGCTTAGAAAGTCAGAGCTTCTTAACTTCCCAATTGTGTTTTGGATACAGCACCTAGCACAATACTAGTCATATAAGTGGGCAGTTTTAAATATTTTCTTAAGAGGCAATATGGTATAGCAGGCCGTTGATTGTAAGGTGAGGAAACAAAAGTTTGAATTTTCACTCTTTTTGCATATCCCTAACACTTTGTACAATGTCTGACACATAGTAGGTGCTTAACAAATCCTTTATAGTCTGACTAGCAGTTACTGCCCACAGGAAACACATGATGATGGGTTAGTCCCTTATTAAACTCACTATTAAATCTTTCTGAACCTTAGTACCCTCATCGATAAAATGAGGGGGTTGGCCAGATGCTTTCTAAGGATTTAGAAGAGTTTAAATCCTATGATCCAGTTATACTACCTGAGGGTGGAGTTGGGTTAGGAAAGAGTGTTGTAAGAAAGCACTTTGTAAATCTAAAAGGGCTAAAGAAATTGAAAGTGATTATTTTAAGTGTGATTATTGTTCATTTCATAAATTTTCTCAGCACTGGACAAATAAGCATCAGCTAGAGGCAGAAAGAGCACAAATAACTGAAATCCTTAAACCAATTACTTTTTCCTTCCTCTTGAAAACTAAAAATACAATATCTACAAATATAAAATCAAACTCCATTAGTGAGTTACTGTAACGGCCCTGGCAAGAGGTGGCAGGGCTTGAATTAGGAAAGTTATGATCTAAGTAGAGGTAAGGGAATGGATGTGAGAAATATTGAGGATTCCACAATTAAGACTCAACAACTTATTGGGTATGGACTTTGGGATGGTAGGAGTGAAAAGTCAAGAATGACTCAGGTGACAAAGATGGGTACCTTGGAGGATGGTACCCTTGGTAGAGAATATGAAAGTTAGGAAAAAGGGGTAAGTTTAGGGGGAAAGATAATAAGTTTTGCTTTGGTCTTTTGAAGTTTGAAATACCTATGGGGCATTCAGATGGAGATGTCTAGAAGGCAAGTGGAGATGCGAGTCTGGAGGAGCTCAAGAGAGAGATGAGGGCTGGATAGGTAGGTACGGGAGTCGTTTCAAAGAGGTCATTGTTGAATCCATGAGAAGTGAGATCATCAAGAGAGTGTGGAAAAGACAAGGAGAGAGTTCAGAATAGACCTCTGGTTCATACTCTTGCTTGAAGGGAATGAAAGTTAAAGAGCATATTTAGGATCTTCCTATAAAGAAGAAGATAGAGAATACCTAGTTAGTCAAATAGGAACTCTTCAATTTAAACCAATTGTTGAAAAGGCAAAATAGTAATAACTGATATGTATATAGTGCTTTAAGGTTTTCAAAGCACCTTAAATACATTATCTCCTTAGTACAGGTATCCTCATTTTATAAGTGAAGGAATAGTGGATCTAAGAGCTTTCATGACTTGTCCATAATCACACTGAAGGTTGCCTAACTCCAGGTCTACTCTGACTCAAGTGCTGCCTCTTGGATAATCAGGGGGTCTGAGATAAGACTAGACAGCTAGATGGCACTGAGTCTGGAACCATCAAGGCCTGAATTCAAATCTGGGCTCAGATACTTCCTAGCTGTGTGATCCTGGGCAAGTCATTTAACCCCTATTTGCCTCAGTTCCTCATCTGTTAAATGGGGACACACTGGAGAAAGAAGTGGCAAACCATTCCAGTGTATTTGTCAAGAAAACCCTATGTACAAATGCATGGGATCATGAAGAGTCAGACACAACTGAATGACTGAACAACAGCACAGGAAAAGACCACTTATAAAAGAATATTCCACTAGCATCATGAAAGAAGAAAGTTTATGTAATATATGTTTTAAATGTAGAAGGCATTGATTTTCCATTCTGTGATCTTGTTAGAGTCCCTGTGACTAGGTCTTCTATTTCACCTTGGAGGATGACAGTGATTATAAATAGAGGGTCAGAAACCTAGGGCACTTTAGGCTCCTTTGTCTATTCAAAGAAGGTGACCTTTCTGGAGGATGTTAGTAGTAAGGGAGTCTAAGAAGAGCATCCTTTAAATCCAGAAGCCCCCACCACCTGTTGAGTGAATGTCTATTCACCCTCTTAAAGCTTGACTCAGAGAGATCAACTTTCAGCTTTGGACAGGTGGGTGAGGATGCAGAAATTATTAGGAGGTTATTGCAATAATCCAGAGAAAATATAAACAAAACACGCACATGGAACTAGGCAGGTCAAAAAACAGGTAATGGAAAAATCATACAGTTTGACTGCAAAACAGAGGACATCATAAGTTTGGAAAGGTAATTTGGAGTCATTTGGACCCTTGAATGAAAACATTAGGAGTTTTAATTTGTTCGCAAGGCATTAGGGAGTCACTGACTTTTTGAATAATAATAGCTAGTATTTTATAACATTTTTAAGATCTTCAAGGCACATTACATATTTTATCTCATTTGATTCTCACAACAACTCTGGGAAGGAGGTGCTATTATTTAACCTTCTTTTATGGATGAGGAAACTGTGGTTGAGAAAGATTAAGTGACTTACTTAGGATCACACAATTAATGATTGTCTGAATGATTGTTTGAACTCAGATCTTCCTGGATTAAAGACTAGTGCTGTCATCTAGCAGGAGATGAATGTGGTTTGGAGGTTTATTCAGGCAATGGTATGAAATATAGATTGGTGAAGGAATAACCAAAAACAGAAGGAATAGTTAAAATAGTTTTGCAATAGTTTAAGTGGAAAGTGTGATTGTAGTGTGAGTGCTAAAAAGAGAGTGAATGCATTTGGCCTTTGGTGTAGACAAAAGAGAAAAAGAAAGGGCTCAGAAGGTATTTGATGGCATTGTTACTGCCCCAACAGCAATATCTTGACTTTCAGCAGCTAGCCCATTGCATGAGACTATCCAGAGATGCAAATGACCCAGGGGAGTACAAACTCAGACACTTAAGAAAAGTCACCCAGGCAACTATGCTCCCTAGAGTCATACGACTTTCCTACAAACAAGTCTTATTCAACTCTTTCATTATCTTTCCTGACAATATAGTTATCTCTGCATTACAAGTACAGTTCAAAATATTAGTCCAGAAACAGTGTAAAGAAACAGTGAGGTAGAAACAGAGATTTGGAAGTCATCTGTATAAAAGTAGACATTGAAGCCATGGAAGAGGATGAGATCACAAAAAAGGAGAAAGTGGGGGGCAAGAACAGAACTTTAAGGGAGTCCTATCTTTATGGGGTAGGAAAGGAATGAGATGAGCATGGGGGAAAGGAATGATATGGGAGGTAGGAGGAAATCTAGGAGTATGCAGTATCAGTGCAGCCAAAGGGAGAGAGAATAAAAAGGAAAAGTGACCAGCAGTGATAAATGCTGCAGAAATATCAGGTGAATGAAGTTGTTTTTAAAATGACTATTGGATTCAGCAATAAATTATAAATGATCTTGAAGAGTTTCTTCAGTAAAATCATGGAGATGTAAGCCAAGTTGCAGGACATTGAGGTGTGAATGGGGTTCTTTTTTCCTCCTGTTACTTGGGGGTTTATTATTTTTTAAAACTAATTAATTTATTTTTTAGGTTTCAATATTCACTTCCATAGGATTTTAAGTTTCAAATTTTCTTCCCCTCTTTCCTTCTCCCTCCCCAAGACAGCATGCAGTCTTACATAGGTTCCACTTATGCATTCATATTAAATATATTTTCACATTAATCATGATTTAAAGAATTAGAACTAATGCAAGGAATCACAAGAAAGAAGAAACAGAACAAATCAACAAAAGGAAATGGTATGCTTCCATCCATATTCAGATTTCCAATGTCTTTCTCTGGATGTGGATAACATTTTCCATCATGAGTCTTTTGGAATTGTATTAGAGTCTTGCATTGCTGAGAAGAGCTAAGTCTGTCAAAGTCAGTTAATATGTATATATTCTCCTGGTTCTGCTCATTTCACTCAGCATCAGTTCATATAAGTCTTTCCAGGTTTTTCCAAAGTCTACTTACTCATCATTCCTTATAGCACAATAGTTGTGAATGGGTTCTGAAGTGGTACTCTACAATGAACTGTTTCTAATGTGTATTAGCACCGAAGGAAAAGGATGTGGATTTGACTATAGGGGTAGAATTTTTCTTTCTTTCTTTTTCTAAATTTAAGGGAACTTACTATGTTTGAAATCTGAGGGAAAGGAGTCAACAGAGAGGAAAAGATTGAAAAGGAAAGAAAAAATAGTTTTCTATCCCCTCTCCTCAACAACTCTCCTCCTACCCCTCAGGCAATATGACTTTTTCCCATTGGGACCTGAAATAGCATTTTTCTTGTACCTACCTTGTCATGCATTTTATTTTATTTTTAAACACATACATATTTATTTTTTTAAAAAGCATAGAGGTTTTTTTTTCAGTTACAAATTCTCTCCTTTCCTCTACCTTTTCCTCCACCCAATGAAGAGATAAGAAAAACAAAACCTATTATAAAGCAAAACAAATTTCTGCCCTACTCCTGTTCCAAAAAGAAAGAAAGAAATAATAAATGCTTCAATCTGTGCTCTGAATCCTGTGGTAGATAGCATGTTTCATCATGAGTCCTTTGGAATTGAGGTGTGTCATTGTGTCAATCAGTTACTAAGCCTTTCAAAATTAATATCTTTACGGTATTGTTATTACTGTGTAGGTTGTTCTCCAGGTTCTGCTCACTTCACTTTGCACCAATTCAAACAGCTCTTCCCTGGTTTTTCTGAAAGCACCACCTTCATAACTTCTTACAGCACCATAGTATTCCATCACTTTTATATAGCATGACTTGTTCAGCCACTCTTTAATTAATGGGTGTCTTCTCAGTTTCCATTTCCTTGCCACCAGAAAAATGCTACTATAAATATTTTTACACATATGGGTCCTTTTCCTTCTTGCCTAGATCTTCTTGGGCCCTAGTAGCGGATGACTGGTCCACCTGTCCACCTAGCATCCTTCACCTTTACCACACGACTAACTCATCTTCTCTTTATATCATATAATTAATTTCTTAATGATATATTTTACTTCTGTTCTTTGAAGTTCTTTATTGGTTGCATGTTGCAGATTGCGAACCATGTTCCTCTCCATTGCCTTCTATGTTATATTAATTTTTAATTCATTGGAGACTTGTATTCCCTGTCTTACCACTACATAGCAACCCTAGTAGAATGTTGGTATTACAGAATGCGTCTTTGCTTTCATGGACTCTTGGGCTTATTAAAGGAGCTGTGCAATTTTCTGAAAGCAATGCAGTGTTCTCTCCTTCTAAGTCAGTTCCAGGCCCAACTTGTCTGTCTTTTTCATTTGTTCCAAATATAAATTGTTGATTTTCAGTCATTTTAGTCATGACTGCCTCTTCATGGTGTCATTTGGGGTTTTCTTAGTAAAGATACAGGAGTGGTTTGCCATTTCCTTCTCCATCTCATTTTATAGACGAAGAAACTGAAACAAACCTGGTTAAGTGATTTGCCCAGGGTCTCACAGCTAATAATTGTCTGAATCCAGATTTGAACTCAAGTCTTCCTGATTCCAGGCTTGGTGCTCTATTTACTGGGCCAGTTAGTTGTCCTAATTCTTACTGGTAAATATTTTGTCAGAAGATCTGTCAGAATGTATGTTATCCATCTGGGCAATAGACACTATTTATCCACTCAGTCTTTCCCATATGGATGATCAGGCCAAACTCTCTGGAGTTACTACAGATTTCTTTGAGGCAGCTCTATACCTGTGCAGGGCTTCATGAAGTCAGTACAGTGTCATCTGTAAGCAGGAGGTCCTGAAGGACCTTACCATCCATAGGAAATCCCTCTTTGTATTGAACTCTTTCCTGGATCTTTTCCATCACAGTGGAGAATCAACCTATTATTTGTTAAGTACTTACCAGGTACCAGGTATTTTGCTAGACCTGAGGTCCAAGAATGATCCAATTCCTGTTTAATCAATCCATCGATAATTTGAAAGCATTAATTAAGTGCTTACTATATATCAGGTACTCTGCTATATGCTGGGGGTAAAAAGAAATGAAAAAAATTCCTTCTTTCAAGGAACTTACATGTCAATGGAGGAGAGTAACATGCAAAAGTATAGGTATAGACACATAGGTATAAGATATAAATCTGTGCATACATGCAGCTCACCATAGATGCTGAGAGGATGAAGCTATATACCAGACCTTCTATATAGGGTAATATGTTTCCTGGCTGAGTTCCTTGATAGGTTAGGTACCTAGCCTCCTAGACAAAAAAGTATCAGTGTCTTAATAGGGCAGGGAGAGAGAGGAGAGACAGAGTATAACAGCTCAAATGAGTGGAAGAGTCTGGTGAATTTTTTTAGGATGGCACTTTTGGCAAAGAATACATCACCTTGTTTTATGTTTCACTGGATGTTTATGATCAGAGAATCATTTAACTGGTGTTCTGGGATGTGCCTGTCTCAATAATTTGAGTCTGATACTGGAACAAAATGATATATTTGCAGGTTATTCAATAGTTAACAAAAGGAGATTTACTTAGCCTTAGTAGGAGAAAGATACGCAACAAGGGTAGGCTTGAGGACCTCTAGAACTGATTCAGATGAACCAAGTTCCCTTGTCTGATTTATGAGCCAAACATCACTGAACGTTCAGAGCTGCTTTGTGTGCAGGCAAACTAGAAGTGATTTCAGTGGCCCAAGACTTTAGTTCTCAGAGCCAATCAAGACCTAAAGATTATCTCAATACCTTTTAAGGAAAGACTAATCTAACTCGAATGGAGGCTGAGGTTAGAATATTGCTTCTACCACAATTGGGATACAGGAACTGCAAAAAAACCTAGGCTTTGCCTTCTATATTTTATTTCAGCCTCTGGTTGGTCTTATCAATTAGAGACCAATCTGTAACCCTCCCCTCCCCCAGTCTTGCCCTGGTAAGACAAAAGGCACTTTGTCTAGGAGGGTAGGTACTTAAATTGGGACAGCTAGGTGGTGCAGTGGATAGAGCACCAGTGCAGGAGGACCTGAGTTCAAATCTCACCTCAGACACTTCACACTCACTAGATGTGTGACCTTGGGCAAGTCAATTAAATCCAGTTGCCTCATCCTGGGTCATCTCCAGTCATCCTGATGAATATCAGGTTACTGGGTTCAGATGACTCTGGAGGAGAAGTGAGGCTGGTAACCTGCACAGCCCTCCCTTACTCAAAACAAAGTCAAGTGCAAGTCATGTCATTATTTCTCTGATGGCATGGTCTTCTTTGGCAACAAAGGACGAACACACACACACACACACACACACACAGGTACTTAAATTCTCCAGAGACTCAGTCAGAAAATCATCTTCCATCTAGAAGGCCTGGCAAGTGGTTCCATTCTCTCTAGGGACACTGTAGCATCTATGGGGAGCAGTGTGTATACACAAGCTTTTTTCTTCCTAGTACACAGGTCTGCTCTCCATTTTGCTGAGGCCCACTAGTCTACGTGCAGCTCTCTCTGGAGCTCTAGGAATAAATCAAGCACAAAAGTTCTGAACCAACCAGTTTACTTCTGATTAATTCACAACAGTCTGAATCAATCCACCCACAAAATCATAGATTTAGAGCTGAAAAAGACCTTAGAGGTCACCTAGTCTAGCCTCCTCATTTTACTAATTATGTTTGAAGCAATCTTGCCTCTGTACCCTACAATCAATGGGGATCAGTCACAAACAAGGCCCATGTCCTTCGGTTATGAACCAAAGTGCATATCCAGCACCATGGAGGCACCCCAATTCAGTAAACTGAGGTTCTTTGCTACAAATAAATGAGAGTAAAGAAGGAATATTCTGGTCTTTAGCTGGGTACAGAAAACAAATATGCTGTATGAAAAATAGCATATTTTAGAGAAATATGAAAGACAGAAGAAAAGCAAAACTAAAATAACTTGTTAGGCACAACTGGAAATTTTCCTCTTTAAGAGTTTATCAAGAGCCAAGATGGCGGAGTAGAAAGACACACATACGCTAGCTCCTGAACCCACAGCCTATAAAATACCTGTAAGGAGGAATTCCCGACAAGTTCTGGAGCAGAGGAAGCCCCGGAACGACGGAGTGGAGGAGATTTCTGTTCCAGAGAGACCAGAAAAACCGACACCGGGGGTTCCTCGTGCACCGGACCCTGAGTGGAGCCCAGCCCTGCCCTGGCCGTGTGGCCCCGAGAGGAGCCGATCTGGCCAGCCTTTTGGGATGAAATCTCCAGTGGCCCCGAAGTTCCCTCCACCCACAGGTGTACAGGTCAGTGAGAGGGCCTGTTTGACTGGCCGAGAGGGGAGCAGGGTGTCTCCATAACTCAGGCCCCCTTGGGAGGCAGCAGCTGACAGGGGCTCCCAAAGCAGGCAGGAGCCCAGATCCATTGTTGAAGGTCTCCATGTAAACCCCCTGAAGGAACTGAGCCCTGCGTGGTGATCCTGCCCCTACCTGAGCACCTGAATTTAATCTTACATTGAATAGCAGCCCCACCCACACTGAAAGCCCTGAGGCTGGGAAGCAGCATTTGAATCTCAGACCCCAAGCACTGGCTGGGCAGATCTGGAGGTGAGGTGGGTGTGGTGTGGAATCTCAGAAGTCAAGTAACTGGCTGGGAAAATGCCTAGAAAAGGGAAAAAAAGTAAGACCATAGACGGTTACTTTCTTGGTGACCAGATATTTCCTCCTTTCCCTTCTCATGAGGAAGAATAATGCTTAGCATCAGGGAAAGACATAGAAGTCAAGGGTTTTGTATCCCAAACATCCAAAATAAATATCCAATGGGCTCAGGCCATGGAAGACCTCAAAAAGGATTTTGAAAATGAAGTTAGACAGGTGGAAGAAAAGCTGGGAAGAGAAATGAGAGAGATGCAAGAAAAGCAGGTCAACACCTTGCTAAAGGAGACCCCAAAAAATGCTGAAGGAAAGAATACCTTGAAAAATAGGCTAACTCAATTGGCAAAAGAGGTTAAAAAAGCCAATGAGGAGAAGAATGCTGTCAAAAGCAGAGTTAGCCAAGTGGAAAAAGAGGTGCAAAAGCTCACTGAAGAAAATAGTTCTCTCAAAATTAGAATGGAACAGATGGAGGCCAATGACTTTATGAGAAACCAAGAAATCACAAAACAAAACCAAAAGAATGAAAAAATGGAAGAGAATGTGAAATATCTCATTGGAAAAACAACTGACCTGGAAAATAGATCCAGGAGAGACAATTTAAATATTATGGGACCACCTGAAAGCCATG
>CM053772.1:99399685-99420671 GCA_028658325.1 Potorous gilbertii | reverse complement strand
AGATTGGTGATAGGGGAAATTAGAATTCTGGCTGTATTGGGGTGGGGGGAGGGGACAAATGGGGAGAAAATTTGGAGCCCAAAATTTTGTGAAATTGAATGTAAAAAGTTAAATAAATAAATTTATTATTAAAACATTGTTTCATAAAAAAGAAAAAAAAGAGTTTATCCCAGGGTTGGGGAACCTGCATCCTCAAGGCCACTTGTGGCCTTCTAGGTCCCTGAGTATGTCCCTGTGACTGAATCAAAACTTCACAAAACAAATCCCCTTTATAAAAGGATTTGTATTGTAAATCTTGGACTCAGTCAAAGGCTTCTAGCCAAGGTTCTAGAAGGAAACATGTGGCCTTGAGGCTGCAGCTTCTCCAGCCTTGGCTTATCCTATATCCCTCTACCATTTGGGTGAGCCCCAATATATTGAAAGAGTACCTTCAGCACATACTAACCTCTTTAAATTA
The DNA here is from genome assembly GCA_028658325.1 of Potorous gilbertii. Lineage (NCBI taxonomy): Eukaryota > Metazoa > Chordata > Mammalia > Diprotodontia > Potoroidae > Potorous > Potorous gilbertii. The sequence continues at coordinate 99,420,214 of CM053772.1, read as the reverse complement.
TTTTTTCTTTGTATATTACTTGCCTTGAAAAATATTATGTAATAATTCTAGTTACTTCCAAAACTTTCCTGTCCATTTGAGAATCCTACCTACTCGTCTGTGCATTTTTAAAAATGTCTCAATTACTTTCCTTTTTTGGCATCACTATTGCTAACTCCTACTCTCCCACAATTAAAAGCTGAAAGAAAAAAAATCTTTCATAAAAATAAGCATAGTCAAGTAAAGGAAATTTACACAGTGACCATGTTCAAAATATGTTTCTTTTTGCATCTCAAGCCTCTGTTTGAAAGTGGATATACATGCCATCATATATCCTCCGGAGTCATTGCATTAATCAGAGTTCTTAAAACCAAGTTGTTTTTCTTTGTTATGTTGTTCTCATTATGAATTGTCCTCCTGCTCGCTTCACTCTACCCAGGATTCTCCAAATTCATCTATTTCTTACAGCACAGAAAGACTCCATTATATTCACATACCATAATGTGGTGAGCTAGTCCTGTCCCCAGTGAATGGATGCCTCTTCATGTTCTTTTCTTTGAGTTTTCTCTGTGTGTCCCTCTTAATCTTCCCTTCAGGATCAGGAAGTTTGTCTTGTCAGGGGCTACTGCCTCTCCTTTATTATTTTCAGTCTTAAAACCCACTCCTCTGCTCTTCCCTATCCTCACCTATTTCCTGTTGAGTATGATTGCATGACTTCATTTAGATATACTTCTCTTCTCAGTTACTTGGGGCCATTTCCTATCCTATCTGATCCTATTAACAGCAACTAGCATTCCTTAAGTGTCCTTAAGAGAGGCTTAATCAACAAGGGAAGGCAGCTCATTTTCCCTAACTGCTGACCCATCCTTTCACCTGAGGATTAGTTCTCTCCCCTTCCCTCAACTAAGAAGTAATAGGAGCTGAGAACTATTAACCCTTCTCAGGAAAAGGTACTCAGATGAGGATTGCCTTGCCTTTGCTAGGGGAGGAGCAAATGATGTCAAGCCAATTGGAAGGAAGACACATGTAACTTTAAAAAGTCATCTTGACCCTCACTCTGGGTCTTTTGGCACGAAGGGAGAATGGTCAGAGACCCTTTTATTAATGGGTTCAGTTACCTATTAATAGATATTATTAATATTAATAAATATACTAATTATGAAGTTATCTATTAATATGCTATTTGTATATTAAAATTAATATACTGTTGTCTTGTGCAGAGATTTTCCTCAGTTTGCCCTTTCATTACATTTAACTTATGACATAATTGTAAGTCAGATGCCCATGGTCCTTACTTCCAGCATGAGATATAAAATCATTTGACATTTAAAAGTTTTTTTTAAAGCCTTTTCCTCACTTTCCAATCTTCTTATATCCTACCCACTTTCATGCACTCTATCCTTGGGGCCTCTGTGCCCTAAACAACCATCACTCCTGTGTACTTTTCACCCTAGAATATACCTCTGCCAGACTGGCCCTTTTCACTCATTGGTGAGCTCTTCCTAAAGCTTCCATTTTATGGAGAGGCTCTGCTCAGGCAATCTTTATTCTCCTCCTTGATCTCCTTCTGACATTCTGGATGTCAAAACAATACCTTGTCAACTAAAGTACTCACATCCCCTTTCTCTCCTCCCTTCCTTTTAAAGGGGCCATGACCTGGCTGCTTCTTAAACAAGCCTATTCAAGGAATAGACATTACCTCATCCTAAGTGAGTACATGCCAAGATCTTGGCCTAAAGGGCCCAAGGTCTCCCAGTGCATCCTGGGTCATCTCCAGTCATCCTGATGAATATTTGGTCACTGGATTCAGATGGCTCTGGAGGAAAAGAGAGATTGGTGACCTGCACAGCCCTCCCTCACTCAAAACAAAGTCAAGTGCAAGTGTATGGTCTTGTTTGGAAAAGGAGGACAAACATAAATTTGAAACCCCTCTAGATGTAGTTTAATTTATAACCTGACTTAGTTTACCTACAGAGTTTGTTTGATGAAGTTTGTTTCCTTGGGTTATGTATGAGATTATGACTGTTTAACTGTTTGTTCAACTTTTATGACATTGAATAAAGCATGCAGATTATAGCTTTGTCTTTAACTTTAATGGCCTTTTACCTATAAGAGGGCTTGTTAGGACTTAAAATGAGAGTTTGGGTTTCCTCTGAAGCCTAAACTCATGCTTTAGCATAATAATAAAGCACAGAATTTTTCATCTCCATAATTTCTGTGTTATGGCAAATATATATTGGCACCGGTTACCTATCATATGAATTTAGAGAGAAGATATTTCTTCCATAACATGATCATCCCATCCATTCTCTAGCTACTCACAGACCATATGGCAACAGTAACAGTGTAAGAGAGGTATGAAGTAGAAATTTCTACAAGTTTTAGGTCAGAAACAAAGGAAAACATTTTCTGATTGATGAGCTACCAAAGGACCAAACCTTCTTGTGTTAAGTTCAGAGTAAAATTCACAGTGTTTTTTCTGTTTTTAAATTGGATCTCCCTGTCTCATTCAGTCTGGATGAGCAGCAGTTACTTATGGGTCCAAGCAAATTATCAGCATAGAAGTTTTAACATGCTCTGAGTTGTTTTTTTTCTTTACATGGAAGTCTATTCAACCATTTTAGGCAGGGGTCTCCAAGGGTTCCGCATATTTGCACCAGATTTAGTATGCGCTACTGATGAGTTTTAGCCCTACTGCCTATAGCTCCAAACTCCCAAACTCAAGCAATCCACCAGACTCAGTGTCCCCTAATAGAAGGAGTTACAGCCTCAAAGGTTATTCTTTCAAGAGGAATGAAGGTCATTCACAAAGTCGAGAGTCAATAAGCATTTGTCTTTCATGAATCTTTACCCTATAGCTGCGGTTTGGTTCATGGCCCTGGTTTTGTTTCTTGTCTAAACTTCACAACCATGCACACGGATGTGCCTTGAACTAAGGGTAAATATTAGCCAAGTTGTTAAAATTCCCAAGAGAAAGTAAACTGTACAAAACTTCCCTTTTCTGCCGCTGTTGGCTATTTCCTCCTACCCTAAACAGCTGCTGCTTAATTCAAACTCCATTGTTTTCTTTGAACAGTCTCATAATCCGATAGGAAGAAATCTCTACAAAGAAAAGCATTGAAATAGAATTTTTCTTTCTTTGGAAACTACTTCTTACAGAATAAACCAGAGCTAGTAAGTAGTCAGAATTAACACGTGGCATTATTTCAGCTGTAGTCTTGAATGTTACCTCTCAAAACCAACCAAAGAAAAGAATTACCCATGTTTCAAAGGTCCACTACTAGATGCAGAAACTTTCAGTAAATGGATCTTCCAGTGAGACATAATATGTTTGATCTGATGTCAAAATACAAATTAGAACTTTCATTAGACAAGATCTTGATCAGAATTCAAAGCAATGAAGAAAAAAGTGTTCCTTCAGAACCTTGATGTCTTCAAAGTCATTTTGATGAAGCTAATAAAAAATAAATAAACAAAAACCAGAGGACACAAGGGTACAACAGTTCTGTTTGGAAGATTTTAAGAAAAGAAATAAAAGGAACTGCAAAAGGAATTCACTAGGGTAAAGGAAGAGAGTATAAATTTATTATTTATATACATCATTGGGGTGCTGCTGTTTGTTCTTTGTTGTCAAAGAGAACCAGTGACATCAGGAAGGTGATGTCTTGACTTGCAAGTGAACTGGATTTAAGTGAGGCAGGGCTGTACAAGGTCACCAGTCTCACTTTGTCATCAAAGCCATCTGGGTCCAATGGCAAGAGATAGATCAGATAGGATCAGAGCCACACAAAGCAGGCCTAGAGACCAGAGGGCCAGTAATCAAGTAGTTTAATCAATTTCAGAGTGAGGAATGTTCTCATAGCCCAAGTAAAAGCACAGGTCATATACCCAAATCACAAGTGGGCAAGGAAGGAGAAAATTGGATTACAATCACTTAGTGGTTTCCTAGGAGAAACTCAGGAGTCCCACGATACAATTCTGGAATCAAGTTCTACAATCTTTCATTGCGAGCTCCAGCTCCTGGATCAGAGAGACATATCTATTAATATGAAAATTGTAAATTCTCTTCTCATTGCTTTATGACATCTAGCCACCTCTGGCAATCTTGACTAGAAAAACAAAAACATCCCAATCAGGACCAGGTCAACTCCAACTTTCATGAAGGAAAAACAAGGACAAGGGACATATTCCTTGGAGATGGGGTCACAAATAGGCTAATTGAGGAAGATGTTCATGTTGCCAAGGAGTCAGGGACAATTGAGAGGCTTCCTCTGGTTTCTTGTTTAAGGCTTTAAGTAAATATTCACATCTCATGGGAAAAGTTTCAGTCAATTCATCATTTTTTTCAACTAAAAGAAATTATCCTTAACATGATTATTCCATGCATCAGATTTTGGTCAGGTGAGGTTAATATTAGCAGAAAACATGCTTTCAGTTAGTCAAAAAGTCACAGGAATAAAAGGAAATCTCATTAGTCCACTCAGTTGTTGTAATGGTCTCCTGTTTGTTTTCCCTGACTCCTAGGTCTCTCCAATCCATCCATCCTTCTGATAAAATAATCTTCCTAAAGACTCCAAAAATCTGACATACTGCCACTCAACTTAAAAATTCCAATAACACCTGTAACAGTAACAACATAATTCTAGTGTCTCCTTACTGTCACTAGAATAAAATATAAACGTTTAAAGCTTAAGTCATTTAAGACTCCCTGTAATCTGATTCCAGCTGATCTTTCTGACTTTGTTTCACAGCTCAGATGCCATGTGCTCCATGAAGTCTTGTCCAGTTCCCTGAGTTGTTAATACTCACCGTTAACCTTCTTTAAAATTTTTCTAGAGAATTTTCCCTCATTTTTGCCTGCCTCCTTTACATCCTTATGTTATACTTAGTGCCCATATTTCACCTCCTCCTCTAGAATGTAAGCTTCTTGAGAGTAGGGACTGTTTCCTTATTTTCCTTTTTATTCCCAGTGCTTAGCACATAAAAAAAGATTTAATACATATTTATTGAACACATTGTTTGATACAATGGATCTTTCTTCTTCCATGTCAAGACTTTATTCTTCTTATCCCTTCTTATTTCTATCTGACAGCCAACAATAAAAGAAATTGTGATATCATTTTATAGAGCCACGATAAGATGAACTTTCTCCTTGTATTTCCAAGGACACCAGTGTAATTTATTATTATTTTGTAAATTAAAATTTCAGAAAGAATATGATAGTCTAGCCTAGGTCTTTTGATATGATGATTATACTAAGATTGGCCCATAATGCACTATTTCTGTTAGGATAGTACTGTTTTGGTGTTGCTTATTTGTAAGCAATTAATGTGTTCTGGTTAGGAGTATTTATTACTTAAGATGCTTAGAAACTTCACCTGTATTCCAAGATTGAATTATAGTCTTGTTCAAATGAGATTAGTCTTTTCCATATATTTTAAAATTTGCATTGATACTACTTGTGACAAAACTTGAGGATGGAATCAGTGTATCCTCTAAAAGATTTGCTTATACTATGAACCATAGTTATCAATAACTTTCTTAAACAATGATGGGCTGTTGAGCTAGTGCTGATTCAAAGTGTATAAGTTCTAATGTTAACCTTTACTCTTTGGCATACCTTTTTAGGAATGAATTAGTAACCATATAAAATAAAGCTATGAAAAGAAACTGGTGAAGAGATTCTTGTTGTTTTAAATAGAGTTAGGAAAAATGACAATGCAGCTTTTGTTGTTGTAGGTGGGATATGTGGCACTGATGGCCTGTTACATAACTAAAGACTTCCTTTCCCTAGCAAATGCCAAGAACAAACTGGTTTGCTTAAAATAGCTGAATGGGTGCTGGTAAATGAGGCTCTCCTCTAAAAAAAGTTGAAGGACACATCCAATCTCACTTACAGATTTGCACAGGTGTCTGTTTGAATGGACATAATCAAGTTTCTGTATCATGTCGATTTTGGTAGTTACGTTTACTTTCCCCAGTATTTTTTTTTCTCTTTTTAGGAAGAGACAAAAAAGATCTGCACAATATATTGTTGCACACATCTATGTATATACATATATATGACATACATACATATGTATATGCATGGATATATATGTGTACACATAGATATGTGCAACATATCTATTCATATATATATATAGATATGTGCAACAATAACATATCTATTCATATATACATAGATATGTGCGACAATATATTGTACAGACCTTTTTTTTTCTCTTCCTAAGAAGAAATATACATACACATATACACACACTCCTACATACATACCCACATAGATAGAATATTGGGGATACCCAGGGTAGTTCCTTTAGATATATAGACCCAAGATTTCTTCTTATTGTTCTGTTTTGGAGTTTGTTCCTTAACCTTAAGTTTAGAATAAAGGAACCTAGAAAATATACCATGAAAATTATAAAATAAATTTATTTTGAAAATAAAGTCATTGATGTCTTTTCTTTTTATCACCAAGTTACCTCCACCCCCATAGAATCCCTTTCCCCCTCCCAGAGAGCCATCCCTTAAAATAAATTAGTTGTTTAAAGGAAAAGGAAGAAGAAGAAAAAAAAGCAAATTTAATAAAGTCAATTGATACCTTGAAAAAAATCCTGACAGTAGAGTCCTGTGATAGAACCACAGTTCCTTCATTTTCCCACAACAAAGCTAAGGTTTATCTAAAAGGCAGCAAGGCTGTCCCTGGGATTTGACTATCTTCTGCCTGCTTTGATACCGCTTCCTGGTCATATAAGCATGTAAAACGTCCTATCTATGTGAGGTAAAGTCCCTTGACCAGCTCCCTTACCCAACCACTCTGCTGTCCCCTGCCCAAAACACATACTTGTCAGATTCTAAAGACTGTATTCTGTATTGCTTACCAAACATATTTCCATATGGAACTGAGGGGAGATTATATCTCAGGAAGCCAAGTGTTATTGTCTCCTTGCAGCTTAAAGGTCAAATATATCTCCTTTTATTAACTGTGCAATAACTTGCAAATACTTCATTTCTCCACAACATCAAACCTGAATTATAGGGTATGATAGGGTACTGGCATTTGATCTGCCTCTAACTATCCCCTTATCTCTGAGAAGGAGTGAGGTGAGGTGTATTCCTATATCTCTTCTTTGGAACAAAACTTAGCTGCACTTCAATTTTACAAAATTCAATTTTGACTCTTTTGTGGTTGTTGATCTATTTAAATTAGTATAGTTTATTATGAATGTTGTGTTCTTGGCTGTGCTCATTTATTCTGTGCATCACTTATGTAAATCTTTCCATGTGTCTCTCTATTCTTATAGTAATAGTAATATTCAATTACATTAATAGAGAACAATTTCTTTAGCCATTCCCCAGTCAATAGGCATCTACTTTGTTCAAGTTCTTTGCTAATACAAAAAGTGTGGCTGTAAATATTTTGTCATGTTTAGAGCTTCAAAATATGCCTTTGTCAGTGACCTCATTGGGATATATTCCTACTAGTGGAATCTCTGGGTCAAGGAGTATGGAAATTTTATCTCTTTATTTGTACAATTCCAAATGATTTCCTGAATAGTTCTATTAACTCATAGCTTTACCAGTAGTGAATATATGCCTGTTTTTTTCTAAATTCCTTCCAACGTTAACTATTTCCATTTTTTACCATCTTTGCCAATTTTCTGGATATGAAATAAAACTTTATGTTTTTTTTTGCAGTTTTCTATTTATTGGTATTTTGGAGCATTTTTTCATTCTTCTACCACTTGTGTATGGGGGAGTGGCTTGACTATCTCTCTATCTGAAGATATATTTATATCTTGGATACTCAAGGCCTTTTTAAAGATTTTCATTACATTTTTCCCCTATTAAATCATTTCTTGTCTTATCTTGGGTACATTAATTTTGTTTGTGCAAAAGTTTTTCAATTTCATGTAATTAGAATGATCTATTTTATACTTGTCGAAACCTCTATCCCTTGCATAGTTAAGGTGCATCTTCCACCAACATCTATGAAAGGTTTTTGACCTGCTTTTTTGGTTTAGCATTAACTTTTAATTAACTTTGTCCATTGTGAAATTCTACTGGAGGAAATAGATAATTTGAGTAAACTAAATACATTTTGGACTTCACTTACCATTAATTCAGAAGTATTTTCAGCTAACTAAATATGATTAGGTCATCAGGGCAAAGATGAGGTATTTCCCTGACACTACAAAGACTATATAGTACCTAGCAAAATGTTTTATACTCATTGATGTTCAGGTGTAGAGACATAACTAGCATGGGGCAAATGGACATTTGAATGGACATATTTTTTCCCCAAGTGCTTCTATCCCAGTTAGAAAAAAAAGACCAATTATACTTCTTCTCCTGCCCAAAGTAGTTTGCCCCAGTTTACCAATTAATGTGTTGTGTTCCAAAAGTTTGTTGGTAAGTTATTCGGACCTCAGAATACATAATTTTCTCCACAGAAACACCATTTTAACTGGTTGATAGGTTTTTGTCTAGCCTGTAGAACCTATGGGAAACATAATGCAATCTACTCTGTATGTGGGACCTAAACATAATGTGTAAATAATTCAATGCAATTCAGTTTTATTTCATAAACATTTATTTTGCTCACTATATACCAGGCACTTCTAAATGCAGGCGATATAAAGATAAAAACAACCCATTTCTTGCCTTCCAGGAGTTTAAATTTTACTAGGGGGTAAGTAGGGAGAGAAAATGGTATCATAAAGTGTTGGACTTGTATTAAAAAAAAAAAAGCTAGGTTCCCACCCCATCTCAGGTACTCAGCTGCTTCCATCTGGATATGTCATTGTTAGCTCCTTCATCTCTAAAATGAGTATAGTACTTTGCCTGGTGGGATTGCGAGAATCAAATGGGATAAAGTGCTTTCTAAAGCAATATGCCATATAACAGTTAGCTATTATTACTATAGTAGAAAATGAATCCAGAATTTCAACGTGAGACTCTAAGAGCACATTTATTTCCCCTACCCTTGCAATGGGAACAGTGATTCACTCTCCTTACAACAAGGCAGTGTAAGCAGGAACTCATAGCTCCAAGTCATGACCTAAGTGGTAAAAATAGTTGGGGGGAGAACAATACCTCCAGGAATCTGGCTTGAGGAGCTGTAGGGGTATGACATCCAGCCAATATAAACCCCTAGCCTGGCTGGTAGAGGTGGTGAAGGGAGGAGTGATTTCTTAGTCATGGACTGGCTTCCCAGTTACTCCCATTCTTTTCTTTCACATTCCAGATCTGCTTCCTTTTTCCATTGCCAGGGGTTAAAAGGCTCCATCCTTTAGAGTCATTTACATTTCAAAGGAAAGCAGCTTTACTCTGTCCTGGGCATTTCATCACAGAAGCTAGGGCTGGGATGAAAATCCAAAATAGGGCCATTGAGTTGATGGTGAGGGTGGGTAAGTTTCATAAGGAGGACCTTGCTAGATGAGGCCAGCACTAAAGGAAAAGATGACTGAGGAGACAGGATAATAGGAGAAGATTCAAGGGTTTCCCTTGTCAGCGCCAGGTCTGCCATTTCAGACTGCGTTTTGAATTGTCCCATAGAACTAGGTGATGATACAGTGTGCCATCACAGGCAGATGGTTCCTAAAAGCAGTAGGCAAAAAGGCAAAGAGGGGAGAGAATACCTATGGGGTGGCCAAATGTTACAAAGGGGAATGTCTGTGCTTGTGGGCCATTAAAATGGGACAGCTGATCCTCAAGGAAATTGGCATGTAAGAGACTTACAAAATAAAAAATGGCTGAAAGGTTTGATTCCCAAGAACACAACAGAACATTTTAGAGCATAAGATAATCAATAAGCATTTATTAGATGCTTACTATATGCCAGACAGTGTGCTTGGTAGATAAAAACTAAAATGAAATAATCCTTGCCCTCAAGCAGCTTATATTCTTAAAGATGGGAAAATATGTGCATGATAATTATATAGAAAATTATATTTCTATTATATAGAAAATTATATATTATCAAAATATATACAATTATATACAATTACATATGTAAATATATAATTATATTATATACAAAATATGCTAAATGGTGAGGCCACTAGCAGCTTGGGGAGGGGGGCAGTGGGTGAAGGTGGGTATCCAGAGGGAATCAGAAAAGGTTTCATGTAAAAGGGAGCACTTGAGCAGACTTTTGAAGGAAATGAGAGATTTTTAGAGGCAGAGGGAAAGAGTGTAGACTCAGGGCTTTTCTTTTAGAAAAAGCTTGCTGGTTTTCTTTCTGCCTTTTGGACCCCTTCTTTTCAGTTACCTTTGTAGGATCTCTATTCTTGTTGTCCCATCCTCTAAACGTGGATATCCCCCAAGACTCTGTCCTTGGTCTATTCTCTTTTCTTTCTCTATACTCCCACTCAGTTCTGATGTCATCAGCTCCCAACGATCATCTCGGTGATGATTTCTAGATCGGCTTATCCAGTCCTGGTCTCTCACTTGACCTCTCTAGGCTCACATCACCAACTTCCTATTGGGCATTTTGAATTAGATGTCCCATAGGTATCTCAAAATTGACATATCCAAAAGACAACTAATTATAATTCCCACCAAATTCTCTGCTCTCCCGATCTTCCCAAGGACACTAGTGTTTCTCCTGTTACCCAGGTCTCATCTTTCTTACTCTGTTAATCTGGGTATTTCATGGTTTTGAAAACATTCATCCCTTTCATTTATGTTGTGAATTTTATTGTCATTGGGCAAAATTATTTTCTATTAATTGTCTTTATTTCTTTTTCATTTGTTGTGAATTCAGCTATTTTTCCATTTTTGATGTTAATAATTTGGTTTCCTTCTTTAAAAAGCACACATTAGCTAATGGTTTACTGTTAATTTTTTTAAAATCAGCTTTAAAAAAATCTATTTAGTATTTTATTTTTCCACAGTTACATGTTAAAAACAATTTCTAACATTCTTTTTTAAAACTTTGAGTTCTAAATTATTTCCTCCTTTCTTCACCCCTCTCCCATTTGCTTATTGAGAAGGCAAGTAATTTGATATAGGTTATACATGTATAGTCATGCAAAATATTAGTTATGTTGTGAAAGAAAACATAGACAAAAAAAACCTCATGAGAAATGAAGAAAACAAAAAAAATATAATTCATTCTGTATTCAGACACTATCAGTTCTTTCTCTGGGAATGGATAGCATTTTTCATGGTAAGTTCTTCAGAATTATGTTGCATCATTGTATTGCTAAGAATAACTAAGTCATTCACATCTGACCACCTTATAATATTACTATAAATTTGTCCACAGTACATTTCCTTTCGCATCAGCTTATGTAAATTTTTCCAGGTTTTTCTGAGAACATCATTTCTTATAGCACAATAGTATTCTATCATAATCTCATAATCACATACCACAATTTGTTCAGCCATTCCTCAGTTGATGGGCATCCTTCAATTTCCATTTCTTTGCCACCAGAAAGATCTTCTATAAATATTTTTGTACATACAGATCCTTTTCCTTTTTTTTTTTTTTTATCTCTTTTGGGCTACAGATCTAGTAATGGTCAAAGGGTATGCATGATTTTTTAGCCCTCTGGGCATAGTTCCAAATGACTCTACAGAATGGTTAAATTAGTTCACAACTGCACCAACAGTGCATTAAGGTCTCATTTTTCCCACATCTCCTCCAACATTTGTCATTTTCCTTTTCTTTCCTGTTAGCCAATCTAATAGTTATGAGGTAATACCTCAGAATTGTTTTAATTTGCATTTCTCCATTTGTGTTTTTTTGGCTATATAGATAGCTTTGCTTACTTCATCCAGCTAATCTAACTGGGGAAAGGTTCTTCTTTTTATAAATTTGACTCAGTTCTCTATATGTTTGAGAAATGAGGTCTTTAACAGAGAAGCTTACTTCAAAATTTTTTCCACAATTACTATTACTAAATATAATTCCCTCCATCCTAATTCATCCCTGCTTATTCCTTTCTCTCTCCTTTTATCCTGTGTTTTGCTTCTGACCTTATTCCCCCCAATCTACTCTCCCTTTTATGATTTCCCCCCCTTCTCTAATCTTTCCCCTCCCACTCTCCTATAGGGTAAAATAGATTTCTACACCCAATTGAGTGTGTATGCTATTCCCTCTTTGAGTCAATTCTGATGAGAATACGGTTCACTCATGTTTCCCTCACCTCCCTACTCTTCCCCTCCACTGTAAAAGCATTTTCTTGCCTCTTTTACCTAAGACAATTTGTCCCCATTCTACCTCTACCTTTCCTTATCTCCCAGTATATTCCTTTCCCACCCTTGAATTTTATTATTTTTAGATACCGCCCCTTCATATTCAGCTCACATCTGTGTCCTCTGGCTGTATATACTCCTTCTATCCACTAATAATGAGAAAGTTCTTATGAATTACAAGTACCATCTTCCCATGTAGGAATGTAAACAGTCTAACATTATTGAGTCTCTATGATTCCCTTTTCTGATTTACCTTTTTATGCTTCACTTGAGTCTTGTACTTGAAAGTCAAATTTTCTATTTGGCTCGTCCTCTATTTCATTGAACATCTATTTTCCTCCTGAATAATTGTACTCAGTTTTTCTGGGTAGGTGATTCTTGGGTGTAATCTCAGCTCCTTTGCCCTCTGGAACATCATATTCCAAGCCCTCCAATCTTTTAATGTAGAAGCTGCTAAATCTTATGATATCCTGATTGTGTTTCCACAATACTTGAATTGTTTCTTTCTGGCTGCTTGTAGTATTTTCTTCTTGACCTAGGAGCTCTGAAATTTGGCTATAGTATTCTTGGAAGTTTTCCTTTTGGGATTTCTTTCAGGAGGTGATTGGTGGATTCTTTCAATTTCTATTTTACACTCTGGTTCTAGAATATCAGGGCAGTTTTACTTGATAATTTTTTGAAAGATGATGCCTAAGCTCTTTTTTTGATCATAGTTTTCAGGTAGTCCAATAATTTTTAAATGATCTCTCCTGGATCTATTTTCCAGGTCAGTTTTTTTCCTGAGATATTTCATATTGCCTTCTATTTTTTCATTTTTTAAAATTTTTGTTTTATCGTTTTTTGAGTTCTCATAAAGTTGTTAGTTTTCATTTGCTTCAGAGAGCTTTGGTATCTCCTTTGTCATTTGATCAATTCTACTTCTTAAGGAGTTTCTTTTTTCTTCATTGAATTTTTGTGCATGTTTTTTCCCCCATTTGGTCAGTTCTGCTTTTTAAGGCATTCTTTTCTGCATTGGCTTTTCATACATCTTTTACCATTTTGCCTAGTCTGTTTTTTAAGGTGTTATTTCCTTCAGTATTTTTTTGTCTCTTTTACCAAGCTGTTGACTCTTTTTTCATGATTTTCTTGCATCACTCTCATTTCTCTTTCCAATTTTTCCTCTGCGTTTCTTACTTGGTTTTCAAAATCTTTTTTGAGCTCTTTTATATCCTGAAACCAATTTATTTTTGTCTTGGAGGCATTTTGGATGTAGCAGCTCTGACTTTGTTGTCTTCTTTTGAAGATGTGTTTTCATTTTCCTTGTCACTATAGTAACTTTCTATGGTTGGAATATATTTTTCTCATTTGCTCACTTCTTTAGTCTATTTATTGTCTTTTAACAAATTGTTAAAGTAGGGCTCTGCTTCCAGGGTGGAGGGTGCACTGTCCCAAGATTCAGGGGTTTTGTGCTGCTGTTTTCAGAGATACTTCAAGGGACCTGTAAATTTTCACTTCTTCCAAGGTGGTATGATCTAAGGAGAGGTACGTTTACTACCCTACTGCACTGTGCTTTGGTCTATAAGTGATCACAAGCACTCGTTTCTGCCTTGGAACTATGGCAAAGGTCCCTGTTTTACTGTGGCCACAAGCTCTGCTGTACTAGTCCTTGCCCTGGGACAGCCACCTAGGATCCAGATCCAAGTAAAGTCTTTCCTCAGTGCTAACAAGGGACTCATGTAATCTCCTTCTGACAAGTTGTTTGATCCTCTTACTGCTTGTGAGCTGAGAGCTCTGAAAGCAGCTGCTGCTTATGCTGATTCAGTGGCTTCCAAGTACTCCACTTTCATTCAGGTGAGAGAAACCTTTCTTGTTGAACTTCTAAATTGTAGTGGCTGGAAAATTATCTCACCCTGTCCTTTTGTAGGTTCTTCTGCTCCAGGAATTGTTTTATGGCATTATTTAAAAGTGTTCAGAGTGGTTTTGTGCGACAACAGACAAATCACTGCCTTTTCTCCACAATATGCCCCCAATTAGCATCTGATGAAAGTACTTGGAGATGTAAATTTTCCCCTAAGGATATTCCCCCAAATGTTGGCATGTTGTCTCATTATTGTAATTATCTTTAATTAAATTATTTATCTTTTGTATCATTTGTTCTTTGATCCAACCATTGGTTAGGGTCAATTAATCTCCTATTACTTTTGAATGTTTCCTCAATAGTCCTTTAATGAATATAATTTTCAATGCATTGTGGTCAGTAAAGGATGTCTTTAATATCTATGTCCTAATATGCCTGACTCATCATGAACTCATAGAAAATGCTGTCCATATGGTTCACGTGGCAAAGATACTGGGTTGGTTTGCCATTTGCTTCTCCTGTGGACTAAGGTAAATAGAAGTTAAATGATTTGTTCACAGTCACTCAGCTAGTAAGTAAATGAGGCTAGATTTGAACTCAGATCTTTTTGACTCCAGACCCAGTGCTCTATCCACTGAACTATCTAACTGCATCTATTACATGTTGGTTGTTGTTCCATTGTTGCAGTCAGACATGTCTGACTCTTTATGACCCCATTTTGGGTTTTGTTGGCAAAGATACTGAAGTAGTTTGCCTCTTCCTTCTTCAGCTCCTTGAGGAACTGAGGTGAACAGGAAAACCAGGTGATGCAGTAGATAGAGTATAGCAGCATCAATGACAGCTGAGTGATAGAAGTGTGGGTAATATAGGTACTGGTATTTTCAATAGCAGGTAGAGGGCACATAATCTTCCTGAGTTCAAATCTGACCTCAGACACTTACTAGCTGTATGACCTGGGTAAGTCATTCAATTTTGCCTCAGTTTCCTTATCTGTAAAAAGAGTTGGAGGAGGAAATGGCAAAAACTATTCTAGTATCTTTGAAAAGAAAACCCCAAATGGGTCATGAAGAGTCAGACATGAGTGAATAGTAACAACCTAATATGTGATCGATTTTTGTTGCGTGTGGTTTGTCCTTCATTCTTGAAGATTATCATGACATCAGGAAGATGATGGCATGACTTGCAATTGACTTTGATTTGAGTGAAAGAGGGCAGTGCAAAGTCATCAGCCTCACTTTCTCCTCCAGAGCCATGTGGATCCAGTGGCCAGATATGAATCAGAACAACTGGAGATGGCCCAGGATGCAGTGGAGGACCTTGGCCCTTTTAGGATAAGGTTTTTTCAAGTTCTCACTTTGAGTGGGGCAATGCCCATTCAGTGACTAGTCTTTAAGAAATGAGTCAAGGGATGGCCCCTTTAATTAAAAAAAAATCAGAGTGGAAGGGGAAGACCTTCAGAGTTGTTGACTAAAAGAGAAATAGTTACTATATGCATTTACTCTGAGCCAGGAGGAGCCAAAATACACCTATTAAGTGGTGCTTGGACAGGAACCTATTGTTTTCCAATCAATGAGACCCAGAGTGATTTGGGTTGAAGGCATCATCTTTGAGAAAGAAATCTAACCAGTAAACACCAAGTTAACTAGATAGCTTTCAGACATCAAAATTTACCTTCCTTTGGGCAGAACACCTTCAGGGAAGAAGATGAGGAAAGGTACTTCTAAGTTATTTTCCCACTAATAAAAAGAAATTCACTTTGTCATAGTGTAGAAAATAATTCAGCAAGGATATTCTAGCACTTCCCTTGAACATCCATCACTACCAGCAGTAACTCTGATCAGAAACTATACTTCCTATCAGCTACTCTCATCAGCATCAGCTCTTACTCTTTCATGAAGCTTATAAGCTATTCCTTTGTCTTCACAGTATAATCCTTTAAAACCCAAAGTACATTCATATCTGTTTCTAATTGCTGAATGTGCAGATAACTTATTTTAATTTTGCTTATACTGATAATCCAGCTTTTCTTTTTTTATTTTAATTTATTATTTATTTCTTCTTAGCATTCATTTTTTAAAAATATTGAGTTTTGACTTCTCTCCCTCCTTCCCACTCTCCCCCAACCCATTGTGAAGGCAAGAAATGTGATATCAATTATATGTGTGAAATCATGCAAATCCTACTTTCATATTTGCCATGTTGCAAAAAAGCAAAATAATAGAAAATTATGCTTCAATCTGTAGTCAGACTTTATCAATTCTGTCTCTGGTGGTAGATAGCAGTTTTCAACATAAGTCCTTCAGAACTGTCTTAGATCATTGTACTGATCAGAATTGCTAAGTTATTCATAGTTGGTCATCATATAATATTGGTGTCATTGGGTACAATGTTCTTGTGGTTCTATTTATTCCACTTTACATCAGTTCATATAAGTCTTCCCAGGTTTCTCTGAAATTATCCTGTTTGTCATGTCTTATGTATTCCATTACAATCATATACCACAGATTTTTCAGCCATTCCCCAATTGATTGGCATCCCCTCCATGTCCAGTTCTTTGCTACCACAAAAATAACTGTTATAGACACATTTGCACATTTCTTTTTGCTTTTTACTTCTTTGGGATATAGTCCCAATAGTGGTATTGCTGAGTCAAAGGGTATGTACAGTTTTATAGCTGGCATAGTTCCAAATTGTTCTTCAGAATGGTTGGTGATTCAGCTTTTCTAAAACCATTAGTAAGAGGTAGAGAACACTAACTGTTGTTATACCTTTGCTCACCCAATCAAGGTTCTTAAGCACCTATCATGCTAATCCTACAGACTCAGTCCTCTTTATCCAGTCAGGAGGGCTTCTGATTGAGAGGACTATAGCTAAAAGACCTATAACCACAAGATAAGATTTTTTTTTTAAGATAAGATATTTTTCTATCTAGCCAGTCAATTATTCAAAATACCCTTTTCCTCCACAATACTCTTCCCCGATTTCAATGATGTAATCAACCCCCAAATCATTTGTGATTCAACTTTACTAATTAATACCAAATATTCTAGATCAGGTTTAGCTCAAAAATGAAAGACAGTTAAATAGCTGTGGATCATAGTATTTAAAAAATTAAGCTGAATTTCAATCAGACTAAAAAAGATAAAATTTACTAAAAACAAAACATTGCTCCCCTTCACCTCCATATCCATCAGGGCACGTCTAATGAGTCAGGAAGACTAACTGGAGGAGAATTTCTCCAAATCTCAGGGCCTTCCTTTCCCACTCCTCCATGAGTTGAGCTTTTTGTGCTCCTAGCCCTCCACACTGACAGAATCCTGAGGATGTTTTCCATGCCTCCTTAGAGAGAAATGGTTCCACCTAAGTAAGACATATGC
The DNA here is from genome assembly GCA_028658325.1 of Potorous gilbertii. Lineage (NCBI taxonomy): Eukaryota > Metazoa > Chordata > Mammalia > Diprotodontia > Potoroidae > Potorous > Potorous gilbertii. Next base: position 99,402,817 of record CM053772.1, on the reverse strand, counting down.
TGCTCCTGTCAGGTCATTTTTCAGTTCAAGATAATGTGTTCCTGATGACTTGTACTGGCTATATATTCTTTCCAGAGCCATTTGGGTAATCAACAGTTTTGATTCTTCAAAGACTGTGGTGCTCCATAATTTCTGGGATATTGGTATTAATAAGATGTAAGGGAACAGCTTGGAATCATTGATTGAAAACATTTTCTAAAACACAATTCATCTCATACTTTCTTCCTATTCAGTTATAGGCCAAGATAATTGTCTGTCTATCTGCACTGTCTATTTAGGAAATATGTACAGATAGGCAATCTTAGCAGTCTACCCCTCCTACTGCATGTCATAGTTCAGGAAATATTGCCTTCTGATGTACTTTTTGAAGAAAGTATTTGTGATATAAAACTGATTAATTTTTAAATCCTATATCTTTTTTTCAAACGTATTTTTCATCTTTCTCCCTTGTGCTTACATTTGCACTAAAGTCACTGACTATAAATATATATGTTGACTTCATTGGAAGATTTTGGGAACCTCAGAGACCATCTAACCTCTCTATTTTATAGTCAAAGAAGTTTCCTGGAAAAAATGTAATGAGTTGTCCAAGGTCACAGAAGTGGTAAGTGTGAGAAACAAGGTCTCATTCAGTTCTTCATAGAATTTCTCTACTCCTTCATCTACTCCCATAGATTCTGGCTCATAAGCTATAATTATGTTCATGGTGCTCTTTTATCATGGTTGGTTGTTGTCATTCATTCTTGAAGAGGCCTATGTTAGAATCAAGTAACAGTGTGTTTGATTATGACTGATCAGACCAACATGAGCTTGGACATGTCAGATACAAATAGTCCATGTGAACATTTTGGGTGGATTCTCTAAATTTGCACATCTTGTGTTTCTTTTGAAGTTGGTTTGCATATAGAGTATCTTTTTTGATAGTGCTCGCTACCCAAGAACTGGAGAAATGATAGGAGAAGAATGGAGGTCTGTATACAATGTTCATTGATCTGACCAAGGTCATTGATAGCTCTAGTCATGAGGGCATATGGAAAATTATGTCAAAATTTGGTTGCCCAAAGAAGATCATCACTATTGTATGTCAATTTCTGAATAATGGCTGATGCTCTTGAGCTTTCCCAATCATCAGTGGAATGAAACAGGGCTCTGTCCTTGCAATATTGTCAAATGCCTTCAATGAGAATGAAGATAGCAGTAAGGTCAGCTACCATACTGACAGTAAGTTATTCAATTTGAAAAGGTTACAAGCCTAAAGTGGAGGGAGTGTTGATGCATGATTTTTTGTTTGCATATTATTGTTCACTCAGTATAGCCTCTGAAGCTGAGATGAAACAAAGTGTGGGTTAATTCTCTGCTGTTGCTAATTTTGGCCCAACAGTTAGCTCTTTTATCATATGATTAATATGCATGCACTGCAAGGTGAGATGACTGAGTAATCTGTTGCCATTGGTCTCATGATTAAACCAATCTTGCCAATTTCTTTATGTGCTTCTTCAAAGAACACCTATGAATTATCCTTTCACTTAGTCATAGCATTTTTTGTGTGTGGATTCTGGTTTAATTTATAGCGATTATGTCAATATTACTAGGATTCATTTCCTCCAGTATTGTAGAGAACCCACAGTTAAATTAATGTTCATAGACTATCTAAAAATATATTATTTCAATTTTTTATGAGTTGCCTTGCCACAGAATTCACCATTTTGTGGCTAGTCTATTGGCAAAGAGCCTCTCTCCTAAATTGATCTATGGAAAACAGACAAAATTTGTTGCTAGGACACTATTTGAAACTGTTCCAGTTATAAAGATACCAGTTACCTCTAAAAATGCAGAAGCACTATGCGTTCTTTATGCACATAGACAATAAAAATTGTAAATAAATATAGGGAGAAAGGAGCATAAACAAAAGATATCCAAATGGACACTCAGTAATACCATCCTAAATGATTAATTAATGGGTCACAGAAAGTCATTAAACTATGTATACTATTCGACCAAGCAATACCACCATGTAAGAGAGGCTCACAGTTAAAAGAGTATATGATCTTCTTTTCTGTCTTTCTTTTACATTGAAAGGCTTTTGTTTGTTAAATTCATGATAAAAATAAATTTATAAAAAATTTGGTGGATCAAAGGACAAATTATAGAAATAATTATATGAAAGATAATTGTTAATGATGGAATAATATAACAAATCACTTGAACACAAATGAAGCATCCCTCAGAGAGGATAACCATAGCTACGAAAGCACACATTAATGAAAGAAATAAATAGAGGATTAGTGTATTTGCTATTAAGAATTAGATAAATAGTACATACAATATAAATCAAAACTAGAGGGAAAATATTGCCTCTGGGCCTCCCTTCTTTTATCCCCTTCTCTTCCTATTTTTTTTTTTGTGGTAAAATAGATTGCTATACCCAATTGAGAGTGTGATATTCCCTCTTTCAACCATTTTAATGAAAGTTTCAACTCCTCCCTCCAACCATCACCTCTCCCATTTCCCCTTCATTGTAAAGTCTTTTTTACACCTTTTTTATGTGAGATAATTTACCTTATTCTACTTCTTCCTTCCCATTTCCCCCAGTGCATTCCTTTTTCCCACCTATTAATTTAATTTTTTAAAATATTTTCCCCCAATTGGGGGAAAGTAGGCTACTTGACCCCCCCCAAAAAACTCCTAAAAGCTATTTAAAAAAACTTACAAAACTAAAAGACCTTTAGGCAATATGATTTTTAGGAAGGGAAGGAAATAAAGTTAACAAAATAAAAAAACAAGATAAAATTATAACAGGAAAGATACAAAAAGAATTATATAAGATTACTATAGAATGATATGCTAGCAAAATGAAGAATTTAGAAAAGTAGAAGATTACCTAAAACATATAAAAATCCAAGTTTGTAGAACATCAAATAGAGATCTTAATTCAATTTCGAAAAGCAAAATTAAAATAATTACACTTGAACCTTCTTGCATTCTTTCAATAACCATTTGAGTAATCTGTAGCTTTGATTCCTCAGAGATTGTGCTGTTCTGTGACTTCTAGACTATTGGTGTTAATAAGATATAAGGGAACAGTTTGGGATCAGCAATTGAAACATTGAAAGGGTCAAATGGTCATTATGC
>CM053772.1:99373116-99399185 GCA_028658325.1 Potorous gilbertii | reverse complement strand
GAATAAATCTAAAAAGATATTATGGTTTTTTATTGAATTATCCTTGTAATTCACCTTTCTTGTGGTTTATTTCTATTTTTTTCCCTATTTGTTCTTCTGGCCTTTTTTTCTTTTTTTTTCTACTTCTTTGCTCCTACCCAGAACCTTCAAAGTTAGGGTCAAGTAAAAAAACAAAACAAAACAACTCTTATGGGGTTTGTTCTCAATTAAATTCTAAAAGCTTAGAGTATGAGAAAAGGGTTTTACCTGCCCACTAGCAGCTTTCCTTCCAACTTCCTTTGCACATCTGCAATTTGGAAAATCCAGTTACATCCCTGATTGTTTGAGGCTGGAAGAGCACTTACTCAGGTTAAAATAAAAATGATTTTATTTTTTTCTCTCACCCAAACTAATCCAATATTGAAAACAGTTTTGTGTCCACCTATACCTAGAAATTTCTACACATTCTTCATATTAGAAACTGAATATTAATAAGTTTAAAAAACAGTATTTGCATAGGAAAAAGATAGGATGAAGTAGTCTTTGTGGCTTCCACCTGTAAAATTGAAATGGAGCCAACTTCTTCTGTGAACTTAACGTGTCTCCATGCATAGGGAAGGGTTTCTGGTCAGTCCACAGGGAACTCAGGCAATTTTGAAAACTCTTGCATCAGTTCTTTCCTGCTCAGAAGGTGATTAGTTTGTAGAATTCACAAACACCAAATCAGGAAACATTAAGAAATAGGGAAGTCTTTGTGTTTAAGTCCCTCCTTCATCTGCAGCATGATCCCTCCCTGACTTGGCAGCAGCTACTTTAATTTGTTTTTGACTGATGACACGAGGGATCTTATCTCGAGGACTGGAGAAGCTGGCAGGGGAAGACAGAAAAAAGAATAAACTGAGGACAAAGGAATAATCACATCTAAATAAAGGTGAAAGAGGGCTCTAGGAAATAGATATTTCTCGTTTAGTGAAACTTTATGACTGATTGACCATAAAGCTTAGAATTGAAAGGGATCTAAGATGTCATCTAGTCTAACCCTCTTATTTTACATATAAGGAAACTGAGGCCCAGAAAGTTTAAATACCTGCTTAAATTCCCTTAAGTACCAAATTCTTAGGGCTTCTTAAAGCAACCTAAAAATCTTTCCATTGTTTCATTCTACATCCCAACACTCCCACAGCCAGAGTTGGGGAACCTGTAACCTCGAGGCCACAGTGGCCCTCGAGCTCTGTGGGTGCGACCTTTTGACTGAGTCTGTTTTATAGAACAAATTTTTTTATTACGACGATTTGTTCTATGAAGTTTGGATTCAGTCAAAGGGCTGCACTTGAGGACATAGAGGGCCACATGTATCCTTGAGACCACAGGTTCCCCAATGCTGCTCTTACCTAAAAGAGCTCTCTAGAGCTAATATGAGTGGACTCCAGTATACTTGTAATATAACCCACACTAAAACATGATGTTACAATAAAACCTCTATGTACATATCTGATCTACTGTAGTTAATAGATTTTTTATTTTGCTTAGAATTAAGTTGAAAATATTTTTACTTCAACCCTTTTTGCTGAAATTATTTCTGCAACCTTTGTATTCCAGTCACTTATCCACAAAGGTTTCTCCTCTCAGTGTTGACTGGTGGGGGGAGACAAAGGAGAGTCGGGCTGAGAGCTGGGCAGAAAGCTGGGCTGGTGGTCTATGGGGGGCTGCAGTTCCCAGAGCTCTTGGACTCCTAGGCTTTTTCCACCAGGATCTAACAGAAGGTAGCGCTCAATGTAGCAGCAGTGACTTGACGTAAGTAGCATATGATGTCTTCTTTTTCTTCCACAGGGTGCCTTCTACTTCAGCTACTCTGACATACATGATCTTTCTGGTGGATACTAAAAGTAAGAATACAGAGTAGGTGGTGGGTGGAGAACAAAGATCTAGTCTTCTTAGTTTATCTTTGGTTCTGTCTCAAATTTATTTATTATGTACTAAACAGAAAGGATAAAGTAAATACTTAATCCTAAATTAGATAGTTATCTGTAGTAGAGAATTTTTATCTCTACCTAGACATAAGTCTAGAAAGGACTTAGTTTTAGCCTGGAGACATTCTGCCTATCTTTTGTTTGACCAAAGGGCTGTTAGCTACCTTTATCATTATTTTATTTATAGCCACTATTGCAGATTGTAGCTGAGATGACCATTGGATGGCCCCAGAACATGAGCCTAGATATTGTAGCAGGAAGCAATGCCCAGCAGAGACTGCACCCCAAGAGTCACTAGCTACCACGAGATCAAGCAGAAACATGCTCAACTGAGACTATGTACCCAGCAATCACTATGAGATCAGTGAGCATAAATGGAACAGTGGATGGATGGAGACACCTTAGCCAGTGGAGGAGCAGACCCAGTGAGAACTCACCAAACACAGCAGTAATCCTTCAGGGTCAAGGGTCTGCCTTTCCCATCTGGGCACATGCCACTCATGTTCCCTTCTCATGCATAATTCCAATCTGTTCCCATTCTTTTCCCTGATGGTGTAATGAGAGTGTGCCCTAGATTTAGGGGGAGGAGAATATTCTATGGTGATTCTTCTTAATATGCTTTTACATTAAATGACTGAATTTAACTGTTCTTTAGCTAACTAGAGAAAAAACAAACCTTGTCTGGGAGTTCCAGGATTTTTTAGCAGATGTTTTCCCATAGAGTCAGAATACCTAAATCCTGGATAATTACTGTGGGGCCCCAAGTGTAAGAAAGGGATGTGGCAAATCCTATATTTCATCACCTGTTTTCTAGGACCAAGACTGCTCAATATAATTACTCATAGTAATTATGTCATATAATTATAAATATTGCTCATCATAATTACTCTGTTAGAATTTTCATTGAAATTATCATCGTTTTGTGTATATTTATCCATGTCACTGTTTTGAAGTTCTCTAATGCATTTATCAAGTTTTATATATTTAGCTTGTAAGCTCCATGGGGGTAAGTACTGTTTCTTATCTAACCTTTGTAGTTTCCTGAGTATTGTACTCAATACACAGTAGGCACTTCATAACTAAAGAATTAGTAGTCCCATCCCTCATTGCACAGAGGGAGAAACTGAGGCAGGAGAAGTTGAGTGAGTTGCTCAAACTCAAACAAGCAGTAAGGAATTGTTCAGAAAGGAGTATGTTATAAATTGTAAATCGCTATATAAATGCAAACCATTATTAATTACTATGTACCTAACAATGTAAACAAAAAAAATACATGCTTTGAATTCAGAGCATTAAGTTTGCCATTAACTAAACATGAGTTTGTTTCATAATACATGGCAACATTTGTGAGATGTGGGACACTTTAAAGGACCCCTTTTGTGCTATCTACTAGAAGTTAATGCTCCAGTGGCTTGCTACAGGAGTGAAGGGCGTAAAAGGTCACTGTTGGGTGGGACATCAGAAGACCGTGCTTCAAATTTTAGCTCTGCCTTTTGCTGACTGTATGGCTTTGGACCAGCCATTTCCTTTTTCTGGGCTTCGCTTTCCTCATCTCTTAAATGATAGGATTGGACTAGATGACCTCTATGGACCCTTCCAAGTATAAATCTATCTGTTCTAGCATTTAACAAAATAAAATGTAAGAACAGAGTTTGTCTGTCTCTCACTTTCCACTATCTTCCTATTTCCCAACTTAGATTTGGACTTCTTTCATCAAGCTTTTCATAAAGGGAAGAATTAAACTTCTCATTAAAAAAATGATTGACCCAATTTTTTTCCAACAATGGAGGCTCATTTGCATATTTCTGATAGAAAGCAGTAATTTCATGAATAGATCTATGTTCACCTACTTCTTTGAAGAGATATTTGTTACTGAGAGGGACAAAGGTTTTGTTTACATGAAGTTCAAAACACCTACTTCATAACAGAAGATTGATATTCCAAAAAGAGAAGGAACGCCCAAAGCTTCTGGAATCACAAAGTTTAATTGTCAACCTTTGCAGTTGCTAATTTGAATTTCTTCCTATGTACTTTGTTGCTTTAAAAAAAAAAATCTCAGAAACCATGTTTGAATTTAACCTACATTCTTTAAGCTTTCCTGAACTGATAATGAAACTTTGAAAAAAAATTTAAGCCCATTCTAAAAGAAGTGGAAGAAAAGGCTGTGGATTCTGACTCTACTACAGAACAGTTTGTATCAAACAGGTTCTTAGGTCTAGCAAGCAGTAATGTGATGGCATTACCAAAAAGTCCTTCAGTGTCAGAGATGTGAATTGCCTCCCCTCTTCATCCTTCATAGGCATGTGCCATGACCACATATATTTCCTTAATGTTTTCCCCTAATGCTTGATCCTTGTACATGTCCACTTTCTCCATTGGGCATGTGTGTATTTGTGTGTGTGTAAGTGGGTATATATGTGTGTGTGTATTTGTGTGAGGATTTATAGTGAGGAGGGGCTGTAGAATGTTCTACTACAACTTTTCTTAATATACTATTTCATTAAATGATTGAAAATTTATTTTGTTTTCTAGCTATCTAGAGTAAAAAAAAAAACACTTCTATTTGATGGGGGCCCCGCTATTACTATTGGGATACATAAGTATTTTTATTTTGTAAAAATGTAGTGATGTGTTTTGACATTTCCACATAAGGAGAAAACAATGAAGTTCAATACCTCAGTTGTTGTCATCAGGTATTAATTAATATGGTTAATAAGTCTTATCTTTCAAAAAGAGAATATGAAGATCTTGATGGAAAATTCCAGTAACATATTTGGTCATATTTGGGGCAGACTAGGGCTGACTGAACCATCTTACCTCCAGGCAAGTTACTTGCATTTGCCTTTGAATGCATTTTCAAAGACTTATATGTTAAACATTTAAGAAGGTGTTACTATAATTCAATAATTGGCACCAAGGATGCTATCTATCATCATTTTACATCTAGGAAAGTAAGTGTACCTTTAAAATTGATCTCAGTGGATCCAAGTATAGCACCCTCCCTTGACCAGCCCATTCCCACTTTTAATGGTTGGGCAGGTTCCCAGAGGGTATCTTTGATTCCTACACTTCTCTGACTCTACACTTCCTCATAGTTCTAGGGGTAATTCTGAGGGGCTGAAGTGTCTAATAATGTCACTCTTAAGTCCCTACTGTTGAGTGCCTTCCATGATTAGCCAAATGCACTCAATTAGTTTTTAATAAAGGTATTTAATAAGATGGTAGATATATAGAGAACCATTGGAATAAAACATTTCCCCCAAACAGGAGGTATACTTTCTTCTTATACATATAAAATCCTTGAGGAGAGAGAATTCAAACTTAAGATACAAAGTTATAGGAGTAATGAACATGTATGGTCAGAGTGTAAACACACCTCTCCTGGTTAACAGAAGTACTTTTTTGTGCCTGTGGCCCACATTCTTTTCTGGTTCAAAGGGTCACACTCCTTGAAACTATTTCCTTACTCGGTGCATATATTCTCATATTTGTCTAGATCTGTGTTTGTCACTAGTTTGTCCCTCTCTACTTCTAGCTGGATGCATTGTCACCTCTTGGTCCTTTCTAATCTCTCTAATAAGTGGTCTTTGGAAAAGTGGATAGAGGAGCAGTTCCTCTGGATTCACTTTCCCCCACCTCAACTTCTCCTTTGCTGCCTCTGATACATGAACTGCCTCCTAAATGTCTTCCTAAGCCTGTTCTCCATCACTTGACTGTCTCACTGCTGAACTGAAATAGCGTTGGGAAATTTCTCTCTGTTTCAGAGCTTCCAGAGACACTGTTGGTTTGGTTGGTTAGCCAATTATGTTGTTCCCTTCTTGTCTTAATTAAAGAGGAGATTACATCTGACAAAGGGATCATAAAAAACGCAAGCAACCAACAACTTCAATCTAGTCTGGTGACTATTGAGATGGGAATCATGAATCACTTCTCTTACACGGGGTAAAATAGCATAAAAGGTATCCAAAAGAAACTTTGAAAGGAAATAGCCAAGGTCATATATCAGGAAAGAAGAAACAGGAGAGCAGGACAAAGAAATCAAAGAATTGAGATGAACAATATCTTAAAGCTTTTTTTTTAAACATACTGTTTCTCTTCCTTACCGATGAAGAAAGCAAGATCTTTTAAAATATCTTGTCTAGAGTTCTTTCCACAATAATCTTTTATGACATCTTAGACTTTAGAAAGAAAAAATACTTTGTTTTCTTCAAATAGTCAATGAGATAAAACAATATGAGAAAAAGTTGAATATTTCATGGTGAGGAATGAGTATAAAGAAAGAGACCACCATCAGTAGATGCTATATAGAATAAACAATCACAGATCGAGGAAGGAAAACATTTCAGTGGGGAACCCCAGACTCATCTAAGGCCACCCATGAGAGGTGGTTGAAGTAAATGATGAGAGAATAAAGGGAAATCTTCTTATTATTTTCTAGGAATTGTCATAGAAAAAAAAAAACCAACTAGCAGAATAAGCCTTGTGAATGAAAGGAAAAACATATGGAGCTCAAATATGCTACCCTCTTCTCACCTGAATTTCAAAATAATATGAAGTCAAAATATTGTTGATTCCTGAGATCACAGACACTTTGGGTGACCACCCATTTGGAAGACCTCAGGATGATAGAGAATCCTGGGGTTAAAACTATTCACAAGGGTTCAGGAGACTTCAGGTTGTTTTGGGATTTCAGTGGCCTTGAGAAAGGAAGGAATGTTCGCTTAAGTTTGGGAATGTCAGGCAGAGAGACAAGAGTGAACAGAGAGAGAAAGAAGACAGATGCATAACAGTTATTGGAGGTGAGACCAGGCAGAAATGGCAGTTGAAACAACTGGGGAGAGTGAATTCCAGTCAGCAACAACATTCTTCACATTTTTTTTCCCAGAATTTAAATCTTTATAACTATTTTTGGAAATCGTCTCATGAAAGCTGAGATGGTATTTGCATGTTTACCTACATTTTAAAATTTTAGTTGATTTAATTTAATTGCTAATAAATTACATGGCAATTAATTGCTATTTTGCCTAAGACTGAGGGAGGGGAAACTTTTCCATCAGATATTTTCCTAGTGTTTTTCTCATTTGAGCCAAATAGGGAAGAAGGTTCTGCAAACTGTGTATATTCTGAGAGTATTCCAGAACATTGCAATTAGATTATTTTTGAATTCAGAGAAAATTACTAAGGAGATGGACCAGTAGGGGACAAAGGCAGTGGTAGGTATGGTTGTCCTTGAGTGTACTTGAAAGGCCAAGAATTTTGTAATTAGAATAAAAGCAATTTCATTCCTGGCTTGGCTTGGTTATGCTTTAGCTCACTCTTGCACGTGATTGGATCTATGACTGGAAAGTCTTGCAAATTCCTTCATCCTTTATCTACCCTGTCCATGTGAGATGGTTTGTGTGACCATTATCCAGAAGACTCTTGGGTTCCACCATATCTGCAGAGCTCTCAGTACAGGATAGTAATTTTAAGAAGTATTTGTAGGCTTAATGGCCATGAAGACTTGGTTCTAAATCTTTAAATAAGATTTTTAAAATTGTGGATTTGTAAACAGAGGATCTAGATTTAAATCCATTCTTAATCACTTACTAGCTGTATAAAATGAGAAAATGCCAACTTTTCTGGGCCTCATTTCCATCCTTTGCCACCCTATAAAATAAGAAGGCATCATTAAGGTCTCTTTCATTTCTAAATGAATGGCCAAATGGTTTAGGAGCTCAGAGCAAAAGACATTCAAGGACTGAGATGTTTCAAAGGATTTTCTGTGACCCATTACACTAGAATATACACTAAAAAGAAATCAGTTTATTAGGTAGCTCTTACATCAGGAAGGATATGTTTGTTAAAATAAATCAGCATTTTTTACTACTGGCCATGCATCACTTTTTCTCATCTTTAAGAAAAAATTAAGTAGTTATTTTCCAGATTGTTTTCCATTTAAGATAGAATCAATTGTATTTAAATATTGGGTTTTTTTTTAAAAGAAACTTTTCTCCCAGTGACTTGTATTTTTTAAATTATTAATCCCCTTAGCTTGCAGTGTCTGAAGGAACTAAGTCAAAGTTACTTGAGCAAGTGTCCTGGCTAGAGGAACAACTAGAGGCAGCTGACAATAGGGAAGCAAGGGGAGAAACATATGAAGAAATTATGCATGCCAAAAATCAGGTATGTAGCAAGACAGCTCATTTATTCTGCCCCCAAAATGCTCAAATACTCTCATCATGAATAAAATCTCTATCCAACTAGTAGCTATAAGAAAAAGGAGATCTCTGCTAAATTCTTTCTTTCAGAGGCATGAATTAGAATTTAAGGTCATAATTGAAAAAATTAACAAATATTTAATTTCTTTTTAAGGTATTATATTCTGTTGAAAATCACATAAAATTTCAAAAGTCACTTAAAAAAACGTATTTGTCCTGCAGCCAGTACTAATTAAATTCTTTGTATTCTGTAACTGTCATGAGTGGGATACCATTTTCCTTAGTATGCAAGACTGAAAAGTTCTTTTTATGTAATAAAATTCTGAAAAATTGGAATTAAGGAGTTTATTTGAAAAATGAATTCGTCTTTGATCCCTTTGCTAATTTATGTGAATGGATCATTTTGTTTTTGTTGAACCAAAGAGCTTGTCTCTGCATTTCATTATCTGCAAAGAAATGAAAGCCAGAAGCAATTATATCATATTAGCCCTGATTTCTTTCAATTGATTTTTTTTCAATTGATCACACCACTTACATATGATGAGGATAATGATGATGCTAAAGATGCTGCAGGAGACAGTTTCTTATAATGATAGTTTCTTAAAATGGTGGTTCATATGATAGTGTTTCTAGCATAGATAATCCTATCATTCATAAGCTCACAAGGTGAGTACTTTTCTCATAGCCAACATTTGATATTATGTATGATATTACGTACCTGATGGTAATTGATGTGCACCAAACACTTGTCAAAAGTGAGTGTGCTAGCAGATTAATAAGTGGTTCTCTGAAAATGTTTTCCACATGACACATGTTTAATACACATAGTTAGCATTTTCTCCATTGCTTTCTCATATCTAGACAGTCAACAGAACAATAAATCAAGTCGATATTTTTTTTTAGCATTTTCTGATTTATGAGGCATAAATATCCACACTGAAATTTTAACAGTCAGCTTTCATCAGATTTGAGTTCATTCTAGTGCATCCTTGGTATAAAGATTTATGTTTTGAACTTTAAAACAAAACCTGAAGCAAGGAGGAATGTGTATTTCATTAAATGTTGAAACACAGTTCCCTGCTTCTGACTTTGTTCCAAAATATTCCTTACTCTCTTTTCCCAAATCTATTCATCAATGAGCAAGTGCATCAATCACTAGCCAAATTGAATTCAGTGATAAAATGCTAAGGCATAGTACATTCATGACAAGTTTGAAATTTAGTTTGCCTTTTCATTCTATCTGATATTGCATAGTTAACTATTAAAAGACATAAAATAAGCCTACTCCCCCTTTGTTTTTCTTAGATTCTTCTAAAAACTAAAATGTCGTAGTTTAAAATATATAATTTTTGAAATTTTCAGTGGCTATTTAATTTTTATTTTAGAAAGAATAATTATACTTTTTTGGGGTGGGGATAATTATGGGTTTTTTTTGCCTGTAAAATGACCTCATATTTTTTTTTACCAATGAAGTGAAAAAGTTAAGCTATTAAAATTTATCCTCCTTTTTAGTTCATAGAGAAATTACAAGCTGAAGTTAAAGCTTCACAGGAAGAACTTGCCACTCATGTAAGTTTTCCCCTTTCTTTCTTACTTTTCCTGAAATACTTACCTGTTCTTACTTTTGAAACATGTAAATAAAGTCATTTGCTTTCACCGATCATAAATATCTTAGTTATTTAAAACATTAACAGAAATCCTTATGCAGGATGACTAAAAGTAAGCTATGGAACAAAAGAGGTTTTTCCTGCAGCATACTGAATTATACTATCTTAAATTTTAAAAATATTGATAATAGTATAAAAATTCAGAAAATTGTTTTAGAGACATAGAATTTAATTTTCAATTATTGCAAAATCTAAGTGACATATGTACAGGAAAGCAGGGGTCAATAAACTTTTAATAAGTAGCTAGAAACCAAGGGGAAAAAGAAAAAAGGTTAAAGGCTATGATTAGGGTGGAGTTAAATTGTGGAGTATTTTAGGACTGTCCCTCAAAAGGTCGTCTCTATTTTCCTGACTTCAGGCAAATGAGTGTTTAAACTCTTTAGAATATAGCTGTCTGATCTCTGGTTAATAGAGCAAGGATGTAACCTCAATAACCTTCCACAGTAGATTTTTAATTAAGCCAGCTTCCTTTCTTTTAATCAATTTTGGATATGATGAACTTGATTAGCACCCTTCCTCATTTAGGGAAAAAAGTATAAATACTGGCAATATTAAGTATTGGTGTAAAATAATTTCATCAGTATTTAAGCTGTCCCTCCAATGCCTGTAATCTTTCTTCAAGAACCTAGTTTCTATAATTTTCATCATCCTATCTCTATGCCTTCTCTGCTACCAAAAGGATCACTTCCTCACATACTATATCCATACATAAAATGGGGATAAGGATATACATACTACCTATGTTATATGACTGTCATGAGGATCAAATTAAATCACGTTTGTAAAGTGTTTTGCAACTCTGAAATGTATAAATGTCAGACATTAGCATATTTCAAATTATTTTGTTATTTCTCTCCACTGATGAAGATCTGCATTGCTTTCTTGTGTCCTACTACATTCATGAAGTACTAACTTGAAAGGCAGTATGGTGTAGTTAAAAAAAGAACACTGGATTTGGATTTTAAAAGCACTAGATTTGAATCCTGGTCCTACTATGTTACTTTAGACAAATCCTTTAATGTCTCCAGGCTTCAGTTTCTTCATCCTTAAAATGAAGGAATCTGACTAAATTATTGCCAAGATCTCTTTTAATATGAGATTCTATGCTCCTCAATCCCATGTGACTCCACTGTACTCACTCTTATTTCCTTCTTCAACCCAAGACATTCTCTTTGTTCAGTAATACAGGTAGCCCAAAATCATCATCCCCACACCTTAGTTCAAATTGTTCCATTTTCCAAGTGTCCTTATGACTATCTAGCGAAATCCTCCCCCGCATGTTCTCTTTCCTCCATAAATTCTTTTTTCTTACTCCTATAGCCTGTGCTGATTATCTCTTTCCCCCATTGGTTGTTAGAGTTATGTTAGTTTTTTTTAGACAATGTGCAAATCACTGAAGCTGTTTGCCTCAGTTTCCTTATCTGTCAAATGAGTTGGAGAAGGAAATGGAAAACCATTCCAGTATCTCTGCCAAGAAAACCCCAAATGGGTCCATGAAGAGTTGGACATGACTAAAACAACTAAACATCAATGAACAATTGTTTTAAAGGTCTTAGATATGTAAAATACCAGTCATTTATTTTGGGTCTTGGCTGATCAGTTTGACCAATGTTGGAAGTGACCATTTTATCCTCATTTATTGATTGGAGCAGCTAATGTATATAAAGAATCTGTGTTATGGAACTAGTAGATTGTAACAGGGTTAAAGCAATTCTGTTGGTAATCTGAGACCCAGTTACCTTTGGATAAGGTCCAAGATGGAACTGCTTTTTGTAGAGTTTATTTTTAGACAATGTTGTTTTAGGTTCAAGGGTTAGAGTTAATGTAAAAAAATTAATTTCCAAGGTCACATGTATACAGTAATTTTCATTATTCCACAATTCAATCTAATTAATACCTGCTGTATAAATGTACATGATTTCATGAAGCCCTTAAAAAAATCACTTTCCTAATCGGAAAACTAATTCACTGATGGTGGAGTTGTAAACCGATCCAACCATTCTGGAGAGCAATTTAGAATTATGCACAAAGGACTATAGCACTGTGCTGTTTGACCTAGCAATACCACTTCTATGTCTGTATCCCAAAGAGAGCATAAAAATGGGAAAAGGACCCACATATATAAAAATATTTGTAGCAGCTCTCTTTGTGGTAGCAAAGAATTGGAAATTGAGAGGATGCCCATCAACTGGTGAGTGGCTGAACAAGTTGTGGTATATGAATGTAATAGATTAATATTGTGCTACAAGAAATAACTACCAGGCAGACTTCAGAAAAACCTGGAAAGACTTACATGGACTGATGCTGAGTGAAGTGAGCACAGTGTACACAGTAATAGCAACATTGTGCAGTGACTGACTGATAGACTTAGCTCCTCTCAGCAATGCAAGGCTCTAAGACAACTCCAAAACATGCATGATGGAAAATGCTGTCCACATCCAGAAAAAAAGCTAAGGAGTCTGAATGCAGATGGAAGTATACTATTATACCCTTTTCATATTAGTTCTAATTCTTCTTTACACTATGACTAATGTGAAAATATGTTTAATATGAATGTATATGTAGAGCCTATATCAGATTACATGCCCTCTTGGGGAAGGGTGAGGGGAGGGAGAGAAAATTCAGAAATTAAAATCTTATAGAAGTGAATGTTGAAAACTAAAATTAAATTAATTAATTGATATTTTTTTTAAGTGACTTTCCTGAGGTTACTTATATGGCACCTATGCTCTACTTTTGTACTTTCTGGGCATATTTGCAAAAAAAAAAAATACTGCAGTAGTGGTCTCTAATGTAAATTTTATTTGTATTTATCTGCATATCTACATACATATACAAATATGTATGGCACTACCTTACTTATCTAACCACCTCAGTTATTTGGAATACTATTGAGAACTAGGAAGTAAAAAAAAAAAGATATCTTACCAGTCACAATAGATGTCCATGTCCTAAGGCTTAAGTACTTTACCCAAAGAAGAGTACTATCAAGTCTTTTTACTTGGAAGCCTTTACCTCAGGTCTAAGTCCAATCTAAATTCTTTTTAAACCCACAGCAAATGAAGGATGTTAAAGGAAGACTACTAGCATAGATAAACATATTGATATCTGATGGAAGAGAAATGAAAACTCAAAAGCTTCCTGAGATTCAGTTACAGATGCAAGCAGCCTTCCACAACTTAGTAGCTCTTGAGTTGATATGATTAGCATATCATTATATGCTAATATATTTATTGATGCTTATAGTCATGTCTGTATAAGCAAAAGTTAAACTACGTCCATTGTTTAAATATCTTCTACTTAAGAAAGCAATGACATGTATAAGGAATTGCATGAGTTAAAAACAATTGAGATAAAAATATAAAATTTATATTCATAAAAAATGTATGAGACAAAAAAAATTTAAAGAGGTTAATTCAGCTTTAGGACTCACTTGACATCTACTACTTAGCTTCAACATAGGAGAAATGAGTTGCAAAACATGGTAAAACGGAAAGAGTTGTCATATGGAATCACATTTTGCGTATAGGTAAAAATCTCATTTTATCAGGTTACTATTGCACACTCACTATGAATTTTAAGGCCTTTCCTGCAGACACACAGAGTACTATAATCACCAAGTGAACGTCTGACTCCCCATTTCATTACTTATCTACTTACAAATAATAAATACTGATAATAGAAGTGAATATTTATAATCCCTTAAAAGATAATTGTTCAAATTAACAAATCAGGGCAGATTTAGCATTATGTATCTACAAGGAGGTGTTCTTTAAATCTATATCTGTGTTTTTATGTACACACCTATACACATGTGTGTACATATGCCTATGTATGTATAAATACAAGGATTTGGAAGATAGTAAATCCTTGAATTCATTATTTTGTATTTTTGCTTAAGGACACTTCTGAGAGTGAACATCTAGCCAGTGATCTTGGAAGGTAGAGCAATAGGGAATGATACTTTAACATTCATGTCTGTTACCTGATTTTCCAACAATAAATGATAGCAGTTGAGGGACACAGTTTCACCATGTTGTACTACCCAGGGTTCAATTTCCCTTATTACCTAGCCAGCACCAGGGCCATATATCACCTCTAAAAAGAAGTATAAGAGAAATACTTAAAATGCCATTCACGGTAACATAAATATATTTGGTGCACCCTGCGTTTTCAGACATGATGGAGACTTGGTCATATCTCCTGGAGTTAAGGTTCACTACTCTAGGATTTCAGCAAGGACATCTGAAGACTTGATTCCCAGTGTGTAAGTCTGGGACTTAAAAGGACTGCTACTGTCAACCATGATTCAATATCTTTTAAATATCAACTCCTGCCACAGAGTTGTCTTCTCACTCTTCATCTTCAACACTTTTTATCATTGCATCCCTCAGATGAAGAACCTGCAATAGCATCCTACTGTTTATCAAATCAAATCCAAAAAACACTCACATTCTAGGAATTCTATCGAATCATCTCACCTTACCTACACAAAGCTGTTTCCCACTTCTTAGAGTTCTAGTCAAACTGGTCTTATTGTCCCATGCTTTGCCCCATATTTTATGCTTATGTTTTTTGCTCTACCTGAAATGCCTTGCCCCATTCCCTCACTTTTCAAGGGTGAGGAACCTGGGGCCTTGAGGCCACCTGTGGCCTTCTAGATCCTTGGATATGGTCTTTTGACTGAGTCTAAGTCTTATAGAATACATCTTTTTATTAAGGTGATTTGTTCTGTGAAGCTTGGATTCAGTCAAGGGGCCACACTTGAGGACCTAGAGGGCCACAGGTGACCTCAAAGCCACAGCTTCCCCACCACTGGCTTAGATCCTGTGTTTTCTTTCTGATTCAACTTTGGTTTCATTTTCTATGAAGTCTTTTATGACTAATTCTACCCTGCCATGATCTTTCCAGAAGCATATCATTTTGAGTTTGATGTTTTGTTAGAGTTAGAAGGGATCTCAGGATGACTTAGTTTAACCTGATTTTAACTATGAAGCTTATAAAATAGGAGTGACATTTCTGAGGTCACATGCAATACCTGTGATCCATGCATGTGCTTGTGTGGGCTATGAAAGGACACTGTAACTTCAATTGTGGTCTATATTGTTTCATGTGCTTCCTTCATTGAGAAAGGCAGTGCCCCACTGTTGAATTATATAGAGGAGTGTGACATATGTGATATCTCTTCTCTAGTCACCAACCAAGTTGTCTCCTCAGTCTCTCTGACACAGATTTAGCAGAACCTCCTGAAAGGAGGTCACCCAAGAACACTCAACCTACAAATACTACAACAATTCCTTCTCTTTGCAGTCAAGTTGTGCCTTCTTCTAACAGAACTAGTTAGCTAGGTTTGATGTTGAGCTGGGGTATGATGCTATAATAGATTGCTAAAAAGATTTTAAAAGACTAGGAAAATATTTCTTCAACACTACCCCACTTCTGGAGTATCTTCTCTCAATAAATGATGCTTACCTTCACATGAGAGAAGCAATCAGCACATAGTGGCTACATGGTTTATTAATCATAGAGAAAATTAAGGGACAAATTGCTAAATGCTCCAATTTGGAGCTATCCTGTCTTCAGCTACTGACTCTTCCAATATACTGACTTCTTACTGACTTCAATATACTCTTCCAACTCAATGTCTTAGTTTTGAAAAATACCTGGAAAAAAAGTCCTGAAGCACTTAAATTCACAGGTCCTGAGAAGGATTGTGTGTGTATTGAACGAGGGACTCGGATCACTTTGTATCAAGCAAAATAAGAGGGAGGGTCTTAAAAGGAACCATCTTCCCTCTGTCTCATTTGAGGTTGATAGCAACATCAAAAGTATTATTATTTTTGTGTAGTGATGAGGTAAGGTAGAGGAAGTAAGTTGTGGAAGGTGAGTAGGTTGAAGAATTTGGAGGTAAGGGTATTTTGAAAGAGTATCAATATGTATGTTGAATTCCCTATGAAGGCAAGAGCTGAGGAGGAGAGAAAAGAGTGAATCAGGCATAGAGGAAGGAAAGAGAGTGTCTTGGAGGTTGGCAGATAACAACTCTCAGCATCTTGGGTGAGAAATGTGGATTGAGTGAACCACAAAGAAGAGGTTTCTGCTAGGGGTAGAAAGAGAGCCTGGAAGTGGCAAAATGGTGAGCAAAGACTAATCTAACTCTACACCTTAACCAATTAGTTGGGGAAATTAAAGTTCCTTGAATAAGATTTCATGAATATTTGTGTTAGCCAAGGGAAGATTGACTATTCTCCTTAAATGTTTGGTAGTCACTAATCATTGCCCTGGAATTAGAATATCTGTAAGATGTTCTGGAAAATTAACATCACGGCTTTATCTTAGTCATTTCAATATATCCTTTGACATTTGTCTAACAGCCTGGAAGCATATGTCCTTTGGGGTCAGATTTTGTTCTATTGACATTTCAATGCCTCATAATTACTTAGAAATTATAAAAAATAAAATGCATTCCTTCCCCAAACATGAATTTTAATAAAAACAATTTGTGCTCAGAAGCAAAGACAATCCTCACTTGTTCATTTTTTCCTATTCATTCCAAGCAGAGTTTATTTTGTTTTTGCTTTTTTTTTTTTAAACCAGAGGATGTTTGTAGAATTAAAGATCTAACAAAGGAATGGGGGAAGTCCTGAAGATGACTAAAAGGTCATTTCAGCATATTACTCACCTGAGTAAGAAAAAAATTCTTTTAGTAAGCAATTTCCAATGCCATAGGGAATGGAAAACTACTTCTGAGCAATTTTGCAGCTGGAGAAGCTATTTACTATCCTTAAGAGGCCATTTGGAACATATTCCCTTTGTCTCCCTCCCATCCACCCCCAAACCTTCTTCTTAACCTTTACTAACCTAACCTAACCTAACCCAACTTCCTCTCTCTCTGCTTCCTGGGAGAATGTTGTCATACCTGATTCCAATACTTGTTTCTCCTTGTAAACAAACATCACACTAGGAGTTCTTTGTTCTCTTGTGACACATTTTCCTATCCATAAGGTACTAAATGAAATGATTTGGAAACACTCAAAGTTTGACACATTCCTAGATACTCCTTTTTCAAGATTCTGGTGTGCCTGAGGTCTAGCGGTGAGGGAGAAGTGATATGAAATTGACTTACATTGTTTTCTTTCCCCGTCCTGATTCTTGCAGCCACTGAAGGGTTCTCACGAAAACTCCACTCTTTCTTCTGTCATACAACTTCAATTTCTCTTCAGTGGATGATCCTTCAAGTAGAATTACATGATTTATTTTTAAATCTTTTTAAATTTTTAATCTTGTCTCCGTAGAAATCTCTGACAATGCTAATGTCCTTTTTTTTATAAGATGAAAAGGAAGTGGTTTCTAATTTTAAACACATGTTGTATGCAACTCTTTAGGTGCAGACAATTGTCATTTTTGAGTTTCATGTGAAAACAGTTCCATTTCTACTTCATTCTCTCCCCCTGATTTTAGGCACTATGATTTGGATTAACTTTTGGTTGGAGGGAATATGTAGGTGTTAAGAGTGAAATTCTGACATTATGAATAAAGCAACTGGTTGTCACATGATAAACTATTTATTTTGACGGTGTATATATATATATATATATATATATATATATATATATATATGTATATGTATTTAAAAGGAACCAAGTCAGAAAACTTCGAGTGGCTCAGATTTCAATAATCTTTTTAAAAAGATGTTGGTGATTACCAATACAAACCTTATAATATTTTTGCCTTAACCTACCTCCTGCCTTTTTTTTTATAGGGTTTATGGTATAAATAAGGCAGTAGAAAGAATAGGCAAGACCTAAACTGTCTGTACAG
This sequence comes from Potorous gilbertii, assembly GCA_028658325.1. Taxonomy (NCBI): domain Eukaryota; kingdom Metazoa; phylum Chordata; class Mammalia; order Diprotodontia; family Potoroidae; genus Potorous; species Potorous gilbertii. The sequence goes on along the minus strand of CM053772.1, from coordinate 99,381,551 downwards.
AAGAGACAAATAAAGTTCTGACGCTCTGAGAAAAAGAAAAGGCTTAGGAAAGTGAGAGGAATATTTATCTATTAACAGTTTTGTGCTTTCTTCAACTCTTTGTAGATCCTAACCAGCTACCTCCTACACACTTCAAACCATAATTAAGTTGGGAGCCATTTTTGATGAATTGTTATTGTCTGTCCTCAGGGAAGAACTGTCTGGAAGGAAGGCTGAATCAGGGGAGAAAGGGGGTAGTTTGACATCTGCAGGCCTGGGGGAAGAATGCTAGAGTACACCAGAGTAGGAGGGGGAGAAGGAAACAAAGAGCACATTCATTGGAAACTGGTCAGAGGGAATTGGAGGAAATGAGAATAAAGAGTGGGCACTGTTCTGTTCTGTGGTAGTGGCTGATGAGAACAAGGCTAGATGTTTACATTAAGCATTAAAAACAAGTTATGTCCAGTTTGAACTCTTGAGAATGTTTTCCCCTCAACACTCCAACATATGTGGAACACACCTATCCCTAGAAAAATTGTTTATGAGGTAATTAAAGTACTGTACAGCTGTAACCCTTAGGAGGCTACTTGGTTCAGATCAATTCTTTGCTCTAAGTAAAGTTCACTGGACTGAAACCTGAGCTTGGATCGCTTTGGACTGGTTTTCATTTGCATTCAAATATGTTGCTATTGTATAAATTTATATGTCCTACATATTGTTCTGCCATTTTCATTCTTGTCTGACTCTGTGACCTCATTTTGGGTTTTCTTGGCAAAGACGCTCAAGTGGTTTGCCATGTACTTCTTGAGTTTATTTTACTGATGAGGAATTTGAGACAAAAATGGTTAATGACTTGCCCAGGGTCACATAATAAGTGTCAGAAACCAGATTTAAATCATGAAGATGAGTCTTCATGATTCCAGGCTGGACACTCTATCCATTGCACCACCTAGCTGCCCCAGTGTCCTACATCAGTGTGTCCAAAATATGAGACACAGGAGAGCTTTGGGGGGGTGGGCGGGGGGAAGAGGGAGGGAGGGGAGAGGCATAAGGAAGATCTTTGCCCTTAAGGCATGCAGTGGGAATGCTCCTCAAAGGTATACCAACTGCCTTATCCCAAATCTATGAAGAGCTTTAAAAATAAAAATAGTGAACAGAAGTTCATATCATAAGCTCTTTGCGAGCAGAAACTGGTGTTTTTTTTCAGCTTAATATCCTACGTCCAATAGCACAAAGTTTAAATTATGTTCTTAAAACTGGTGGATTTCTATATTTTTTAAATCTTTCATTTTTAGTTTATTTTCTCTGTGCCTACAAAAAGAATCAACCAGAAAAGTCAACAAATATGGATCCCTTCCTATTTGTTTACTTCACAGGTCACCAAATCCAATTTTTCAAAGAAACAAAATTATAATTTAGACACCACTCATTTCTTGATTTGCAAGATATCAAAAAAGTGAAATAAATTGTTAATAAAGCACACAGAAGCCTAGGGCTAAAGGAGACCTCAGAAATCATGTAGACTCATTGTAAAGAAGGAATCTCAGGCACAGGTTGAAGAAGTGACTTGCCTAAGAAACTAAAATTTGGAGTCTATGAATGTCTATCTTTCAGTACTTTGATAACTACATTTCAGTACAATCAATTTCCTCTATAATCTTCTGTTTTGTTCTATGAATTTAAAAACATTATTCTGAGTAGCTCTAGGTCCATAGGGTCTTAGACTGTCAAAGGGACCCATCAATCATACAGAAAAGGTAAAGAACCCCTGTATTAAACCATGTCCAGGTGGATATTTCAGTTTTTACTGAAATTTTTTTTACTAGGTAAGTTGAAAGGACAAATCTCCCTTGAAATAGACCATGGGAGAAGATGATAGGAGAGATTTTTATCTTCAGAAGGGATATATATCTATCTGAGGGAATCACAAAAGCTAATGTTAAGTGACTAAAAATGGGGCTAAAAGGGAGGGAGGGACTACTTGGCTTTGGACTAGAAGAGGAAAGAATCTTTTGCACCCTCTGGCACTGCTACCAGAACTGTCAACCAAGTCAGCAGTTCAAATATTAGCTGAAGAGAGGCTCACAAGTAAATCAGAACATTGCTCTGTGGGTGTCCCTTGATATTAGGGCTTGGTATATTTGTTCTATCTCACAACCCAGGGATGTATGGCAAGAACCCGGAGGTTGTGTAATGATAATTATGAAAGGATGTTTCCTCTGGCTTCCTAAAGTCTAGATTCCTTTTGGAAAGCAGCTTGATGGAGTAACATCTTTTTATAATACTCCCATAATGTTATATTTGCATCTGGTGGGGCTTTGGATGTGTTACAGGTTAAACTTGCTGCCTTTAAAACCTGGATCCAAAGGATTATACAAATATTGTTTATTTCTTTTTCTTTGGTGTAATTCAATCTTGAGAAAGAGAAATGTAGTATTGGAAAGCAGGCAGTTTAGAGTCAAGAAGACTTGAATTCAAAGTCCAGCCTTTGAAATACCTCTACTCGGTGACCGTGGCAAGCAGCTTAACCTCCCTGCCCCATGGAATTCAGGGTATGATATCAGTCAACAAATATTTACTAAGTTCTTTCTATGTGGTAGGTGTGTACTAAGTTCTGGGAAGATAAAATAAGTAATAGATGAGTTCCTGATTTCTATTAATGGAGAGAATCTTCATATAGGAATTATTTACACTGATGAAATCACATCTGGACCCTGGCCATATTTATTTAATTTAAAAAGATTTATTTAGTTTCTACTTTATGCTACATATTGGGATGTAAAAATAGAAATGACATAGACCTTACTTACAAGGTAGGTTAAAATTTTCACACTTTTACACCTAACTTAATTTACCTTATTCTGATTTTTTTTAAAAAAGCTATGGGTCTTTGAGAATATGAATGATAAATCTTTAGGGGTATGTATTTTGTTAATATGAGTCAAGGACGTATATAACAAAAATGACTTATTTTCCCTTACCTGTTAGAAAATCATTCATTCATTTACAACAAGGTCCCAATCAACTCTGGTATCCTTTACTACTTTGGGTTCACATAAGACACTTTGGGTATTCTTAATTATGCAAATATAGCTTAAGACCTCATGACAGAAGTGATTAATCAAATAGTCCAATTATTTCATTGAGATAGAATATCAGTGGAATAACTAGGGAAATTCAAGCAATGGAATGATTTTCAGTCTTTTATTGACAAAAGGATGTAACAGTCTCCTAGAAAACTTAAATGTGGGTGAAAAAAGTGTTTTCCAGTTCAGAGACTGAGGAAACAAATTCCCAGTCTACTTTCAGTTTGGGCTTCGTTTTGGGCATGGGGATTTTTCTAAACTTCTCAAGTGCAATGATTCCAATCATTTGTTCTAGAGTAATTAGGAATTTGCTTCACCTTTACAATCCAGCTGTATTCTCTCTATTTTCATTGAGTCCTTAATACCCCATCTGACTCGTTAAAGCTCGAGCCTCTCAGAAGACTCAGAGATTAGTGATTTATTATGACAGAGTAAGTAGGTATGGAATGTCACAGCACAGCATAGAGTAGAATAGGAAAAAGTACTTTTTGTACTTCATATTTCTTTAACTGTTACTCTTTAGTGTGTTCTGACTTATTTGTAAAACAAAGGTAACAAATGGAGAGTGTTAATTTCTATTACTGAAGTGATAGTTTTGCAGAAATAGAGCATATAATTGAATGGATTATATGTTATTCCTTCTTTTCTCATTTATTTCCCAATATTGAGAGCCTATGTACTGGACTTATGCATTCATTAAGAAATGTCACTGTTATTCTTATGAACAGATATTGAAATTGGAGGCATTCATGGTGCTTAAGAGGAAATAATCATTCTCATAGACTTAAGCAGCAGGAGGCACATTAGAAATCATCAAATCCAACTCCCTCATTTTACAGATAAGGAAAATGAAGCCAGGAGAGATTAAGTGCCACATAGCTAGCTACAAGTCCTAAGGAAAGCATAATGCACTGATGACAGTGAAGAAAATATAATGAGCCCTGGGCTTGTTCTGGCATCATCAGTTAATGTCTTTGTATTCTTGAAAAATTGCTTTGATGCCTAAGCCTCAGTTTCCTCATCTATAAAGTAGCCCGCCCTTCCTACCACCTGGGATTGGTGTAACAGCCAAATGAGATCATGATTACCTTTTATAAACTCAAAGCAACTTAAAGATTATGATTATACAAATCCAAAATTAGTCATATGTGGAACAAATAGTCTTTTTTTCAGATTATATATATATATACGTGTGTATATATATATATATATATATATATATATATATATATATATATACACACGTATGCATGCAACATTCAATTATGTATATACTGATCTATATATGTATATATTTATATACACATTTATCTGTAGATAGAAGAGTGTGTGTGTGTGTGTGTGTGTGTATCTAGGTATCTTTGGATATACTCTTTAATACTTCAATGGATCTGTGATGTCACCTAATACTCTAGGAGTGCAGCTTGTAACCCATTCACTCTTTTTCGTCCTATAAATTCACCACAGAGGAGCCACTCAATGTATTATGTAGGAACCAAAATAGTACACAGTCTATAATATATCATCCTTTACTTTTACTCATTGATCAGCCAACTTCCTTTTCTGGTCCTACATTTCTTTGATGATCTCTTTATTGTGCTTTATTTTGCGCAAAAAGATACAGACCTATTTAATGTCCACTATACATTTGGGTTTTTTTTCCCTTTAGGTCACTTGCAATTTTTCTTCTTGAGAGACTGAATTATTTTACTATTTATAGTCAAATAGCCTCACCGGAAGAATATTGGCATGGCATTGGATGGACTAGTCTAAATAATTTCCTCTTTAATCAGTAATGTAACTAAAATGGATGAAAATTGATGAAGGGGCTACAAGAATAGAGGAATATTAATACAGAGTAGATACTTGATCCAAATATTTTGTTTATGTGGTGTCAGCCATTAAGGAATTTCTTAGAATCCTTGTTGGTTTGGCAAATATCTGCAAGTTCACATCATAAAATCTTCTTGAATTTTCTATTTTGTATTTCCATGCAATTTGGAAGAAGCAGCAGATTTCCAATAAAAATTTGAGTTTTAATTCCGGTGGCTAGGGCAAATACCACAAAATGTATCCTGGGCAAGCATAAAAGACATTCTTAAATAAGTTTTTAAAGATTATTTCTGTTTAGTGATACATGGAGTGGGATGAGAGAGTAAAATCAGTCTAGGTCAGGGAGGAACTCACCTGAGATATGGCCACTGAGAGAAGAAAGCATGCCAAGTCGTTTCCTACTTTAAATAATTATTCTTGGGCTAAGCCTATTGGGATTTTTTTTGACTTCTTGAAAGAGTAGAAGCTCTTTCTAGTTGCTCTAATTTTCAGCACCCTAGGTCAAAGATTCAATTTCCCTTTCCTAATTATAAAAATAGTCCCAATATCATATATTATAGAGTCAAAGCACAGACATAGTACAACCAAGATTTACTGGAATTTCCTATTTAAATCATTTGTCACTGAATGGGAATTATACCATGTTCCATTTTACAAAAGGTTTGTCACACTTTTAAGTACTTGGCAAATGCTTAAAATATAACTATAAGGATGTATTTTCAGACAGACATGAGTCCTTTGGACCCATGCTGAAAACTCCTTATGGTCACCAAAATTAATAGTTTCTAAAAGAAAAAGTCATGGGAATAGATCTGGGACAATCAGTGGGGAGAAAACTGAAAAAGATTTCCTTGTCAAGCAAGAGGTACATTACTGCTCAAATGATTTTCTTATTTTTAAAAGAACACCAAGTGATCACCACCCAATTATGTCAATATACCAAAGTTTATATTCTTTGTTCTCTGTGCCCATGCTATCTTTCAAGTCTGATTGCCATACAAATACAGGTGTTTCTCAGGTATGGCAAATATGAGAAAATATGTATACATACATATATATGTGTATACATATTTACAAGCATATACACATATGGGTTTATATGTATACATGTACATACACACATATATACACATATATATATATATATATGTATGTATATATCAACAGGAAATAAGGTTTCTTTTTACCAGATATGCAGGCAATGATAAGGTTCAGTTTTTCTTGGGTGTGGGGAGGTCATTTCTGGGTTGTTTTTCTTTTCCTTTGGGTTTCTATTTGTTTGATGTTACATTAAAGCTATTACAAAGCCAGAATTCACATAAAATGAACATAGTCCACATATCATCAAACCATACCAGTTAATATGAATACTTGCTGTCTGACCTTGGACAAATCACTTGACCTCTGTAATTCTTAGATGCTGCATTTATAAAATAAAAGAATTGAATTAATAAGTTAAGATTCCTTCTATCTGTGAAACCCTATGTTCTTAAAATGCAAGGTAGATCTGTAGTTATTATTTTCAAATGATCTATAATCAATATGTTTTCTCCATTTCATAAAAATAATCAATGAAATAAAAATTGGTACTAATGTTTCATGAACAGGTTTACAAATAATGCATAATTTTAGCCTGTAGAATTTTGCCCTCCAATTCACATTCACAGTTTCTTTTAGTCTTCAAGTTCTTGTTGCCAAATAGTGAAACAACACTAGAAGATAAGTGAGATTGGGTGAGGAAACTGAGATGTAGAGGACCAGCTTGCTTAATGTCATATATATTTAATGGCTCAGCTGGGACTGAACTGAAGGATTTGGGGATTTGAGCTCCTCTGATTAAATAAATAAATATAAATCCTATGAAGCTCATACATTTGTAGGGAAAATGTGCAAAATTTCAGTAATATGAAAATAATTTTTGTCTTTTTCTTTGCAAAAATCACTGTTTAATATATATTTTAATATATATAATTTATAATAAAATTGCCCTGCAGTTACATTTTTCTCTTATTTGTTCTGCATATAAAAGAAGAACACTAAACGAAACATCAGAAGACTATTGTAAAATGAAGGGGTAAGACTAGAGAATATGAGGTCTTTTCAAGGTCTAACGATCTCTGTGCTTCCTTTCTCCTTTCGTTGACTTTACTACTCTCACATGAATTTTGTACACATATGACTGAATGAGGATATTATCTCTATAACTATCATATATAATTATTTTAGTTGTAAAGTCTCATGTATTATAATCTCAGAATAATTATTTTAAAAATTGATATCTTTTTTATATATTGTCTTCATTTCCAAATATATCCCTCCTATTCCGCTACCCAGAGAGCTATCCTTTGGCACAAACAAAACTATGAGAAACAAATGAAAACAATTCACCAAAGCTAACCAATACATCAACTGTGTGCTGAAAACACACAGTTCATTGAAGTATTAAGTATCTGTGTGTGTAGGTCTATAACTTTGAAACAAAAGCTATCTCTGTTCTACAAGAAGACTGAATAAATTTTAGATTTTGTATAATAGTCATTTTAACATTGTCTTGAGATTACAAAAGACATTTGGAATCTCATTTGGTCTGCATTTCAACCCTTTGTGGTAGGAAGGGCTGAAGCTATTTTACAAATGAAGAGATTGAATCTCAGTGGTTAAATCTGATGGAATATGTATACATTCCTCCATACTCCAAATCTTCCAAAGGAGAAAAAAGATGCATCTTTTTCATCTTTCCTTTAGGGTCAGGTTTGGTTATTTTAATTGTACAGCATCCACTATCCTTTTTAGGTTATTTTCATTTATGTTCTCTTGTCATTGTGTATATTGTTTTCCTGGTTCTTTTTCTTTGATTTTGCAAGTTTGTAGCAGTGGTGGGGTGTGTGGTATATTACTACTGATGCATTGCCCAGATGAGATTCTTGGTATAAACATTCCTTCTCCATTCTGGAAAGTAGTATCAAAGGATCTGGTTATATCATATCCATTCTTTTGCTCGCTTTGTACCCCTAGGCAGACATTGCTTCTGGCAAAACATTTCACTGTTAGCTCCATCTCTGTCTTTTCTTTGGAGGTATTTCTCCCTCAGTTATTTTCTGTCATCTGCATTCCCAGTAAGTACACCCCGACTAGCAAATTCTAGTGGCTAATGTTTATAAAGACAAAAGCGAACATTAAAAAACAAAGTAAACAGACCTTCCCTGTGCCCAGTAGAAAAAAATTACAGTTTCTTATGTAGGAACTCAAGGGAAGAAAGGAGCTAGAGATTACTATACATCCTTTGCCTGATTGGCCCACATGACCTTGCTCCTAGGATCCTGGTGTGTGTGTGTGTGTGTGTGTGTGTGTGTGTGTGTGTGTGTGTATTTGCCTCTGCCTACTCTCTGATTTTCTGAGTTCCTCCTAACTTCTTATATATTTCCTCTCTCCATATCTGTTTTCTATTTTTCCAGTTAGGACCTGAATCACTGCCCTCATTTTTAAAGGCCATTTGTATGCTTTCATCAAGCATCTGGATGGCTTTGCTTTTCTTCT
>CM053772.1:99337321-99367181 GCA_028658325.1 Potorous gilbertii | reverse complement strand
AACACAGGTACTAAATGTCAAAGATGAGATTCAATCCAGGTTTATCAGAATTCAGATTCAGAACTTTGCCATAACTTGCAAAAACACATATCCATAGCTATTTCTGTATATTATTAACAAAATCAGAGTAAAAGAAAGAAAGAGAAATTTCATTTAAATAATTTTTAAAATTCATTATCTCAGAGTTAGCATACCAAGTCATACACAGGTCTTATTTATATAAATATAATTACAAAATAAATTTTATAGAAATAAAGGAAGGCATACATAAATGTAAAGATAATCAATATTCACATCTGGAACATATCAAAACAATAATGACCAAATTTATAGATATTATAGTTATGTGAAATTGACAAAAAAAGATATTTTATGGAATAAAACTTAAAAATTAAGAATAGAAAAGGATATAAACAATGAGAATGACAAGGGTTTAAGATTAGAAAATTTTCATAGCAAGATTATATAAGAAAACAAAAAACTGGAAATAATAAGTGGCCTGAATGACTTATCATGTATATTTTTTCTCCTTTTAAAATTGTGCTGTTTTTCTGAATTTCAAAAATGTGAATATTTTCTTAGATAAATAATAGAAAAGGGATTTGACATAAATATGTATCTTCATTAAGATCACTATTATCACTATTTGCTTCATTAAGTGTAGCTTGATTTTTTTAAAAGTACATAATAAATTGAATGTAATTTCCAAAGCTGTCATTCTTCTTTGTCTTCCTTTGAACCTCCTTCTATTCTCTTCTCTGTAGTTAAAAAAATACTCTTTGCTTAAGAGACTAGACCGTCCACCCAGGCGCTAACTCATGGTCCCTTCCCACTGATGTTTGATGTGGGAACGTTAACCTGCTTTGTTCTCAACCTGAACTGATTTTCTCCTCCTTAAGCTCCTGGGAGCTCATCATGTTAAGGATATTTAATTTAGTTTAATTTATTTAATAATTCAGAAAACTGATCCCCATAGAGCACTGCAGATGAGAACTACAGAGTTCAAAATCTTCCAGCCTTCGTATCTTAAGTTGCTGATATTATAGATGTGAGAATGTGTGACTTAATTGCTTTTTCTAAGATGGCATTATTTAAATCCTTGATTTCTTTTTCAGATGATTCTGGTATTTTATAACTTTGGGGGGTAAATATCCATCCATTTCATTTATTAATATTATTAGCATATAAGTTTAGTTTCTAATAATTTCATTGTCATTTTTTGTGAATTTAATTTACTTCTCTCTTTTAATTAGATGAGTAACTTATTTTTAATTTTGTAAAAACAGTTCTCTATCTCATAATTCAAAGAGATTTTCCTTCAATTTCACTAATTTCATCTATGATTTTTAAAAGTTCTATTGTTGCATTCAATTGTTTCTTTCTATTTTTAGTTATATATCGAATTTATTGATTCATTTGTGGGTGGTTTTTTTTTGATTGATGGAAGTGTTTAGCAATGTAAATTTTCCATTAAGTACTACTTTGGCTATATCCCCAAAGGTGTCATCATCTAAAAAAAATAAATTGCATATCATTTCTTTGATGTGTTCTTTGGCCTACAAATTCTTTGGTATTTAGGATTTTGAATCTTTTCTTTAAATTCTCTATATTGTTTATAACTTTTTTATTGTGAGAGAGGCACAGCCAGGATGGCAGAGTAAAGGCTAGGACTTGCTTGAGCTCTCCCCCAAACCCCTCCAAATATCTCTAAATAATGACACTAAATAAATCCAAGTGCACCACAACCCACAAAACAAGGAAAACAATTTTCCAGTCCAAAAAAACTTAGAAGGATGGCAGGAAAGGTCTGTTGTACCAGAGTGAGAGAGGAGTATAGTCCTGCACAGATTAGGCCTCAGCAAACAAGGAGCATGCCTCCTGGAATGGAATCAGTGGCACCAGTGGCAGTTTCCAGACCTCTCAGCCCACAGATGCAAAGACAATTTGAAAGGTCATCAGGAAAGGTCTGTCGCACCTGGGTGAGAGTGGAGCACAGTCCAGCATAGGCTACACCAACACCGTCCTGGCCCCAGCAAACTAGGAGTAGGTCTTGGGAGTTACTGAATTATCAGCAGCAGCAGCAACTACTTCCATAGTTTTCAGCCCATGGACAGTAAGGGGATAAAACAACTGGTCAGAAGGAGATTTCAGGGCTCTCTTTGCTAGCATTGAGACAGGACTGTTGCTTTGACCATACTCGGATCAGTCTCCCAGTCCTGAGTGGCTATTCCAGGGTGAGGAGGAGTACTAGCACTCCAGAGCCTGCAACTACAGTGGAGCTGGGACCTTCCTTACAGTTCCAGGGCATAAAAGAGTACTTGTGGTCATTCACAGATCAGAGCACAGGCCAGGAAAATGGCAAACACATCTCTCCTTAGATCATACCACCTTGGAAGAACTGAAAACTTACAGGTCCCTAGAAGTATTTCTGGAAAACATTGCACAAACTCTCTGAAACTTAGGACAGTGCATCCTTTACTCTGGAAGGAGAACCCCATTTTAACAGAATTAAAAGTCAAGAAATAGGCTGAGGAAATGAGCAAATAACAGAAAAAGTTCTGACTATGGAAAGTTACTATGGTGACAAGGAAGATCAAAACACATCGAGAAGAAGACAACAAAGTCAAAACTCTTACATCCAAAGCCTCCAAGAAAAATATGAATTGCTCTCAGGTCTTGGAAAAGCTCAAAAGGGATTTTGAAAATCAAATAAGAGGGGTGGAGGAAAAATTGGGAAGAGAAATGAGAGTAATGCAAGAAAATCATGAAAAGCAAGTCAACAGGTTGCTAAAGGAGACCTCAAAAATGCTGAAGAAAATAACACCACTAAAAATAGACTAACACAAATGGCAAAAGAGGGCCAAAAAGCCAATGAGGAGGTGAATGCTTTAAAAAGCAGCATTGGCCAAATGAAAAAGGTTTACTAAAGAAAATAGTTCTTTAAAAATTAGAATGGAGCAGATGGAAGCTAATGACTTTATGAGAAACCAAGAAATTATAAAACAAAACCAAAAGAATGAAAAAATAGAAGACAGTGTAACATATCTGAGTAGAAAAACATCTAACCTGGAAAACAGATTCAGGAGAGATAATTTTAAAATTATTGGTCTACCTGACAAATAGGATAAAAAAAGAGCCTAGATATTATCTTTCATGAAATTATCATGGAAAACTGCCCTGATATTCTAGAACCAGAGGATAAAATAGAAATGGAATGAATTCACAGGTCACCTCCTAAAAGAGATCCCAAAAGGAAAACTCTTAGGAATATTGTATCCAAATTCTAGAGTTCCCAGGTCAAGGAGAAAATATTAGAAGCAGCCAGAAAGAAGCAATTCAAGTATTATGGAAATGCAATCAGGGTAACACAGGATTTAGCAGCTTCTACATTAAGGGATTGAAGGACTTGAAATATGATATTCTAGAGGTCAAAGGAAATAGGATTAAAACCAAGAATCACCTACCCAGCAAAACTTTCAGGGGAAAAATGGAATTTCAATGAAATAGAGGACCTCCAAGCATTCTTGTTGAAAAGACCAGTGGTGAATAGAAAAGTTGACTCTCAAATACAAAAATCAAGAGAAACATGAAAAGGTAAACAGGAAAGAGAAACTTTAAGAAATACATTAAAGTTGAACTGCTTACATTCCTACATAGAAAGGTGTTATTTGTAACTCATGAGAACTTTTTCAGTGTTAGGGTAGTTAGAGGAATATATATGTAGCTGTGTATGGGCATGTATATATTATATATGTGTAGGTATATATATGTACATGGGTATATGTGTATATGTGTATATGTATACATGTATATATAGATAGATAGATATGTGTCTGTGTATACACACACATGTAGACAGAGGGCACAGGGTGAGGTGAATATGAAGGGAGGATACCTAAAAAAATAAAATTTACTGTTTAATGGAATGTACTAGGAAGAAGAGAAAAAGAGAGGTAGAACACAGCAAATCATCTCACATAAAAGAGGAAAGAAAGAGCTTTTTCAATGGAGGGAAAGAGAGGAGAGATGAAAGGAAATAACTGAGTCTTACTCTCATGGGATTTGGCTTAAGGAGGAAATAACACACACTCAGTTGAATATGGAAATCTATTTTACCCTGCAGGAAGTGGGGGGGAAGGGATAGGAGAAGGAAGATAATAAAAGGGAGAGCAAATTGGGGAAAGAGATAATCAGAAGCAAACACTATTGTGGGAAGACTGGTCAAGGGAGAGAATGGAATAAATGAAGGTCAGGGAAGGATAGAGGGAAATGTGGTTAGTCTTTTACAGCATAACTATTATGAAAGTGCTTTGCATTGTTACACATGTGACCTATATTGAATTGCTTGTTTTCTCAACCAGGGTAGGTGGGGAGGAGAGGAGAGACTATGGAACTCAAAGCTTTAATAAAAATTATTTTAGCATGCCCTTGGAAATTAAAATATATAGGCAATGGAAAATAGAGATCGATTTTGCTCTATAGGAAAATAGGGGAGAAGGGGATGGAAGAAGGATGGGTAATAGAAGGGAGGACAGACAGGAGGGAGGGGAAGATGGAGGCATTCTTTCCTGGAGTGGGGATGGGGAGAAGTGAGGAGAAAATTTTGAATTCAAATTCTTGTGGAAGTGAATGTTGAGAACTGAAAATATATATATATATATATATATATATATATATATATATATATATATATATATACTCAAAAAGTAGGATTTGTCAAATGAAAAAGGAGGTACAAAACTCACTGAACAAAATAATTCTTTAAAATTTATAAGTGGATAAGTGGAAGCTATTGAAACATCAAGAAACAAATAAAATCAAAAGAATAAAAAAAATAGATGGTGGAGTGATCAGAATTGCTCTCTCCTGTCCCTTGTTAACTTGACGAATCCAGAGAATATCTCCCTGGGAAAATCCCTGGAAGAGTTCGAGTAGCAGAAGGGGTAAACAGTCTCTTAGCCCATGAGACTAGGAAGATCACTAAGGAGGGCCCCTTTTGCTGTGGCTGAAGGGGACCAGTGCAGGATCAGAGCTGCTCCAGAAAGGCCCACCTCAGCAAACCAGGAGAAGACCTTGAGCTCCAAGGGAGTGAGGCCAGCAACCACCAACACCAGGAACCCAGGCATGCCTCAGCACCCCAGGGGAATCAGGAAAACACTAGTGTAGATGGGATCACCAACCATTGAGGATGCTTGTGCTCTAGCTCAGCAGAGGAGACCTCCTGTGGCCAGACCACCCCTCCCCCACACTTAAAGAGCTATCTCCAGGATAACTGGGGAAACTCTGCCTTCCAACATCAACCAGCTCAGTACCAGGTAAGCTGCAGTATTTTAGCTTCTAGCTGAAAGAATCAGAGGCCACAACATACAAAGCGTCAAGTTTTAGGCACAAGAACTGTGAGACAGAGCTTCTTATGCCCCAGATGCAAAGATCTACTTTATAAGCCAGGAAAAGAGTGATTATCATGAGTAAGAAGCAAAGCAGAAAAGAAAAAGCCATAGAATCTTTCTTTGGGGACAAGGACTAAAATACAAAGACCAAAGAAGTCAGTATTGAGACTGTACTGCCATCTGAAATGTCAGAAGAGAATATGAACTGGTCTGAAGCACCAAGAGCCTTCTTGGAAGAGCTCGAGAAGGATTTTAAAAGCCAAATTAGAGAAGTAGAAGAAAAACTGACCAATGACTTTAAAAATGTGAAAAAAGAAATCACAGAAGAATTTAAAATGATAATTGGACAAATGGAAAAGGAAGTACAAAACCTAACTAGAGAAAATAACTCCTTACAAGAAACAATTGCATAGATGGAAAAGGAGATCCAAAAGTTAGCTGAAGAAAACAATTTGATCAAATTAGAATCAGGCAAGTGAATCTATGAGACATCAAGAATCAGTCAAAAAGAATTTAAAGAATGAAAAGATAGAAGAAAATATAAAATATCTAATTGGAAAAATTAGAACTGACCTGAAAAACAGATCCAGGAGAGAAAATCTAAGGATTATTTGTCTACCAGAAAGCCATGATGAAAAAAGGAGCCTGGACAATATCATGCAAGAAATCATCAAGGAAAATTGCTCAGAAGTCCTATATCCAAAAGGCAAAATACTCATCAAAAGAATCCATCATTCACCTCCTGAAAGGGATTCCAAACTAAAAATGACAAGGAATATCATTGCCAAATTCCAGAACTATCAAGTGAAGGAGAAAATCTTGCAGACAACCAGGAAGAAACAATTCAATATCAAGGAGCTACAGTCAGGATCACAAAGGATCTTGCAGCTTCTACATAAAGGGACAGAAGGGACTGGAATACAGTATTCCGTAAGGCAAAGGAGCTGGGACTACAAGCAAGGATTAATTACCCAGCAAAGTTGAGCATAATATTTCAGGCAATAAGATGGACATTCATTGAAATAAGGGATTTGTAGACCCTCCTGATGAAAAGACCAGAACTAAATAGAATGTTCAATCTTCAAATGCAGGTCTCAAGAGAGGTATAAAAAGATAAACAGGGGGGAAAATCTTGGTACGCAATATAGGCAAACTGTTTACACCCTTATAAAGTAAGATGATATTTGTTAATCTTGAGAATTGTATATTTATTATGAAATATAAAAGTTATATACATAGATAGAGGCTACAAGTATAAAATAAATGATGTGATGATAACAAATGTGATTTAAGGGTGCAAAGGGGTTGTAATGGGAGATGTGGAAAGGAGGAGGCAGAAAAAATATATTATATCACAGGAAGAGGCACAAAAATATATTACAGTAGAGGGAAAGAGGAGAGGGAGATGAGTATTTGAGAGGAACTATCATCTGATTGTATTCAAGGAGGGTACAACAAACTCAGCTAAATATAGAAGTACAACTAGCTCTATAGGCAGTAGGAGTAGAAGGGGAAAAAGAGAGGGGAGGCTAAAAGGGAGGGAAGAAGTAGTAAGGGAAAAGAAGATTAAAAGTGAGGGGGGGCTTAAAGAAGGGAGGGAAGACTGAGGGAGGTGGTGATCAAAAATTAAAACTCTGTTGTGGAGGGGAAAAGAGAAGGGAGGACTAAAAGCATAAACAAGGGGAAAGGGGATGGAGGAAAAGACACAGAGAGTAGTCATATCTGTGAATGTGAAAAGGATGAACTCTTCCATAAAATGGAAACAGATAACAGAATGAATTAAAAACCAGAATCAAACAATATGTTGTTTACAAGAAACACATTTGAAATGGGGACATACACACAGAGTAAAGGTAAAAGATTGGAGCAGAATATTTTGTGCTTCAGTTGATGTAAAAATAGCAATCCTAATCTCAGACAAAGCAAAAGCAAAAATTTAATCAAAAAAGATAAGGAAGGAAACTATATCTTGCTAAAAAGCACCATAAAAAACAAAGCAATTTCATTACTAAACATATATACTCCAAGTGGTATAGTCTCCATATTCTTAGAGGAGAAGTTAAGGGAGTTACAGGAAGAAATAGACAGCAAAACTATACTAGTGGAGGACCTCAACCTACCCCACTCTGAACTTGATATATCTAACCTCAAAATAAACAAGAAAGAATTTGAGGTGAATAAAACTCTAGATAAGATAGATATAATAGATCTCTGGAGAAATTTGAATGGAGATAGAAAGGAATATGCCTTTTTCTCAGCAATACATGGCACATATTCAAAAATTGACCACGTATATGGGCATGAAAACCTCACAATCCAGTGCAGAAAGAGAGAAATAGTCAATGAATCCTTCTCAGATCATAATGCAATAAAAATTATATGTAATCAAAGACCATGGAAATATAAACCAAAAACTAATTGGAAACTAAACAATCTAATCCCAAGGAATGAGTAGGTTAAAGAACAAATTATAGAAACAATCAACAACTTCATTCAAGAGAATGGCAATAATGAGACAACCTACCAAATCTTATAGCATACTGCAAAAGCAGTTCTTAGGGGAAGTTTTCTGTCTTTGAATTCCTACATGAAAAAATAGAGGAAAAGGAGATCAATGAATTGGGCATGCAGTTGAAAAAGCTAGAAAAAGAACAAATTGAAAATTCCCAAGTAAATACCAAATTAGAAATACTGAAAACCAAAAGATAATTAATAAAGTTGAAATTAAGAAAACTATTGAACTAATAAATAAAACTAAGAGTTGGTTTTATGAAAAAACCAGTAAAATTGATAAACTTTTGGTCAATTTGATTTAAAAAAAAAGAAGAAAACCAAATTACCAATACAAAAAATAAAAATGATGAACTCACCTTCAATGAGGAGGAAATTAAAACAGGAATTAAAAATTACTTTGCCCAACTGTATATTATTAAATTAGACTATCTAAATGAGATGGATGATCATTTTAAAAAATATAAATTGCCCCAATTGACAGAAGAAAAAGTTGAGTACTTAAATAACTCCATCTCAGAAAAGACATTGAACAAGGCATCATCAGTGAACTCCCTAAGAAAAAAATCACCAGAGCCAGATGGATTTACAAGTGAATTCTATCAAACATTTAAAGAACAGTTGATTCCAATACTATATAGACTATTGGGGAAAATTGCCCGAGAAGAATTCTTACCAAATTTTTTTTTACGATGCAAATGTGGTTCTGATGCCTAAACTAGGAAAAGCCAAAACAGAGAAGGAAAATTATAGATCAATTTCTCTAATGAATATAGATTAAAAATTTTTAAATGTGTATGTTTTCTTTCTTCATTGTCGAAGAAGACTATACCATCAGAGAAATGATTTCATGACTTTCACTTGACTTTGTTTTGAATGAGCGAGGGCTATGCAGGTTACCAGCTCACTTCTCCTCCAGAGCCTTCTGAATCCAGTGACAGATATTCATCAGGATAAGTGGAGATGACCCAGGATGAGGCAATTGGTCTTAAGTGACTTGGTCCAAGGTCACACAACTAGTGAGTGTCAAGTGCCTGAGATGAGATTTGAACTCAAGTCCTCCTGGCTCCTACACTGGTGATTTATCCACTGCACCGCCATCATGTCACTATTTAAATAAGATATTATCAAAAAAAGTACAGTCATTTATCATGAGAATAATTCATTATGATTGGGTAGGATTTATATCAGGAATACAGGGCTGGTTCAATATTAGGAAAGCTATTAGCATTATTAATCATATAAACAACAAAACTAACAGAAATCACATGATTATCTCAATAGATGCAGAAAAAGCTTTTGACAAAATATAACACCCATTCCTATTGAAAACACTGGACAGCACAAGAATAAATGGAACTTTCCATAAAATAATAAGCAGTATCTACCTAAAATCATCAGCAAGCATTATATGCAATGGGGAGAAGCTAGATGCTTTTCCAATGAGATCAGAGGTGAAACAAAGATGTCTATTATCACCACTGTTATTCAATAGATTAGAAATGCTAGCTGTAGTAATAAGAGAAGAAAAAGAATTTGAAGGAATTAGAATAGGCAAAGAAGAAACTAAGTTATCACTCTTTGCAGATGATATGATGATATATTTAGATAATCCCAGAGAATCAAGGAAAAACCTACTTGAAATAAAAAACAACTTTGGAAAAGTTGCAGGTTGCAAAATAAACCCATATAAATCATCTGCATTTCTGTATATTACTAACAAACCTCAACAGCAAGAGGTAGAAAGAGAAATCCCATTTAAAGCTATGGTAGACACTATAAGATATCTGGGAGTCTACCTGCCAAAACAAACCCAGGGACTATATGAACACAGTTACAAAACACTTTTTGAACAAATAAAGTCAGTTCTAAGTAAGTGGAAAAACACTAGTTGTTCATGGGTAGACCAAGCTAATATAATAAAAATGACAATTCTACCTAAATTAATTTACTAGTTCAGTGCCATACCAATCAAACTAACCAGATAATTATTTTCTAGAGCTAGAAAAAAAATAATATCAAATTTCATCTGGATGAACAAAAGGTCCATAATATTAAGGGAGTTAATGAAAAGGAATGCTAGGGAAGATGATCTAGCCCTACCAGATTTCAAATTCTTTTATAAAGCAGCAGTCATCAAAACCATGTGGTACTGGCTAAGAAACAGAGGGGCAGACCAGTTGAATAGATTAGGTACTCAAGACACAGTAGTTAATGAATATGGCAATTTATTATTTGATAAACCCAAGGATCCCAGGTTCTGGGATAATAACTCACACTTTGACAAAAATTGCTAGGAAAACTGGATAACAGTATGGTATAAACTGGGCATAGACCAATGCATGACACCGTACACAAGAATAAAGTCCAAATGGATGATCTAGGTATAAAGATTGATATTATAAACAAATTAGGGGAGCAAGGAATAGTATATTTGTCAGATTTATGGAAAGTGGAGAAATTTATGACAAAACAGGAGATAGAGAACATTATGAAGTGCAAAATGTATAATTTTGATTACATTAAATTGAAAAGTTTTTGCACAAACACAATGCAACCAAGATTAAGAGGGAAGCAGAAAACTGGGAAAGAATTTTTTTTACAACTAATGCCTGTGATAAAGGCCTCATTTATAAAATGTATAGAGAACTGAGTCAAATGTATGAGAATTCAAGTCAGTCCCCAATGATAAATGGTCAAATGATATGAACAGGGAATTTTCAGAGGAAGAAATTAAAACTATCTATAATCATATGAGAAAGTGCTCTAAATCACTGTTGATTAGAGGGATGCAAATCAAAACAACTCAGAGGTACCACATGACACCTATCAGACTAATGTGACAAAACAGGAAGATGATAAATGTTGAAGAAGATGTGGGAGAGTTGGAATACTAATTCCTTGATGGAGCTGTGAACTTAACCAACCATTCTGCAGAGCAATTTTGAATTATACTCAAAAGGACTACCAAAATGTGCAAACCCTTTGACCCAGCAATATTGCTTCTGGAATTTTATCCCAATGAGATCATAGAATTGGGAAGGAGTCCCACATATGCAAAAATATTTTCAGCAGCTCTCTTTGTGGTAGCCAAAACCTGGAAATCAAGGCTGAACAAGTTGTGGTATATGAATGTAATGGAATACTATTTTGCTATGAGAAATGATGAACAGGAAGATTTCAGAGAAGACACATCAACTGATGCTGAGTGAAAGGAATAGAACCAGGAGAATTCTGTATGCGCAACAAACACAGTGTACAAGGAATTTTTCTGATACAGTTGGCACTTCATTGAAATGCATGGACTTAAAAAATTTCCAGTGAACTCCTGAGGTAAAATGCCTTCCACATCCAGAGAAAGAACTATGGAATTGGATCGCAGATAGAAACAGACAATATTCCTTTGTATTATGTTTTGTTTTATGGTTTCTTCCATTCATTTTAATTCTTCTATGTAAAATGCATTTAATAGGAATATATGTGTAGAATCTATATAAGATTCTATGCTGTCTCAGGAAGGGAGTGGGGAGGGAGAGGGGGATAAGGGTGAGGGTATGGAAAAAAATCTAAGATATATGGAAGTGATTGTCAAACACTGAAAATAAATAAAATAGTTCAATTAAAAAATAAAAAGTAAAATTAAAAGAAGAATGAAAAAGTAGAAGACAATGGGAAATATCTCATTGGAAAAACAACTGACTTGGAAAATAGAACCATGAGAGATGATTTAAAAATTATTGGACTACCTGAAAGCCATGATTCAAAAAAAGAACCTAGACATCATCTTTCAAGCAATTATCAAGGAAAGCTGCCCTGATATTCTAGAACCAGATGGTAAAATAGAAAACAGAATCCACTGATCACCTCTTGGAAGAGATCACAAAAGGAAAACTCCCAGGAATATTATTGCCAAATTCCAGACCTCCTAATTCAAGGGGAAAATACTGCAAGTGGCCCAAAAGAAACAATTCAAATATCATAGTGCTTCAGCCAGGATAAGACAAGATTTAGGAGCTTCTGCTTAAAAGGATCAGAGGGCTTGGAATATGATATTCCAGAGGGCAAAAGAGCTAGAATTACAACCAAGAATCACACACCTAGAAACACTGAATTCAGTCCTTCAGGAGGAAAAATGCACATTCAATGAAATAGAGGATTTTCAAGTATTCCTGATGAAAAGACCAGAGAGGAAGAGAAAATTTGACTTTCAAGTACAAGACACAAGGGCAGCATGAAAAGGTAAATAGGAAAGGGAAATCATAAGAGATTTAATGAAGTTAAACTCTTTACATTCCTACTTGGGAAGATGATACTTGTAACTCATAAGAGTTTTCTCATTATTAGGGCATTTAGGAGGAGTATAAATGGATAGAGGACACAGGTATGAGTTGAATATGAAGGGATGCTATATAAAAAAAATTATGGGATAAGAGAGGAATGTACTGGGCAAAAGGGAAAGGGAAAGGTAAAATAAGGTGAATTATTTCACATAAAAGTGGCAATAAACAGCTTATTCTCAGAATTGGCTCAAAAAGGAAATAACATACACACTCAATTGGGTATAGAAATCTATCTTAGCCTATCGGAAATACCCTAGCAGTATTTTCTCCTTGAAGTAGGGGAAGGAGGGGAAAAGGAAAAAGGAGAGGTAGTAGAAGGGAGGACAAATCAGAGGAAGTGTTAGCAAGAAGAAAACACTTTTGAGATGGGACAGGATGAAAAGAGATAATAGAATAAATGAGAGGGGCAATAGGATGGAGAGAAATACAGTTAGAAATGATCATTGTGAAAAAATTTTTGAGGCAAGTTTCTCTGATAAAGGTCTGATTTCTCAAATATATAGAGAACTGAGTCAAATTTTTAAAGATGGGCCATTCCTCAGTTGATAAAGGATCAAAAGGTAGGTATAATTTTTAGATAAAGTAATCAAAGCTATCTATAGCCATATGAAAACATGTTCTAACTCACTTAATTGATTAAATGCAAATTAAAACAAATTTGGGATACTAGCTCATGCCTATTAGACTTGCTAATAGGATAGACATGTAAAATGACAAATATTGGAGAGAATGTGAGGAAAATGGAACATTAGTGCACTATTGGTGGAGCTGTGAACTGATTCAACCATTTTGTAGAGCAATTTGGAACTATGTCCAAATAATTATAAAACCATACATACCTTTTGACTTAGCAATACCACTACTAGGTCTGTAGAGATACAAAACAAAAAGAAAAAGACCTATATGTACAAAACTATTTATAACATCTATTCTGGTGGCAAAGAATTAGAAATTGAGGGAATGTCCATCAATTAGAGAATAACTGAGCAAGTTGTGGTATGTGACTGTGATTGAATACTAGTTTTCTATGGGAGATGATGAGAGCAATGCTCTCAGATATGCCTGGAGAGACTTGAAAGAGAAGATGTAAAGTAAAATATGCTGTATACAAACTAACAGCAATATTGTAAGATGATTGTGAATGATTTAGCTATTCTCAAGACAACTCTGAAGGACTTATGATGAAAAATGCAATCTGTACCCGGGGTGAAGGGAGTGGGGGGAACAAACTGATGGTGCTGAATACAGATCGAGGCACACTTTTTGCTTTATTTTTCTTGAGGTTTTTTGGTCTGTTTTCTTTTACAACAAGACATTATGTAAATGGTTTTCATGACTACACATGTATAACCTATATTGAATTGCCTTCTCAATGGAGGGGAGGTAAGGTGAACAGGGAGAAAGGGAGAGAATTTAGAACTCAAAGCTTAAAAATCAAATGTTAAAAATTGTTTTTCATGTAACTGGGGAAAAATAAAATACTAAATAAAAAAGAAATTTACTTTATTGTGCTGTGGTCAGATGTTTAATATTTCTGCTTTTTTGCATGTGTTTATGTCTTTATGCTCTTACAGATGGTTATTGATGGTATGTGTGTGTATGTATTAAAATTTTCTTTGATTTATTCAGAGAAGCATTAAATTTATGCTATGTCTGCTTCCCTCATCCCTTCTTCCATGATTGTATATTTTTCTAGTCTACTTCCATTATAAGAAATAAGAAGCTTCACCCTTCTCCATTGCTTCCCTGGGCGTTGCATTCCTTCTTCCCTCTCTTTTATGTCTCTTCTTAAAATTGTAAAAATAGAACAAAACCACTCCTTGTCTTATTTAATTACCTCGTTGACCTTGGAAAATATTAGGTTTCTGAAAGGAGATTTATCTCTTCTTCTCCTCTTAGTATATTAGTATTTTATCATTATTCTCTTGTAATTGCTTCAGTGTCTATACCTTAACTAGATTTCTCTTGTTCGTGTTTCAGTGTTTATACTCAGCTCCGCTTTCTTTATCAAGAATGCTTGGAAGTCTTCTATTCCATTTAAAATTCACTTTCCCCACTCTGTAGGATTAAAGTCGGTCTTGAAGATCAACCTATTTTTGCCTTTGGGATATCACATTTCAAGATTTAAAAAATACTTTATTTTCTTCTGAGTCTTATATGATCTTCATCATTCCTTGGTACTTGAACCCTTTCTGGCTATTTGCAATATTTTTCCTTTGAACTGGAAGAGCTGGATTTTGGTCTGAAATTCTGGGGTATTTTAATTTCAGGTTTTCTGTGGGAATTGTTTTGTGGATTCTTTCTACTTGCACTTTGCCCTCCAGTGACAATAAATTTAGATAATTTTATTTTGTGATTTCTTGTAATATGACATCCAGACTTTTATTTGGTTATGGTTTTCAGGTAGTCTAATGATCATTAAATTGCTTCCTCTGAGTATTTTTCCCCCCAGGTTTGTTGTATACATGTCTCATATTTTCTTGTCAATGATTTGAAGTTTCTTTTTAAATTTTCTTACTTTTAGAGTTATTTAATTAGTCTATTTTAATTTTCATGGATTCTTCTACTTGAGTGAGATTTTCTAGGTTCTATTTATATCTTCAATTCTTTCTACTAGAATTCTTATTTCACTCATAATTCTGCTTTAAATATAATTTCATTTCTTGAAGGTTATGGTTGTTCCTTAACATATAATGAGATTTTCCTCAAGACTTGGTTGTCTTAGAAGACTAGAGTCTCAGACTCCTGTTATAACTTCCTCATTGCCTAAACACAAAGCAGCCAGTAGGAACTTTCAGAGCTCTAATGCTTTTCTGGTGGACCACAATAGTCAGTTCAGGCAAGGGAGCTTTGCTTAACTGAATCAATTTAAGGCATACTCAGTGAATATCCTTCTTCTGCTATGGCTAAATAATTCTCTTTTTGTGACCTGTTGAATCACCTTTGAGTATCTTATTTTGTTCCACTATTGAACCTAACCTCTCAGGGTACTATCCTGAAATTAGGCTTGACCATGGACAGAGGACTTCTCATAGTCCTTGTGTCCCCCCTCTGAATCTCTTTGTAGCTATTTACCATTTGAGTGTCTTGACACTTTTTTATAGTCTTTAATTTCTTCTGTTTAGCCATCCAGCCTGTTTGTCTCAGTTCCTCATATATAAAATAAACTGGAGAAGGAAATGATAAGCCACTCTAGTATCTTTGCTAAGAAAACTAAAAATGGACTCATGAAAAGTTGGACATGACAAACCACTGAGCAAAAAAAATATTATTATTATATTTTCTCCAGAGATGATGTCTTGATTCAGTACATATAAGCACATCACTGATCTGATGACATTCTGGTCCCTCCATTTAATCTAGCTATTTATGACAATTTCAACTTTATCTCTAGAGTTCTAGTACTTTTTAATGTAATCTATTATCCTGACCACAAAGTTCTGAGACAGAGAAAAATGATAACATGACAATTGGTTGAAGAAATAGAGAATGATAGCTGTCTTAATGTACGTGAAAGGTTGTCATAAGGAAGAGAGGTTGGATTTGTACAATCTGCTTCAGGAATGCATAGGAGCAGTGAGTAGAAGTCAGGAAGAGGAAGATTAATTTTGATGTCAGGAAAAAACTTCCTAAAATAACTATTGAAAAATTGAATTGACTCCTCAAGAGATGATGAGTGTTCCATCAATGAAAGTCATCAAAAGAAATGGTACATTTGAGCACATTGAACATAGATTCCATTGAAACACATTCTTTGGGGAGTATGTTTTGGACTAGATGACCTATGAGATTCAACATAATTCTGAACTCCTGTGATTCCATGATTCTTTGAATTCTTTCTTTCTTGCCATTATTCTGATTGAGCAATGTGTGATGTATGATGTAGGTACTCTTCTACCATACTCTTCCCTCCCCTCTTCAGAGCAGGTACAAATAAATGTCTTCTGATTGGATGCTGAGTTGGATATATACTCTTTTTTTCCTCGTGGAAATAATACTGTTCTCTTCTTTACCCAATACACATTTGTTCTCTGGTATGTTTTATTTTATAAAATTCCTTTATCCTTGCTGGGGTTGACTTCTTAGACTAGAACCAAAAATTCAACTTTTCTTTAAGGACAAGAGCTGGGGTTGGAATTGAAGCACAGGAAGCTTTATTTTCCCTTCTGAAGAGATAGGCACCTCCAGAGTAAGGAGTCCAGGGAAAACCACCAAGGTAGTTAAAAACAAAGACAAGTGAAGATTACTAGCCATGTGGACTTAGCCAAGTGTTACTTAGAGAGTTGACATGCTAGATATTCATTATATGAGTGGATAAAAATTTAAGATCTTCTGTAATAACTATCTTTATACTCAGGTGGTCTTATTAAACTTAGCATGTGTCTGTTGAGGTCTGGAAAAGGAAAACAAAAACAACAGCCATGTTTTACTTATTCCCTTCGAGGAATTGTCATGCCATAACAGAACAATTTTTTACATTTGTTGATGTGTGTGTGTGTGTGTGTGTGTGTGTGTGTGTGTGCATGCGCTGGTAACTTGAGAGTAAAGCGATCAGAAACCAAAAGGGGTGCTTTTCATGAAGAGCTGAAGAAGACTTTATGCAAGGTGAACAATAGAAGCACCTTAAGACAGAAGACTTGAGCTGGATTAAAAAAAAAAACCAGCTTGATAATTATTGATAGTATTAAGTCAAACATTTACCACGTATAATATCTATGACCACACAGCTAGCTATAGGTGTGAAGATTAGAGCAGTTGCTACAGGACTCTGCACTAGTATTTAAATGCAAGCAATAATCTTCATATGGTTTCATTTTGTGACAGAAAGTTGTATATGCTTCTACTGACATTAGACCAACTCAGAACATCTAATCTTGACCAAATGAAACTAGATTGAACTGGTTTTCCCACTTGCACTTAATTTTTTGGTTAGCTGATTCCTGACTTCATGCCATATACACATTTTGTTCATCTCTTTTCTTCTATTCTTAATTCTATGGTTTTAAAAAATTGGTATTTCTCCAAAGAAACATGTTTAAGATGTTACTTTTAAAGAGCACACTTCAATGACCATTACAGATATTTTAGTAAATATTGTATTTGACTTAAATGTATCAAATACAAGTAAAATCAGCAACAAAATGGGATCAGTTGTACTAAAGTGCAAAGGAAAACAAACAAATTCAGGAATGGAAAAACTGAGAAATGAATGAATTAATCCTCTGGAAACAAGCAAACTTTAGAAGGATTTGGAAGCTGAAAAGATTGTTATTAATCTCTCAGTGGTATGGCACAGATTTCTTAAAGTTGGAAGAACAATGAGAAAAGTCTGAAAAAAACAAAACAGCTGCTAACAGTTGCTGTGGGGAAAAAAGTTTGTCATGGACAAGACAGTATGAATATCCTAGAATGTTGAAGACTGGGAAAGGGTAATTTTTACTGATAAAACTCACTTTTTCATTCATGGCTATACTAAAACCCTCATCAGAAAAATCTAGCTAAGTTTATAAGATCCAGGAATCTTGATCAGACATTAAAATGTCAGCCTGGAAAATGTTTTATGACTTTCTTTTTAATTCCAGCGGGTCTGGATATGCTGGCTTTATTGAAGGAATCATGACGTCTGAAAAATATATTAATATACTGAGAAGCAGAATTGTTCCAGGATATGGAATTCTCCTATATGACCTTGTACCAGATCACAAAGCACAAAAGGTTGAGAAATTTATCAAAACAGTAGTAACAGACATGCTTCAATGGCCTGGAACTTGATTGTTTCAAGCACCATTGAAAATCTACACATGGAAAAGTGGACTACTGGACAAAGATACACTTAACATCCAATGTGACGGTGAGTTGATCTTTAAATCTTTAGAAATCAATACCAAATCATGTAAAAAGAGACTATAGCCAAATTAAGACATTGTATATTAAAAGATTTCTAAAGATTTAAAGATTTTGGTATATCAATAAATTTTATTATTTTGCTTTTTCATAGTTAATTCTTATTCTACTTTGTATCTTTGCAAAGTTCTAGATTATGTGTGATGGTTGAGTTACATCAACTCACCGTAAACTGAAAATATCAAGATGAATGTCCCAGCTTGTAGCTTTTAGTACTTTGGATTCAAATCAAAATCTCAGTATGTAAATTAATTTCATCAGCATAACAATTCATAATCCTCTATTGTGGTTTCTAATCCCCATTTCCCTTCAGTTTTTCTTTGTCTAAAAGCTGACTATACTTGACTTTCCTTCTTTTCTTTTTAGCAAAGTCCCTAGATAATTGTCAATTCAGTTGTGTCCAACTCCTCGTGACCTCATTTGGAATTCTCTTGGCAGAGATAATGGAGTGGTTTGACATTTTCTTCTCTACCTCATTTTATAGATGAGAAATAGACAAACAATGTGAATTTCAGAGTAAAAGATAATACTATTAAAATCCAAAGCAATTTAGATCAAATATAGTAGCTTGTAGTATCCATTCCACAGGTCCATTCTCTTTCATCTTTTTCTTTTCTCCCATAGAGATAGAAGTTTCCAAAGACTTTTTTCTTTTTGTGGATAAGTACTATTAAGATTTTTCAGTTTCAGAGACCAAATTGGGAGGAGGGAACTATAGCTCACCATAATTCAATCTCAATATCTCTTTTCATTGCTGGTGGAGATTCATATTAACCTCATGGTATCCCTCACACCATTTAACTCCTGGATGCCTGTCTTGAAGTGGAAGTGTTTGGTACTCTGATAGGCTGACCTTGGGGAGGCCCCAAGATACCCACTAGGTACAGTCTTTTCTATATCTCTTTCTGATATAACAACTTCTTACACAGTTACTTATAGCCTTCTGCTATTTGCTGCATAAATGGATGAAGATATGACTCCTGATTGACAGAAAGAATGCTGGATACAATATTACATGTCTGTGTGAGCGCCTTACAGAAGAAAGTAGCAAACACATGTGAAGAGAGGACAGGGAGGTGGAATGTAGGGAAGAGAGAGAAAGAGAGACAGAAACTTTTGAATGACACAAAATTTTCAAAATGAAGGACTAGTACCCTTGGAGCCTTGGAGTTCTGTGGGATGTTCATTTCATGTTCCTTGACTTCCATGGAATGAAATTCTAGAGACTTCCAGACTTCCTCTGATGTAAGAGTAGATCAAAACAATCTAATTTTTGTAACAGAATGTTAAAAAATTGAGACAGGTAGCACAGAAGAAAGGTAACAGAATTTTAGTGTTTTTTTAAAGGGCTTTAGAAATTTCATCCAACCCTATTATTTTACAGATAAAACGGCAAGACACCAAAAGGTAAAATGACTTGTCAAAAGTTACTCAGGTTGGACATCCTGAAGCAGGGGCTTGAATTCTGATTTTATGGCTCCATATCCTTATCTTTCAGCTACACTATCATGCCCTGTGTAGAATGTTCAATGGAAGTTAAAGCCCAGATGAAGTTTTATACCTTAATTTTGTAATGGTTGAAATTAACTTGAGTTCCTGATTTTTCCAGTGGCACTCAGTTACCTTGGAGCAGGAAAGGTGAAATCTAAGTGAATCATAAACAGATTCCTACTCATCCTAGGTTTTATGACACCTAACTAGCCTTAGCAGGAAGGTAAGGATAGCCTCCAGGGCTAGAACATTAGGTACAGGTCCCGGGGTGCTGCTATTACCAAAATATAAATGCTGTAAGAGTATTTTTATATAAACCAGACACTAAACCCTGTCTGCATCTGCTCGACATTATGGAGGATAGGAAGTCTAGAAAAAATAATAACTTTCTTTGTAATACTATAATGCTGATGCTTTCTTTCATTCTCAAAACTTATCTATTTCTCAGAATGGGCAAAGGATTAGAAATAATGGAATTGTGCATTAGAACTAGATGAAACCTTACATAATTACTAGGTTTCTGAAGGTTCAATAGTTGGAATTCTACTTATAATGAAAAGCTTAAAAAAATACAAGTCAATTTAATTAGTAAATATATAATCAGTTCAGTAAACTATATCTGAAAATTTTTGTGAGATGCTGTAAAAAGTGGTGTAATGCCTGTCTTCAAAGTTAGGAAGTTCTGGGTCCAAGTTCTACTTCTGACACATTCTGTTTTTTTGACCCTGGTTGAGTCATTTAACCTTTCAGGACTCACTAGCAACTTTCCAAATGGTAACTTTTCAAATGCAGATCTGCATTGGTTCAGGGACTTGTAACAGCAAGGACCCCAACATACACAGGAGGGCCTGCTATGCAGGTTCTTAGATTTGTTTTTCTAAAAGAAAAGCAACCTTTGAGGGGTCAGCAATCACTTTAATCAAGCACATATGTCATTCACTTAGTTCAGGGGGAAAAATCAACACCCTGAACTTCAGAGAAAATACAAATAGAGAAACAAAAATCAACAGATAGCGCTTCCAACTGTCTGACTGTAAGAAATACATGCATCATAGATGAACAGACATATTCAACTATCTTACCGTACATACATATTTACTAGAGAGAGAAGAACCCATATCTGGATTTTCAAAGCCAGGGGGCTCCTTAGTAGTTGCCCAGAGTCTCATCTGGCCAAGCAAACACTTCCCATGTGTAAGCCCCAAGTAAAACCTCACCTCAGAGTATTTTACACTTTTCAGAACCAGAGGGCATCACAATCATTGAGATTCATTAGAAGTAAGCAGAAGGTGTGGGCCTCCCCTAATCAAGCTTCCCTTAATTGGCAGACCCATCCATGGGTAGAGATCTTTAATTCTCTAATTAACATTGCAAGACTTTACTTGTACCCTTCAAGGATAGTCATTTAAGCACTAAGAATTCCCTACATCAATGAAATCATGGGTGAAGATGTTTTCCAAATGAATCATACCCAAGTACATGATAAATAAACCAAATTCTATATAACTATTTCTTACTAGAAGAGTTACTAGATTTATAAAAGATGATAAAATTTTCAATTCAATTTAGGAGATGTTTAAGTGCCTATGTGACAGGCACTGTGTTAAGACCTGGAGAGAAAAATAAGAAAAAGAAAGACAATCCCTGTCCTCAGTGAGCTCACACTCCAATGACTGAAGAAAATACACAGAAGAAAGTAAGGAAAAAAGGTGGGGTACCAGAGGGCACCCTGCGAGGAGGTATGGTATTCATGGAGTTAATACCAAGCTAGCCACTGATGAAAAATTGAGTTTCCTGGGAAGTTTTGAGCCCTCTCTATAGAAAGTCTTTGGGAGGAATTTATTTCCTCTACCCTCTATCCCTACAGTCAGAAGAGAAAGAGAGAGCTGAGGGAGGAAGGTGCTGAGCATCAAAAACTGAGTCCATTTACATGGTGATGAGATTTCAGGTGATTATTGTGCTGGGGGAGGCATGATGTTAGTGAGGTCCAAACCACTATCCATCATTTTCCCTAATGGAAAATGGAAAGTGTAAAAGTAAAAAAAAAAAAAGTTGGCATATATTCCAAATTTTCTCAATGTCTTTTTCTTTTTAGTATTTTTGGTATTTATTTATACATTTATGTATTTATATAGCATATTTGATATTTTTCTTTTTCCAATATTTTCAAACTATCCAGAAATTCTGTCTCTAGACTTTAAGCAAACGATGGTATAGCCTGCAATGTCAGCTTCAGTTACAGATGTGAGGTAGTTGACTTGTGGTGAATTTGGAGATGATAGGTCTGGGTTCACATCCCCACTCTGCCACCTAATAGCATTGCTATCTTAGGTAAGTCATTTAACCTCTTGGAGTCCCAGTTTCCTCTATGCAATATGGCAAAGTTAATAATAATTCACTATCTAAATTATAGGGTGGTTGTAAAGAAAATGTTTTGTAAACTTTGAGGCATATATAAATGTGAGATATTCAAGTTACTTACTGCCTTCTCCTTTTTCCTGTTCCCTCTTGTTGGTGTCCTACTTCTTCAAGTACATGGTTCCTTCATATAATCCAGGACTCTCACGCCGAAGCACCTTCACCCAACCCTGCCCTCCCTAACAGCAATGTATATGCACACAAAACTTTTCATCCATTGAAACTTGCCTGTGTAGCATTTCCTCTTTTTTCCTCACTTCCCCAACAAAACTATAGTCAATACAACACAGTGACTGATGTGTGCCATTGACAATAGCCTAACGGGTTACTCTTATGGCTGTATCTGACTTTAGTAGGTAAATCCTAGGAAGGCAAACACCTTGGCCCAGAACAATCCCAGAATTTTGGATTTAGAAGGGACCTCAGAAGTCAGGCATTCCAATTCATATTTGAAAGAATCCTTATTCTAACATAACCATCAAGCAATTATCTACCTTCTGCATGAGAGTGTCCAATGAAAGGAAAACCACTACTTCCTGAGGCATCCCATTCCACTTTTACACAACTTAAAACCTACATTTGCCTCTTTGTGTCTTCTACCCATTGCCCCTAGTTCTGTCCTTTGGGATCAAATGGAACAAGTCTAAGCCCTCTTTCTTTCAAATACCTGAAAACTGACTAAATATCCCTAGTTCCTTAAATCTTTATAATATGATGTGGCCTCAAGACCCTTCACTATACTGGTTGCCCTTCTTTGGGCACTTTCTAGCCTATAATACTTTCCTTAAACTGTGGCCCTAAAGCTAAATGCAATGTTCAAAATGCTGCTTAACAAGGGTTGCAGAGGGACTACCATTACCTTATTACTGGGAGCCTCTAGATGGAGCTCAGCATCACATTGGCTTTTTTTGACTGTCATGTCACAGACAAAGATCCCAGTAGTTTTTCTGGGTGTTGAATGAATTGGTAATGATGGAATTTCACACCCTGTGGTGTAGGGGTACATTGGATTGTGCCCTTATGTTCTTCAAAAGTAAACATTTAAGCACACAACCAGATGTATGATCCTAAGTGTCATAACCTTTATGCAGAAACCAAAAAGGAGAGATAACTCTACAAATCAGGCTTTGCATCATCTCAGATCACCATTAGAAAGACTGAAACAGATGGCATCTCTAAGCGTCAGATCTTTTACTTTTTTCATTCCATGCAGATTGATTCTCTTTCTTCTATATTTTAGCTCTGTCAATTGATTTTTCTAAGAATAAGTTTGCCAGTAAGTCACTCCCAGTTAGATTCCTCACTGGCTACATTGATGGAAGATGAGATATAGCCTGTTAAGTAATAACTCTGTGGGTTGGCAGCATTGACCTCTAACAAAACACTCTAATCTTCTCCACACTGCGCAGCTGGCTGCAATAAACCTCTGCTATCATTTTGATGGGTAAGCAGTGGTTTTGACAATGTCTTTCATAATTGTGGACTTTGTTTAATATTCCACAGAACATATTATACAGTCAAATGAGAAGGTTAGCTTTAGATAGATTATAAATTTCATGAGGGCAAAATGTGGCACTGCCTTGCCACACTGCCTTGCACATACTGAGACCCACCTTAAATATTTGTTTATCGAGTGAGATAAAACATATGGTACTTTACGAACCTTAAGGAGTGCTATTTTGTTCAATGAATAGATGAAACAATCTCCTAAAGCCTCCCAGAGTCTTCTTTTTCATCTAATGTTATTGACTATTTTCCTTTTCTTCTTAGATAATGGGCTGATGAGCAGGTGGGTGGAGCAGACTGCCAGGTCTAGAGTCAGGAAGACTCATTTTCCTGCTTTCAAATCTGGCCTCAGACTTTGTGACCCTGCACAAGTCACTTAACCCTGTTTGCTGCACTTCCTCATCCGTAAAATGAGCTGGAGAAGGCAATGGCAAACCACTATGGAAAACTTGCCAAGAAAACCCCAAATGGGGTCACAAAGAGTCAGGCATTACTGAAATGACTAAACAACAGCCGGGGATGCTACTGCTTATTTAGTTATAATTTTGTATTGATTATGACATTTCTTGTAATACTGAGTTCTATTACTAATTTAGAGACATTGTGTGTACAATTGAGGTCAGGAAACCTGGTTTTCACTATTGGTTTTCCAGTTAACTGCCTTTGTGATTTTTCTTGGGCCTTACTCTTTTCCTTTATAAAATGAAGTAGATAGATTGGATGATTTCTGTATTTCCTCCCAGCTTAAAAATCTGTGGTCCCATGGTTATATCAAATATCATACATCCTTTTCTATGGATACTTTCCAGTTATAAATCTCATGAGTTTATGTCTAGATTATATTCTATTTGAGGGCGGGGGCATTTTTTAATGACTAGAGTACTAGAATGGGAATTGGAAAAACCTACCTGGGTTCAAAGCCCACTTCTAACACTTATGTGACTCTGGACAAGTCACTTACTTCCTCTGACAGTTTCTTCATCTATAAAATAAGGGAGTTGAATGAGATGGCTGTAGAAGTCTCTCCCAGATTTATGCTCTATGATCCTATAACAACATATCACCTAACATGATTCCATGCAAAAGTAGGCACCTAATAAACAAGTTATAATTGATTGTTTATTGAGGTTATGGCAGGAAGACTCATGGTTTTCTTGAGCAGAGCTGTCCAATTGAGAATCCTTGGAGTAGTGTTTACTGCTCATCAACATTTCTTAAGTCAGAGGCTGCTACTTTTCATACAAACAATGGATTTCCAGAAATGTTATTTTAAATTCATAAAAACTGCAAAACCTAAATGATATAAGGTAACTCACCCAGTTAAAGTTAATAATGTTGGGTAAACAGTAGGAAAATTATTAAATGGAAGACAAACCATTTCTGTCTCCCAGACAACTGAAAAATTTCCTGTAATTCACTAAATGAAAAGAATGAGTCATATTTTTCATTTATAAATCCAAAGATAAGAATAAGAAATTATGAGCTGTCAAATAGAGAGAAGATACACTGAAAGTAAGAGAGTCTTTAAATGAACAATTTGCCCTAACGATTACAGATCTCAAACCACCCAAAGAGTAAAAAGATGTACACAGACATAACATAACAACAGATAGCAATCTCAGTGTGCTTGAGGCAAGCAAATCAAGAAAACTTTTGAAACAATCTAAACAACTTTATACAGAAAATTTTGTATATGGAAGGAATGGTGCATGCCAATTATGTGCTCTTGTGTGAAACCAGACTGCTCCTTTTAAGATACAAGGAATGCTGCTGACTTGATTTTCCCGTGAGGTGTGTAGGTTTGTTTTTAATCTATGAAAATAGTATAAATGAAATCAGTAGAGAAAATAGAGTATATTCAGGAACTACATTATTGGAGGGAAAAAGAAAGGTCAGGGGATGAGGGTAACAAGAAAGTTGTGTTAAGACGTACTTTTCTTTCAAAATGCAAAGCTAAGTATAAATTTATAATGTTTAGACCTTTATAATGGCTTTTAGGATTACCAAGCCAAGTTGGTCATCTGAAAGAGAAGCTTAGAAAGATTAAGTGTTTTACTTGCCCAATAACACAAAAAACTCACATTATCTTTTAGCTTTTCAAGTTATACGCAGCCATTCCAATCTTCTGAGAAGATAAGTAGCCAAGTCAATATTTGAATGTAATTCTTCTGACTCTAAATTCAATGCTACTAGTGTTTCATTATTTGGTTATTCATACACCTAGGGAACATCAGAGGGGAGATTTGAACCCAAATCCTGCAGATTCCCTAAGCCTGCATTCTAACCATTCACCTTATGCTGTCTCTTAAACTTTGTATCAAGGGTACAAACTGCCACATCCAAAGGATTTTCTTTCTTTCACTCCTATTTCTGCCAACTGTCTAAAAATATACATACTGCTTTATAAAAGGACAAAACAAAAAATAGAACCATAGAGAATTATGTGTTCTCACTTGTATATTGTTCTAGCCAAGTCATGGTAAAAGACTGATCAAAACTGAATTTGTTCAAGTTTCTTTTGAGATTTCTAATAAAATAATAACAATGTTTAAGCTAAATTTCTATACAGGGAATTCCCAAGTGCAAATGTGGGAACATGTATTTTTATTACACATTTTTTTCCAAAGTATACGTTTGTGGTTTTCATTATTTTCTGGGAACATTTTGA
The DNA here is from genome assembly GCA_028658325.1 of Potorous gilbertii. NCBI lineage: Eukaryota > Metazoa > Chordata > Mammalia > Diprotodontia > Potoroidae > Potorous > Potorous gilbertii. The sequence goes on along the minus strand of CM053772.1, from coordinate 99,340,953 downwards.
TCTCCTCTCCCCCCAAACCTTCTGTCTTTTTTCTCCCCAGCTTCCATACTGCCCATTCTTGCTTATTTCTGCCCTTCTTGGTCCAGACTATGAATTGTTTCTTTTAGGTCAAGGAACATTTTTCTAATCCACACTCAATTGGTCCTGTGCTTTTATACAATGTAATATATTCAGTTGCCATGTGGTGAGTATATGTAGTTGTTAGGGATGATGAGGGTTGATGGGGGTCATTTTCTTTTACTTAGTGATTCCTAGTATTGTGGTCCAGGCCTAATCTAGGCCAGTCCAATAATTCAGTCTAGAGAATTAAAATTCAGTGAGATATTATAAATTGTAAAATGCTCTAGAGTCCAGTTACTCACCATGGGATTAAAAGAATCAATTTCAAAATTAAAAAAAAGATACAAAACACTTTTCCCCACTACCTCCTTAATCACAAAGTCAGGGACTCATGAAAATCTCCACAGCCTATTGAAAGAGAGATGGATGGTCTCACTCAATTTTCTGCCAGGCTGGGCTTTATGCTTTTCAAGTAGCAATCAGTGGTGGTTGTCAGTATAGATCTGACAATCAGAAGATCATGTTAGAAGGAACTAGAGAAGATGGCAGAGTGAAAGACTATGAAGACCAAGTTCTTCACTTTACAGATGGGAAAATGAAGTCTGCAAGAGGTTGAATAGCTTATCCAGTGTCACACTGGTAAAAGCACAATTGAAATTTTGAATAGATTTCCTTCAATTCCCAATCCTTCATTCTGCACCACAGTTCTCTCCCTCCCTTCCTCCCCTGTGCATGAATTCTTGTATCAACTGTGAAGAATGTCACAATTGCCCTATAGCATATGACAATGAACCAAACTGATAACAGTCACATAAGCCCAACAGAGATTTTTCTTGCTAACTGGGGGAGTCAGATTTTTTGAGCACTTATAATCTTTTATAGTGTGTCTTGTTCTGTCATCATCAAGAAAAATATTTACTGTGACTAGAAAAGTTTTGGGGGTTTTGGTCTTATACTTAGAACAGAGAAGCGTTTCTGGAGCATTTTGATTAATAAATAATTTATTGACAGGTTTTGGTGCTATAGCTCTTTGTTCAACAACCATGCAATATTTTCTCCTTGACCTAGGGGCAATGGAATTTGGCTCTAATCTTCCTGAAGGTTTTCATATTGAGATATCTTTCAGGAGGTGATTGGTGGACTCTTTCAATTTTCATTTTACCCAGTGTATCAGAATATCAGGGCAATTTTCCTTGAAAACTTCTTGCAAGATAATCAATCATGGCTTTCAGGTAGTCTTATCATTCTTAAATTATCTATCTTTGATCTATTTTCCAGGTAAGTTATTTTTTCTTAGCTTCTACTTGCCCAATTCTAATTTTAAGGAATTATTTTCTTCAGTGAGCTTTTGTACATCCTTTTCCATTTGGCCAATTTTACTTTTTCAAGGAGTTCTTTTCTTTAGTGGATTTTTGTGACTCTTTTTAAAAACCATTTTGCCTATTCTGTTTTTTAAGGTATTATTGTTTCCAGTTGTTTTTTGTCCCTCCTTTACAAAAGTTTTTTTATGATTTCCTTGTATCACTCTCACTTCTTTTCCCAATTTTCCCACCACCTCTCTTACTTGATTTTATAAAATCCTTTTTAACCATTTCTAGGAACTATCACAGCTGACACTATAAAGCAAAGTTGATCTTTTAAAATAATATTCAAAAGACAAGAGATTTGGAAAGACTATTTGTAATCCTACAGGGAAGGAATGGGTTTCTATCCCTGATGAAAAGAACAAAACTGAGTAGACATAATGAAGTAGTAATTTAAGTATGAAGAGCAACATTTAAAAATATACATATTTGTTTAATTGAAGTAGACTATGTGTGGGTGAATTGTTTATATGTTAATAAGGAATAAGAAGCAAATCTCTTCTCAGGGCTAGAGAAGATTCAAAGTGATAGAACAGAATAGGTAAGGAAATTAACCAAAATGAAACAAACTAATATACTTGGAGAAAGAATGTAAAGGAGAAGATAAAGAGAAAAGGAATAAAAAAGTAAAAACCTGAGATCACAACAGGGCAAAGGAAACAGAAGAGTTGCATCAGAGAAGAAGTAGACTGTTTTACTTATAAAGTCATAAGTGTCAGGCAAATTCCCTCTCTTTTACATCAAAAAATAATGTATTTTAATTTGTTTAAATAATATATTTCAATTTATTTTGTTAAATATTTCTCAATTACATTTTTAAAAGTTTGACGTTTAAAAATTTCGAGTTCCAAATTCTCTCCCTCCCTCTTCTTCCTCTCTGACCCCTTGAGAATGCAAGCAATATGATGTTGATTATACTTGTGAAGTCAATGAAAAACATATTTCCATAGTAGTCACGTTGCAAAAGAAAACACAATCCCACCCACTCCTCCAGAAATACAAAGAGAATGAAAAAAGTGTGCTTCAATTTATCCTCAAAGTTCATCAGTTCTTTCTATGGAGGTGGATAACATTTTTTCCTTATGGATCCTTTGGAACTGTCTTGGATTATTGCCTTGATCAGAATAGCTACATCTTTCATGGTCGATCATTGTTACAATATTATGGTTGCTGTGTACAATGTTCTCTTCTGCTTATTTCAGTTTGGATTATTTCATTTTAGTCTTCCCAGATTTTATGAAACCATTCTGCTTGTCATTTCTAATAGCACAATAGTATTCTATCACAATCTTTTTTTTCTTTCTTTTTTTTCTTTTATTTTTTCTCCTTTTTCTTTTTTAAAATTTATTTATTTACTTTAAGTTTTCAACATTCATTTTCACAAAATTTTGGGTTCCAAATTTTCTCTCCATTTCTCTCCTCCCCCAACCCCCAAATGCCAAGCCTTCTAATTACCTCTACCACCAATCTGCCCTCCCTTCTAACATCCCTCCCTTTTCTTATACCCATCTTCTCTTTTGTCCTCTAGGGCAAGATAAATTTCTATACCCCATTACCTGTATTTCTTATTTCCTAGTTGTATGCAAGAATAATACTCTTCAGTTGTTCCTAAAACTTTGAGTTCCAACTTCTTTTCCTTTCTCTGTTCCCATTCATCCCCATTGGGAAGGCAAGCAATTCAATATAGACTATGTATGTATAGTTTTGCAAATGACTTCCATAGTAGTCATTGATGGTAAAGTATTTCCCTCCATCCTATCCTGCCCCTCATTTCTCCTATTTTCTCTTCTGACTTTGTCCCTCCCCGAGAGTGCTGACTTCTAATTGTTCCCTCCTCCCATTGCCCTCCCTTCCATCATCCCCCCACCCTACTTATCTCCTTCTCCCCCACTTTCCTATATTGTAAGATAGGTTTTCATACTAAAATGAGTGTGCATTTTATTTCTTTCTTGAGTCAAATGTGATGAGAGTAAGCTGCACATTTTCCCTCTCACCGCCTCCCTTTTTCCTTCCATTGAAAAGTCTTTTTCTTGCCTCTTTTATGAGAGATAATTTGCTCCATTCCATTTCTTCCTTTCTCCTCCCAATATATTCCTCTCTCACCCTTTAATTTTATTTTTTAGATAGGATCCCTTCCTATTCCACTCACCCTGTGCTCTCTCTCTCTTTCTCTCTTCTCTTTCTCTCTCTCTCTCTCTCTCTCTCTCT